>JARHVA010002673.1:305000-540000 GCA_037957365.1 Torreya grandis
AAAAACATCCTTAGGAATTCTTTCATGTTTCACATGGTCTACTAAAGGAATTTGTCAAAAGATTCACCTATAAATACACATCAAGATTCATACATTAGACCCACTTTTTATTCTAAATCACTCAAAAATAACAACCATAATCCAAGTTAATAGATATAATTATCAAGTATCAAATCCATATTTTACCTACATACACATAGTCAAAGGAGAACAATTACACATTAACTCTAGGTGAGATAACTATGTGAGATTGATTTTTTTATTTATTTGAGTATTAGATACATAGGAAGTGACCAATCATCACAAGAATGATTGAGGTTAGTTTATTCTATTACACTCCCTTATTTATCTTGTATGTTTTCAAGCTATTAGAGTGCCATAAGGGTTTCAAAGATAAGAGAAAACAAACAATAATTTCTGCCAACCAAACCCTTGTTGTGATATCTTAGATTATTCAAAATTTACAAGTTTAGAAGGCACATTGATCAAATTTTATACACATTCAACCAAGGAAAGTACATGATAAATTAACTAGAGTGTATTGTGTTGTTTTTAACTTATAACAAGTGTACCTATATAGATATTTTGCTTTTATCTCTAATTTGTCAATTCTAGAATATTAATTATCTATATTTTCCTATAAAAAACAAGTGGATAGAGTTTTGTAATTACTCATAACATCTAAAAATAATCATCAAGAAAATAGTACATCACCCCAATCATAAAAATAAGAGGTGCCTATCAAATTTGTTAATTACCCAAATTTAAGTGTTCTAATTTACATTATTATGTCTATTCTTATATCAACCCTATAGTTACATATGTGACAAAATCCCTAGGTATGGGGAATTCACTTGGTTTACATCAAATTAACTTTATTATTTCCATAAGGGAGTTATTTACAACACCTATACTTACCACAAAAGGTCGATTTCCAACTTCCCTTAATGCATACTATATGTAACAAATTGTCATAACCTTATATACTAAAGTGTTGTAACTAGTGCAAGGTATTTATAAAGATAATAAATTAATGGATTCTTATACTCTACTTCATAATCCTTTGGAACTTTAAATAACCTCTTACCCATTAAAAATAATATTTTAAGCTCTTAAGTTACCACTTTATCAGAATAAATGTGATCCTAAGAAAAATCTACATTCATTCTAGGTAACATGCTTGGATTATAATTACAATGACAAATTACTCACCAATATCTTTCCAAGAATCCTGAAAAGTTATGCTTTATAATGGTTATCTGATCTTCTAATTCAACTAGTTAGAGTATTTAAGCCTTTGGTAGATAAATTTTTAACATAAAATATTAGTGAAAAAATATCTTATTAACAAATTCCTAAGCTCAAGTAAGGACCGAGTGATAAAATCAATGAATATATTATTTGGTAAAATAATATGATAGAAAAGATGACATTATATATATAAAATAATGAATTACAATATATTCTCACTCAACCCATACTAGCACCACTCAATGAATAAATCATGTTTTCATAAGTCAAAGAAAGGGAATTCAAGCTCCTAACATTGAATAAGTCAAAATATGCACCAAATACTCCTTATACATCAAATTCCAAGTTTCAAAGAAAGCCAAATTAAAATGTCAAATTTAACAAAAATAAAAACAATAGTTAATATAATATTTTAACCATAAAACAAGATTTAATTGATAACTCCTCCAAGTATGCAATTTACAAGGTTGCCATAACCTCCTCATATCTTGTTAAAAATTATTTTATTACAATATCATATCTATACTTCATCATTTGAGCCTGATTTGACCAAGCATCAACCTAAGGGCTTTGAAAGTAATGCACATTTTGACTATGATAGATGCATTGAGCATTCAAAAAATAAATATGGTAGTCTAATGCATAAAATATAAGAAATAATTGATGATAATACTATTGAGTTAATCACACCCATAGAGGAAGTAAGACTACCAAAAATTGACAATGTAAAGCTACAAAGTTTCAGTAATCCCTTTTCAAATCATGGTATAATAGAGAATGCAAAAAATTCAAAAGTACATCATGCATACAATGCACATCCTCTTCAATCATATGGTCATATAATAGATGGAATTTTTAGAACATTTACAAGTAAATTATCATAACATTAGTGATCATATTTGATGATAGTAAAATTTATGATAATTATTCAAATAGGAATGTACTTTTTATTAGAGCCTACATCAACAAACAACTTTTCCATAGTTTCATGATTGAAAATGGGTCAAATAAAAATGCATGTATAATAGCACCCTAGATTTTATGATACAAAAAACAAAATCTAAAAGATACATTGAAGTTACTTAATGAATTTTGTATGCACCCAAATTTACTCACTTCATTTATCATCACTAATATTACTATTAGTCAACACTAATTTAACTTATCCTATCTAATATCATTTATCTCCTTTAATTTCATCCTCATATCACCCCTTACATTCATTTTTATATTACCCCCATTATTTAATCTTCATCATGCTAACCTTATATTATCCCCACCAATCTATTAATCATTTTAATCATGTCTTAATCTTATCTTAACCTAACTTATCCATTATTTTAGAATTTAAAATTCCCATGACTCACATACCCACCTACCCTATCCTATTCCTAGGCTCTCTCCTACATCCCTAGTCCCTAATAACCTATCCTGATATCCTACTAATCTTACTTAACCCCTAATGGATTATATAATTCTCCAATTCTAGAATCCTCTCCAACTTATCCCTTCCTCTCTAGAAGCCTCTATTTTAGAGGCTTCTCAAGAATTTTTAATCCTCTCTCTCTCTCTCTCTCTCTCTCTCTCTCTCTCTCTCTCTCTCTCTCTCTCTCTCTCTCTCTCTCTCTCTCTCTCTCTCTCTCTCTCTCTCTCTCTCTCTCTCTCTCTCTCATATTTAAACAATCCACTCCTCCATGGCCAAAACAATAGAATACATAAGATCTCCATTAATATAATAAATCTATCCATGCTATCATCGATCAAGTCTTGAAGCCAAAATCATGCCAAAATTTTGAGTTTATCCATAAAAATCCAATAAATAAAAACCAAGAATCATTGAAAAATGATTTAAATATCTTGGAGTGAGGATCAAAGGATCAAGGAAATGGTAATAATCTATTTATTATTTTTTATTTGTTTCCATAAACTCTCCCTTTTGATGTTATTGTGTTTTGGGTCAAATTTGTTAGTCATAGAAGATTAAATTCATAATCTCAAAAATACAATCATACATTGGTGACCACAGTTCAATAACCCATTGAATCTAACTATCTTGCATGTTTTGAGTGTTTTTGATAGCCTATAATACTAAATGGATGAAGAACAAGGTTCAAATTTCATCAAATTGTCATGCCCAAGCAAATGGTAGTTTTTCTCTACAAGTCACAACATTGAATTAGTAGTTTTTCCATTAAATCAATGATTTTGCACTGACCACCACACATTAACCACTAGACGCTAAAATTTTTGATAGGTCCTCATTCTTATGCAAAATCGTAACTCTTAAAAATTGATATTGCCTTTAAAACTATGGTTTTGTATTTAAAGTTGTAGTATTGCACAAAATATTCCTTAGGGAATGAAGTCACTTTTTGCATAAATTTGGATCTCTTATGTGTCATATTAACCCTTTTTTGTCTTACAAGATTGGGATTAAGGCCTGTTAATCTTAAAACTAGTGGTCATTTTTATGCTAATCAAAATTGCAAGTTTTCAATCATGGTTCTTTCATGAAATTAACAATACTTCTCTTGAAAATAGTGATTCTACCTTTGTGGTTAAAACTTTTAGTTGAAGTTTCTAACTTTGGCCTTTAACGAGTTTTTTACTTTTATCTAACTACCATTTGAATACAACAAGAGGGAGGCATTGCCCATATTAACATAAAACATCCAAAAATAAATCCTTTTGTCACCTAGTGCAAAACTTCAAATTTTAAGTCTCAATTTTTTTTCATATAAATGATTTTGCATAATTATAAGCGATGTTGACTTGATTAAATTTTGATAATACACATATAGTCTTAAGACATTTCAAACACTTTCCAATTTTTAGTCAATATTTTATCATCTTTAAATAATTTTTTTTATTATAACTGTCATATTTTAATAGTTTTTTATTTATTGGTAAAATTGCATATTTTAAATCATGATTTTGTAATTAGACTTGTAGTTTTGCATAACCATTAGAAATTTGATAGATTCCATATGGTCACTATCACAGTTACTGCACTTTATAAAAAACCATGACTTTCTAGTTATGATATTAAATTATTATTTTTTGGTTTTGTGCTTATTGGAAGCAGTTTTACATTATTTTGAATATGTATCTATGGTTTTGCCTTTTACAGTTGCATTTTTTAAATTCAATTTTGTCATTTTTGAGTGAATTGTTAAGATCATTTTTAGTGATTTTTGGGTGATTCCAAGTATCCCTCAAGTCCCAAATTGTTTTTAGCATTGGGGGTGTTACCCCTCCACCCTACCCTATATGTTTGATAAGGAGTGTGCCCAAGGCATTACCCCAAAACCCCACAAGGGTAAATATGCCCTGAACCCATTGGGGGCTACCATCCATAGACCCTTGCATCATGGCCCCTCATCCAAAGAAGTTATAGAGCCAAATCATAATTTTTTTCAATGGTTTTTAAGGCTTATTGAACTAACATTTTGTCTCTTATAGGGGTGAATCTAGTATCAATGTTCATTTTCTAACATCTTGCAAGTCATATATTTTTTCTAACATCTTATCATGTAGATTACCCCGCCAAGATTGCCAATTAAAACTATTAACCACTTGTCTTTTAGGTCACCTATCACATATATTTTGGCATTTTGATAAATAATCTTGTATATATTTTATATATATATCACATCTAAATTAATCTTTTTTCTACTTATGTTTCACATACGGGATGTAGTGGTGTATGATCTCTTCTTTGCATCCTTGCAATAATTATTGGGGGATCAAAAACCTATAACAAACTCTTCCAATTTGTCTTTTAGCAAAAACATGCCATAGAATTGACACCCATGCACTTGTCATAATATTAGGGGGATAATGATTGTGGATTTCACCACCACACACTAATCCACATTCTATATTTTGGTAGAGTATAAATATTGGGACTATTGGATGAATATTTTGTCGACCAACTAACTAGTGAGCAAAATAGGTCTTTTCACCATAGCATAGGGAGATTGGTCAGCCAGGTGTGTAGGATTACTACATCAATAGGGGAAAAATATCTCCTCTCATCAAGGGGAGGTTCCATATAAATATAAGGCAGCTATATCCTATAAATATAAGCATAAAATAACACTAAGGGGTAGAATAAACCATCCATCTCTCTTTTTTCAGAGATGATGCTCACATATCAATGGAGAAATCCTAGGTGATTAGTGAAGGTGCTTCTTTTCTTTTAGAAGTAACATTTGACCAAGAGATAGATCCCCTCTTGGATAATATAAATCTTGGTGAAGTGATAGAAGGCACTTCTCTTCTTTTAGAAGTGCTTGTTCTTGCAAACAATAGGGATCTTTTTAGTAATAAGTGACTAGTAATAGAGTACAGAGTAACTAGCAATCTAAGATGTAGCACAAAGTCTCCACCTTGACTACCCAATAGTGAGATATGAAGAACAATGGGGGTACAAAGTCATCCCAAGGTCCTTTACATAGAAAGAAACTAAAAAAACACACACTAAAGACAACTATGACAGCACAAAGTCTGAAAGTAGCGAGCTTCAAGACACCTCCCTAATTACTTCCACTAGTTCTGCTTATTAGATCAAATAAACAAGAATGCTCCTAATAAATAGAAATAAGAACAATTTCCTAAAGTATCACAAGCTATAACAATGCAAAGTCTTTAAGTGACTTGATTTCTCATTGAATTAAAGAAATATGAACAATAATCTGAGCTCAAAGTCTTAGTAATGCCTTTCAATTTGGGTAGAGTTTTGCCTATGTATTAGGGGAGATCTCCTTTGCATCAAATGAGAGATTAAAATATATAAAGGCCAAGAGAGGCTTGGCACTTTGTCCCATGGAGTGACCCATGCTGCACAGTTAATGCATTGGGTGCATTCTTGGTTCTGTCAAAAAGGGCCATGCTGGAGCAAGGCAACTACCTTAATTGTGGCATGTTGATTCATCTCTAGTGTCTACTCCCAAGACTTAATCACTCATTCCATTATCTACTACCTATGTAGCTATCCATGTTGCCTTTACTATAAAGGAGACAAATAGGCTGCACTTTTAATGCTTGCAAGCCCCAAATATCTACCTGGTGGACTGCTCCACCTATCGGGAAAAACTCCCGCTAAGATTTCCCTCCTTGCCTCTTCTCCCTTTTGGTCTTGGCTTTAGGTTCTTTGAATGCATCAAGTCTATGTTTTAAGCCTGCAAAGCTCAATAGACACTTCATTGTGGCAAATTTGACGTCTGTGGGTCTTTCATCTTTTGAGGGTTATCAGCTAGTTAGTCATCCTAAATTTAATGTTTATAGGCATGTCTTTCTTCTCAGCAACTCCCTTTGTGTCTTTCTCACTTGCTATGGCTACTTTCTACTTGTGACACCATCGAGGACATGTGGTGGCATCCACTTAATTTAAAGTAAGTTTTTTGGAAAAAGCTTTGAAATTGGTTAGAGGCTAGAAGCGTGAATGCAGACACTTGGTAGCTTCCATTGCATTGGGATGGGACATGTGGCAAGTTCCACCACTTTGAACCTTCATTTGAAATTGTGTCTTCGTATGTGACACTTGGCAGCTTCTGTTGCACTTTGAGGCTTGATCCTTCCCAAAGGAAACTTGCCCTTCAGGGTCTTCTAGGTGGCCTTCGAGCTTTAGTTCTTTTTGGGGGACTAATGTCCCTTTATTTCCTTTAAACAAAATGTCTGAATAAATTCCTTTAGATAATTTTTTTGAAGTAAATCTCCCCTTATCTCTGTGTCTCTGCATTAGAGTGCCCCATCTTTGACATGTGGCACCTTTTGCATAACTCAAGGAGCTTTTAGAAACCTTTGAGAATATTGTGTTTTATGACAAGTGGCAGCTTCTGTCAGACTCTAGAAACACTTATAGAAACATTTAAGACTCATTTTTGATACACATAGATGATGACACTTGTCATTCTCCATTGAAACTTGGAAACTTGCTTAGGGTCTACCACAGCCCTTATGAAACAAAGGAAGAAATTGTAGAAGGAAGAAGTTGTGGTCATTAACACTTATCAGCTTCCACCGAGCTTTGTAAGGGATACGTGGCACATTATTTTGCTCTTTATAAAAACATATTGAAACCTTCTATAGTTTCCACTTGTCACCCTCCACAGAACTCTAAGAGAAGCTTTATCGAAATAAGCCTTACACCTTATAAGAAACTTGAGAAGTGAACGTCGACACTTGTCATGTTCTGCTGAGGCACAATGGGACACATGGCATGGTCCACATACTTTTAGTAGTCACATAGATGAAAACACTTGGAGCATTCCACTTCATTTTAGTCATTCACCTAGGGCCCACCATGGTCTTTATTTAATATAGTGAAATGGAAGGAAGGAACTGTGGACGTTGACACGTGGCATCTTTTGATGAGCTTCATCAGGGACCTGAGGTGACTTCTAAGGCTTTTTTGGAACAAGGTATAATGGAGCTCAGCAGATGACACTTGGTATCATCCACTAGATTCTAAGAGAAGCTTTAGGAGAAAATTGAATTTGACATCCATGGGGACATCATTGGTTGCTTGGCACTTCTTTCTTATAGAGTTCGTAGAAACTTGTGGAGTCTATAGAAATGTATTTGTAGGGTCCCTTAGCTAAAAAATCCTAAATAATAAAGAATTTGAATGCTCAAAATAATTTTTGAGAAGGGAAGAGATAATTTTGGTCTATGCAAGATCAAAATAGTCCATAGGTTGCCCCAAAAAGGAGTGACATTTTTTGAGGACAATAACTAGCTCCAGTTGGGGAACTTCCTTCAATTGGAAACTTGAAACATGGCTGAGGGGAGTAGAAACTAGAATCTTCAATGCCTTGAAGTGTGCCATTGGGTTATGAAGTCATGCAACCCAAAAAGAAAGGCTCTATAAGAAACAAACAAACAACACAAAGTAGAAATAAAAACTATAAAAATATACATATGCATAAGTGAACTTATCTGATACTTCAAGAATTAAAGTACTTCAGATGCTACTCATCATGAGACAAAGAAAAGGGGATGCCATCTTGATAAACCAACAGGAAACCATTTTGTTCCCAAAAATGGTGATGGGAAAATGGAACTCTCCACCAGGAATCACATTTTTTGTGCATTCCTCTTGGCTCTTTGTTCCTCTTACCCCATGGTAGGACGTGGTCTTTAATCTAAAAACCATAACTCCTTACTCTCTTGGCAAAGATTTCCTTTTGCTGATTTTGGAGTACAGCAGTATGGTCCACTACCATAGCTTGTTGTTTTGTTGGTTTAGTCTAGCACATGATTTGATTGTCCCCCTCAAACACCTGACAAACCACTGGTTCATCATCTCCTTTGGTGTGAAGGAGTTTGACATCCTGGTCTTGAGCAACCTTCAATTTAATTAATAGAGATTCACATTTAGCTATGTTGTTGGTGTTGCTGAACTACAACTTGCATGAAGGAAAAATATCTCCTTGAGGAGATATCAACATAGTCCTAGCTCCAGCATTGGTAGAAGAATGGTTGCCATCAGATTCCAAGATCCAAACATCATAAAAAACTGATCTTCTATCAGATTTCTCTTCATTAGAGATGGAAGATCCTTCTTCATTTGTACTATGCCCTAGCCATTCTTTTGATGTCTTGTTTGGATCAATTTCTAGATGGCCATCTACAGGACTTTCATTTGCAGAAACATGAACCTCCTCTGTGCTCAATAAATAATTACCCTTGCCTAAAGACTCAAACAAAATTTGAGCTACAAGGGCTGACATTTGGGTGACCATATATTTTTTCTCCTTTTCAAGGAGCAATCTCTTTATTATGCCTTTGATAGGGCTCCTTGCCTCAAACAGGTCCATACTTAGTTCTCCACCAATGTCCAACTGCTCAGGATTGGCTTGCAGGAATTCAAATTCAATCATTTGAATTTTGGATTTCTTGACATGATCAATTATGTCAAATGACTAAAATGGACTAGGGAGAGAGGATGGGAGTTCATCGTTTTGGTTTTTTGGAGGGGGAGGACTAGCCTATGAATTTGGAGTTGAAGGTGAAAAAATGATTGGGGTATTTACTTTTTTAGCAACCACAGAGTCCTTCGATTGGAAAGGCAGAGTGGTTCCATGCTTAGCAATTGAGATTGTTGGTTGATGTCACTCCTCTATCTTCTCTTTATCAGCTTACTAGGCTAACTAATTTTTGGACTAGGTGAACACAACATATGATCCCTCATTTGCTTTACCTTCACTTTTGGGTTCATCCTAATAATCTAGGAAACCAATGTAGGAGTCACCAGCTAATTCTTCTTGATCCTCTGTGAAGAGATTAGCATCATTTTCTTGCTCAAACTCAGGTTGGAAAGAGAAATCATGTTTAGTTTCTAGATATCCAACTGCTGAGATGGTTGGAGGTGCTTCAAGGGTAAGGTTCCTTTGTGGGGGAGGAAGATGATTTGGTTGCCCTTGACTCTTGGCAGCATTGCCTTGATATGGATGATTGGGGAATGTCCTCCTTGGTACATCTTTGTATGAGGGAGTAGATGTCATTCCTTGGGCCATTTATTTTTTGAGGGCTAGTAATTCATTTTCTAGATTTTGTACCATTGGATTAGTGGTGATTGAAGGGGAGTATTCAGAGGAAGAAGATGATTTACCTCTATTTGGATCTCTCCTTATCTTTCCTACCAAGATAAGGTCATCTTCAAATTCAATGGCCAAATCTTGGGTAGCATCAAGGTCTATGTGGCCAGCATGTCTTAGTAGAAAACTCACTTCAGGAAGTTATGAGTTGATGAATTATTTGAGGTTTTTAGGGGTCGACTGAGCAATAGCAATAATTTGGTTCCTCAGCTTATCAAACTTTGCTATGAAATCCCTCATAAGCTCATGAGGTTCCTTCTTCATTTGTGTGAGCTAGTCTAACAAGGAATGTGCATCTTCTACAGGCTTGAATTTGGCTTTGAATTTGGCTTTGAGTGTGTCCCAATTAGTTACTGATCTATCTTGTAGATGGTAAAACTAGTCTACTATAGCACCTTGTAACGTTCTCACAAAGATCCTAACTACCACATCTTCAAATTCCATGCCTATTATGCCATAGGCTATGCTAAAGGCTGCAATGTGTGCATCAAGATGAACTTTTCCATCTCCAAATAATTTGGGGAAATTATTTCTTGAGCTATGTGGAAGTTCGTGCAGGGGTGGAGTCAAATTTAATGGGCCAAAAGAGTTACCCCAGGGGCCTCATACTACCATGATTTGATTATTGAAAGTAGGGATAACAAATTTGGGTGGAATTCGGATAGGCAAAGCTCTGTTAACAGCAAGAAAAGTAGCTCTACCTTGTGTTCGTGTCCTAGTACGGGTAGGAGGGACACTCCTGGATCATTGAACTCAAAGTTGGGGAGAAAGCAAGTCAAAGTTTCCTTGTTGTGCCAACTCAAAGATAGGGTCAACAATACCTTGAGATCTCTAGCTTTTGGTATAGCATTGAGTTTCTAGATTGTGAATCAAAAATGGAAAAGGACTAGTCTCATTTCAATTCAAAGATTGAGGCTTCAAACTACTTGTCCATCCCCAATGGAGTCACCAAAAACTATTAAGTGAATATTTTTTTGACTAACTAACTGGTGAGAAAAATACGTCTCTTCACCATAGCATAGGAGATTGGTCACCTAGGTGTGCAGGTTTACTACATCAACAGGGGACAAATCTCTCCTCTCATCAAGGGGAGGTTCCCTATAAATATAAGGTAGCAATATACTATAAATATAAGCAAAAAATAACACTTAGGGATAGAATAAATCATCCATCTCTCTTTTTTTAGAGATGATGCTCACATATCAATGGAGAAATCTTAGGTGATTGGTTAAGGTGCTTCTCTTCTTTTAGAAGTAACATTCAACCAAGAGCCAGATCCCTTCTTGGATAGTATAAATCTTGGTGAAATGATAGAAGGCACTTCTCTTCTTTTAGAGGTGCTTGTTCTTACAAACAATAGGGATCTTTTTGGTAACAAGTGACTAGTAATAGAGTAAAGAGTAACCAACAATCTAAGATGTAGCAAAAAGTCTCCACCTTGACAACCCAAGAGTGAGATACGAAGAATAATGGGGGTACAAAGTCATCCTAAGGTCCTTTACATAGAAAGAAACTAAAAACACACACACTAAAGACAACTATGACAACACAAAGTCTGAAAGTAGATGGCTTTAGGACACCTCCCTGATGACTTCCACTAGTTCTACTTGTTAGATCAAATAAACAAGAATGCTCCTATGAAATAGACATAAGAACAATTTCCTAAAGTATCACAAGATATAACAATGCAAAGTCTGCAAGTGACTTGCTTTCTCATTGAATCAAAGAAATATGAACAACAATCTGAGCTCAAAGTCTCAATAATGCCTTTCAATTTGGGCAGAGTTTTGATTTTGTATTAGGGAGATCTCCTTTGCATCAAATGAGAGATTAAAATATATATAGGCTAAGAGAAGCTTGGCACTTTGTCCCATGGAGTGACCCATGCTATGCAATTAATGCCTTAGATGCATTCTTGGTTCTGTCAGGAAGGGCCATGTTAGAGCAAAGCGGCTGCCTTAACTGTGGCATGTAGATTCATCTCCAGTGTCTACTCTTGATCCTTAATCACTCATTCCATTATCTACTACCTACATAGCTATCCATGTTGCTTTTACTCCAAAGGGGATAAATGGGCTGTGCTTTTAATGCTTACAGGCACCAAATATCTACCTGGCAAACTACTCCACCTACTGAGAAAAACTCTCGCTAAGATTTCCCTCCTTGCCTCTTCTCCCTTTTTGTCTTACCCTTAGGGTCTTTGAATGCATCAGGTCCACATTTTAAGCCTACAAAGCTCAATAGACACTTCATTGTGGAAAATTTGACATCTGTGGGTCTTTCATCTTTTAAAGGTTACCAGCTAGTTAGTCATCCTAAATTTGATGTTTATGGGCCTATCTTTCTTCTCATCAACTCCCTTTATGTCTTTCTCACTTGCTATGGCCACTTTCTGCTTGTGACACCATCGAGGACACATGGCATCATCTGCTTAATTTAAAATAATATTTATGAAAAAAGCTTTGAAATTGGTTAGAGGTTAGAAGCGCAGATGCAGATGCTTGGTAGCTTCCACTACACTGGGATAGGACATGTGGCAAGTTCCACCACTTTGAACCTTCATTTGAAATTGTGTCTCAGCATGTGACACTTGGAAACTTCCACTGCACTTTGAGGCTTGATCCTTCCCAAAGGAAACTTTCCCTTTGGGGTCTTCCAGGTGGCCTTCGAGCTTTAGTTCTTTTTGGGGGACTAATGTCCCTTTATTTCCTTTAGACAAAATGTCTGAAGAAATCCTTTCGAACAATTTATCTAAAGGAAATATCCCCTTGGCTCTGTGTCTACACATTAGAGTGCCCCATCTTTGACATGTGGCACCTTCTGCCTAACTCGAGGAGCTTTTATAAACCTTTGAGAATCCTACATTTTATGACAAGTGGCAACTTCTGCCAGACTCTAGAAACACTTACAGAAACATTAAGGACTCATTTTTGATACACACGGATGATGACACTTGTCGTGTTCCATTAAAACTTGGCAACTTGCCCGAGGTCTGCCATAGCCCTTATGAAACAAAGGAAGAAACTATGAAAGGAAGAAGCTACGGTCATTGACACTTGTCAGCTTCTGTTGAGCTTTGTAAGGGACATGTGGCATAGTCTGCTACTCTTTAAAAAAACATATTGAAACCTTTAACATTTTACACTTATCGCCCTTCATGGAACTCTGAGAGAAGATTTATCAAAAGAAGCCTTATAGCTTATAAGAAACTTGAGAAGCGAATGTCGACACTTGTCACATTCTATTGAGTCATAATGGGACATATGGCATGGTCTACATACTTTTAGCGATTACGTGGATGCATACACTTGGAGCATTCTACTTCATTTTAGTCATTCACCTAGGGCCCACCATGGTCTTTATTCAATATATTGAAATAGAAGGAAGGAACTGTAGATGTTAACATGTGGCAGCTTCTAATGAGCTTCATCAGGGACCTGAGGTGACTCCCAAGGCTTTTTTGGAACAAGGCACAATGGGGCTTGATAGATTACACTTGGCAGCATCTACCAGATTTTGAGAGAAACTTTAGGAGAAAATTGAATTTGATGTTCACGGGGATGTCACTGGTTGCTTGGCACTTCTTTCTTGCAGAGCCTGTAGAAACTTGTGGAATCCATAGAAATGTATATGTAGGATCCCTTAGTTGAAAATCCTAAATAATAAAGAATTTGAATGCTTAGAATGATTTTTGAGAAGGGAAGAGATAATTTTGGTCTGCATAGGATCAAAATAGTCCATAGGTTGCCCCAAAAAGGAGTGACATTTTTTAGGGACAATAGGGACATCTATCATTATTCTAAGAGGTTGACCCCATATAGGTCTTCTATGAAGGGAAGAGTTAATTATATAAACATGGAATTAGACAAAACACTACATAAAATTGGATCCCACCATACCTTGCATATATCAAAGACAGACACCCTTAGATTTCCTATCAAGCCTAGCATAGGACCATCAACCATAATAGTTAACATGCTTCTATAGTTAGTATCATCTCCTAAGTGATCATCATATATAGATGGGTTTGAGAGGGTTCTAAATATTATGTAATGGGTCAATGGCCCACATCCATACCTAGGAAGCTATTAAATAGTGTAATCATTGACTTACACACCTAAATTAATTTACTAATCTTAGGTTTGTGATTTTCTTGATTAGATGTGTGTTGTGTTAGAACCATGTTATTTTTGATCTGAGTCATCCTTTCACCCAAAATTATACATGACTTTATATGTCTCTTTCACACATTTTCATCTTATATATCTTTGTCATATAACCATATCATACTTTTTTACATATTTTTATTTGTACATTTATGTACATCATTTTAAACTTTTCTCACCTTACATCTTGGTCACATCATAGTCTAGCCCCCATCACATCCTAATGAAGTATTTTCATCATTTTTATCACATATTATTATAGTCTAACTATGTATTGGTCACTTAGTCTTAGCATCAACCATCCCTAGTGTCATCATCCGAAGTCCACTTTACCCATAAGCAATTACTCCTCACCTTGACTTGTTCAATCCCATACTCTAAATTAGTCTTGACCTTATCTTGCCTAGTCATATTATCAACCTAATACAAATCTTAGTCCAACCCAATTCATTTTATTATCTATACTAATCATATAATCAAGTATGTATTTATATGTTGGCATTCATCCATATTAGCAAATAACTCTGCAACATTAGGGTTCCAATCCTAAGCATGCTTATGAGTCATAATCACATATCCTATCAATCTATTAATCCAATCATCTCATCTTATCTAAGTCAATCATTTTAGTCTTGAGTTAGCCTTAATCCAATCAATCCTTAGTCAAAATTAGTGTATTGGGCTAGTCTATTCCCTACCAAATCTTAAAGATTATCATAGATCACCTAGTCAAATATAATCAACATCATCAAAGTCTATCTCACATCCTAATTTGGTTTACTTGATATTATCCCATCAAACATTGCATCACATCAAACATCTAGTCAAATTTGAAATTGTACTAAATCAAGACTTTGTCCAAATTTGCTCCACACATCTCATCCTCATCCTTTAGTCTTTCCATTCAATCCCTTATACCTATAAATTAGGGCCAACAAACCACATCATATTTACTTCATCTCATATTCATCCATGGCATCCAAAATATATTTGGTCAATACCTCGATTAAGCAATGTCTCCTAGCCAATAGTGATGTAATCCTTTCTTACCTCTTTGATTTGAGCACTTCACATCCTACAAACTTTGACCCCATCCGTCCAATATTACCTCTAGTCTAAACCCATCCATGTTAATCAAATCCTTGTCTTCACACCATCCAATCCCATTCACACTCTCCATCCACTCACCATATATAGTCATTTATCCCTTCCTACACTAGTAAAGGGAATCCAATCTTGACCACCTCATCTTTTACTATTCCACCAATCCAATCATATCAACAACCATTTGATCTAGAATTGAATTCTTCCACATCCAAGGCATGAAGTAAAGAGATCCCATATACTCCTCTTATTATATCATTATAATCCATATTCCATCATCTTGTTACCAACAACATGATGATTTATCCACCAATATGTCATCTTAATCCCACCAAGCCTAAGCCCTAGTAGTATAATTCAAATCATTATTATTTATATCACCAAATGATGGGATGGTTAGAGGGTCTTGATGGAGATTGGAGTGGCTTCGTTTAGCAAAAATTTTCTAGTTGGCTTTCATTTGGGCTCGATTGGACATGTATTGAGGGAGATATTAATATTTGATTTATTTAATCAAATATTAATTATTTGGTCTAATTTTAAATTAGAAACCCTAATTCTAATTTAATAAAACCCTAATTAGGGCAAGCATATCTTTTGAGGGTATAAGGGTTTCTCATGGAGGCCATTGGGATTATGCATATGATTATTGACTTTGATTTCTGAAGAATTCTTTTGTGAAGACTGAGCCTAGGGTTCCAGGATTCCATTTGCATTGGAGAACATTCCCTCTTCAGTGTGTACAATTAAGAAGCTGTGGAATATCAGCTGATCTATTGCCAAATTGAGAGATAGCTTCATCCAAAAGTTATCACAGAATTTACAGGGTTGAGAGATAACTTCACACAGAAGTTATTACAGATATTCTAGGTATTTATTTCTTTATGTTTTGATTCAATAAATTATACAGCTAGAGATCTTCTATGCTAGAAGCATATATTTTCAGATCAGGGGTTGAAAATAGGGAAGTTGTGCTTAATTGGCGGCCATACAAAGTCTGTACAGGTCCGTACAGATCAGCTCAGGAACCAACCTCGGTAGATAAAGAGCTTCCAGTTACCGACATCGGCTGACTAGAGACTGACGTCGGCAGATAAGGACCGGCAGTGACCGATGTCGGTAGTATATCGACCGACGCCGGTGACTGTGTGTTCGACACAGCAGGCTGAGACCTTCCAGAATTCAATTTGCACTTCCAGATTTGCAAAGCCAGGGTTTTCAAGACTGTATTTCATATTTATATGCATAAGAGAGGATTGCAATTGTAATAGTTTAGAAGGACAAGTGATAAAATCTATGATTTACTATTGAGAGGCTATATTATTGTTATCATTCTGAATTTGTTCAACAGAAATTATATCTTTGTTTAGAGTTTTTTGTGTTGCTACCAAATAATTTCACCATGCTATGATGACAAGTCAGCAGCAGATGAATCAGACACTACAGGCACTCATGACTATGATAAGGGGTATGAATGCACCTGATGGATAGAATGGGGACCAAAGAGATGATAGGAGTGCTATAATTAATCAGAGACCATAGCAGACGCACTCCAGAACAGCTGATAGACCTACACGCCCTACATTTGTTCAAGAAGAACCAGAGGCACCAGCAGAGGAGGAGGCAGGGAATTCCCCATTTGCAAATGTTTACATGGCTGCAAATGATGAGTGGGACTTATTACCTCCTCATATTCAAGAGAGAACAACCTTTGATCATTTTGTCAATCTGAGGAGAGAGCACTATAGATTGGCTAGACAGGACAGGAGACCTAGAGTCCAATTCAGTGAGCTGAAGAAGGCTACTGGTAAGCTTTCTTTGACTACCTTTGATGGCAGTGGCAAGATGACAGCTCAAGCTTGGGTTCATAAGCTTGACACCTTTTTGGCATTGAGACCAATGTCAGAGATAGAGGCCATCAAATATGCCACTTTGCACTTGGATGGAGTAGCACATGATTGGTGGTACCATGGTATGGTAACACTTCAGCATAACCAGGTGACAGAGTATCAAGAATTTGTGGATAGATTGGTTGATCAGTTTGACAGGAAGGATCCCAAGGTTTACTTCTGAGATCTGGCATAGTTGAGACAAATAGGTAACTTGGAGTCCTTCATTGGTGAGTTTCAGAGATTGGCAGTCATGGTGCCCAATATTTTCGAGCGTAGATTGGTAGTTCTCTTCATGGAGGGATTGACAGAGCCATTGAGAGGGTGGATCAAAGCCTTTGATCCTCCTTCATTATAGGTTGCTATGAAGAAGGCGCATAGTATGGAGATGGCAGCCCCATCCCATAAATTTAACTTCAAAGGTACTTCTTCATCTAGAGACCATAAGTGCTCCAACACAGATACAGAGAGACCGGATTTTAACATAGATAAATTAGGTGTAAAGAATGACTCAAAAGCCAATCTAGCAGCACCACCTTTGGATTTTGAGGTGCTTAATGATCTACGTAGGAAGAAGCTTTGCTTCTACTACAAAGGTCCATATGATATCCATCACGATTGCCCTTTGAGGCCTAAGGGCAAGGCCAATCGTGTGATGTGGGCATATTATGAGGATTCTGATTCAGAGGATTCCAAACAGTGGACTAGTTCTGAGGGGGCAGAGGCAGAGGCTTCAGGGCTTAAGGTAGAGGTAGAATTAGAGCTTCACATATAGGAGGCACGCCTATCCAGCATTCAGTCGGATGAGTCATTCAGACTTCTTGGAGTTTTGGCAGGGCAAAAGGTTATCACCCTTCTTGATATAGGAGCCACACATAATTTCATAGATGCTAGATTTGTGGAGAAGCATGGACTCACTACCAAAGATTTTGAGGGCATCAGAGTTAAGGTGGTCGATGGTCACACTCTTAGGTGTGAGCGCATGATTAGAGACCTCCCATTGCGCTTGAACAACTATGAGTTTAAGGCTGATTATTATGTGGTAGACATGGGTGATATAGACTTAGTCTTGGGTATGAAGTGGCTTCATTCCTTTGAGGAAGTTACTCTTCATCTCAAGGACATGGAGGTTTGCTTTAATGTTGATGGGAAGACACATATTCTTAAGGCAATACGGGGCAGCAGCTTCAGATATATGTTTTTTCATCGGATGGAAATGCCCACGCCACCTGACATGATAGAGTGCAGTGACGAGTGCACATTGGCACCAACACAAGAGAGTTATGAGGACAAGCTTGGCCTTGAGGTGAGTACAGTTCAAGAATTATCACATGTGGTAGGGACTCAGCTTGCTGTTACAGTTGGTTCACAGGTTGATATGACTCCTTCTAGCCTTCACAATCTAGATTTAGATATTATTCAGGTACGGAGTTTGCTTGAGTTGCTTGTTGATTTTAATTTATGGATTGGATGTTGGGGTGCTTATCTTAGTACTAGGGATGGACATGGCATGGAGTTTGCATTGATTGATAGCAGGGCAGATCATGACTACATTTGGGATCCAGGTGGATTGATGGGTGTATCATGCAGCAATTGCTTGAGGGCAAGCAATTTCAGGAGGGGCAGATTGTCATGTCCCCTTTTCAGTTGACATGTTCTGAGATCATGGTTAGCCTATTATGTGACCCTCGTAGGCTGATGGGATGGTTATAGGGTCTTGATGGAGATTGGAGTGGCTTCGTTTAGCAGAAATTTTCTAGTTGGCTTTCGTTTGGGCTCGATTGGACATGTATTGAGGGAGATATTAATATTTGATTTATTTAATCAAATATTAATTATTTGGTCTAATTTTAAATTAGAAACCCTAATTCTAATTTAAGAAAACCCTAATTAGGGCAAGCATATCTTTTGAGGGTATAAGGGTTTCTCATGGAGACCATTGTGAATTAGCCATTGATTATTGATTATTGATTTTTGAAGAATTTCTTCAGAGAAGACTGAGCCTAGGGTTCTAGGATTCCATTTGCATTGGAGAACGTTCCCTCTTTAGTGTGTGTAATTAAGAGGCTGTGGAATATCAGCTGATCTATTGCCAAATTGAGAGATAGCTTCATCCAGAAGTTATCACAAAATTACAGGGTTGAGAGATAACTTCACACAAAATTTATTACAGATATTCCAGGTATTTATTTCTTTATGTTTTGATTCAATAAATTATACAGCTAGAGATATTTTGTGCTAGAAGCATATATTTTCAAATTAGGGGTTGAAAATAGGGAAGTTGTGCTTAATTGGTGGCCATACGAAGTCTGTACAGGTCTGTACAGATCCACACAGACACCGACCTCGGCAGACAAAGATCCCTAGTGACCGACATCGGCTGACTAGAGACCGAAGTCAGCAGAGAAGGACCTACCGTGACCGATGTCGGCAGTATATCGACTGACGCCGGTGACTGTGTGTTCGACACAGTAGGCTGAGACCTTCCAAAATTCAATTTTCACTTCCAGATTTGCAAAGCTAGGGTTTTCAAGACTGTATTTCATATTTATATGCATAAGAGAGGACTGCAATTGTAATAGTTTAGAAGGACAAGTGATAAAATCTGTGATTTACTATTGAGAGGCTATATTATTTTATCATTTTAAATTTGTTCAGCAGAAATTATATCTTTGTTCAGAGTTTTTTGTGTTGCTATATTTCCTGTTTGGAGGGGATATTACATCTTCCATGGTCCCCCCATCTTTGAAAAAAAAATTATTGAAGAAGATTTTATTCCCAATGAACCTAGTCCTCATGAGTCCTTCCATGAGCCTATATCTTTTGAGTTCATTATTCCTCTATCATCTTCCTCTCACCCATCATATCAAAGAACCCATGTTGAGAGGTCACTTGAAAATAAATAATACCCTATTATCAAAATCACATATTGTGTATTAGAGTTGAAATTAGAGTTAATAAAAGTGTTATCTACATCTGGATCATGTCTAACACTAGTATCTAAATCAAATTCCTCATAAAAAACATCATCCCTCATAGAAATTGTAACAAATGTTGACTATTCCTAATCTTTAAAAGATAAATCTATTTTTTATAAAAATTAGTCACCAATCATATATTTTGATCCCAATAAAGATGATGAAGTCATAAAAAAGCTTTTACAAGATTTATCTATCAAACATAGTTAGAGTGAATATGATCCTACTTTGGATGCATGTACTATAACTAGTCTTAGTGATCCTTTTATTGGTCTTGAGGATATTTTCTATGATATAGAAAATGGTTCTCCAAGGAACCCCTCAAATTACCATGTCACCCCATTAATAATCATTAACCTCACCATATAATATCCATCACATTCATCCATCATAGATCCTTTTCTTCACATCAACGATAATTTAATCACCTCCCTCCATAGGGATGAATGGGAACATTCATCATGGGACCCTTCCTAAATAAATATAACATGTGTCACAAATACAATGATCTAAGACCATATTTAAAAATTCATATATGATGATCAAATCACCTTTTATCTAATGAGTCAAAGTCAAGAAAAATGAAATCATCAACTTCATCAAAAAGTGCCTTCCCTTAGTGAAACACAATACTAGGCACTAGGGGAAAATCAAAGTCAAAATAATCATCATCTATCAAGTCAAAAATCAATATATTCTAGTGAGGCCCAAAGTTAGGCACCAAGGGGTAGCCAAGATATAATCAAATCTAAAAATAAAAATAATGTCAAAATCACTCTCAATACAATTGATAATCCTTCAAATGATTAGATCAAAGATGAATTGCAAAGTCAAATCATCTTGGCTCTCCTATAGTCGTTTTTCATATGGCACCAATAAAATTTAAAATGTCCAATGTCTCTAATGATGTGTATGACTAATATTCCTAATCCTCAAACACCCACCACACCCTCTTATCATTAACCCATAAACCAATTAACTTTTATCATACATTTGAGTTTTATACCTCCCCATCAACATCAAGATCTAATATAATCCATACCTCACATCACCTTCTTAGGCCACATTTCCTCTTATAGGGGTAATGAAGACACCTATTCTAGATATCTGGGGGAGTCTCAATCAAGAATCAATGAAAGTCATAGAGATATTAATACATCCAATAGTGAAAATATGGTCCTAACATCACACTTCTATAAAATAGGTGTTGTATAAATATATAGTAAGTGTTAGCATTCTTTCATCTTGTACCCAGATCCAATAAATCAAGATGCCATCTAAAAAGCCAAAAAATCAAAAAAAATAAATAAGTTAAAAAGTCAAAAATTAAAAATAAAATAAAATAAAAAATCATTCATTTAATGGTGAAAACCAATCTTTTAGTACCTTGGGAAATTACCATGATGAAAACCAATTTCCAGCATCATGGTAAAATTATCTATTATCTGCATTGCACCTCAACACTTGGGGGAAAAATCCACTTCATCTCTAAAGTCATATCCCACATTCCCTACCAACCCCATCAATGTCATGTCCATATATCCTTTATCCCTATCTAGTCTATCATTACTTCCCATCTTGACCTTTGTAAGGATGAGGAAGGTGTCTTGAGAAATGTTATTGGAATCATCTTGGCATATCCTCCAATGGACACTCCAATAATTAAATATCTAGTTCCTTCACAATGTGGTCATTAATAATCCCTATACCATTCTTATTTATTCCTCATCCTCTTTTTTTTCATCACCCATATCCTTTTATTATCATGTCCATCCATCTTTATCTTGGTTTATAGGCTTGTTATTCAATTTTCTAGTAACCCCATTTATATAGTGTATATACATATTCTAAAAAGACCTAAAAATTAAAATATGATAAAACCCTAAAAATCATAAAATCCATAAAATCCAAAAACATCTCAATTGTCTTATCATGTGTCATATTGTCATATGTATCCCACTCATCTTGTCCTATGAACTAAGCCATACATGTCATATTGTCATACCACATTATCTTATATCCTATTAGTCTCATCATTTTTATCATGGCATCCAAATCCATATTAAACTAATCCAAATCTCTAAGTCTACTCCAAGTCCATATCCTTGTCCAATTCTATATCCTTAATCCACATTCACATCATAAATCCAACTCATCACCTAATCACTCATCTTGTTGACTCTCAAGACACTTAAACAAGACACTAATCACATTGTATCTCTATGTAGATACTTGTGAGTGTTTATCTGCTTTTTGTTGTTTAACTTATTTTCATGTCTTTTATTATGTATATATCGGATTCTCTTATGTTTGTTTATGTTTATTTTTAGTCTTGCATCATGTCTATTTTTTTCTATTGGGTAATGAAAAAGGATGCTATGATGACATAAAAATCCAAATGATGCTTTTAGGTGCCCTTGATGATGTAAATCTTGTTATTTTCCCCTTTTATAATTATGCACTTTGGCAACAACATACTCTTGGTCATA
Source organism: Torreya grandis (assembly GCA_037957365.1). Taxonomy (NCBI): domain Eukaryota; kingdom Viridiplantae; phylum Streptophyta; class Pinopsida; order Cupressales; family Taxaceae; genus Torreya; species Torreya grandis. Next base: position 327,481 of record JARHVA010002673.1, read on the forward strand.
TTTATATCACGGGGCATACTGCTAAGTGATATATTTGTCATATTGCTTAGACTATTATGAGCCTTATTACAAAAAATATGGCTCGATCATTTCTATTGGTCATCTAATCATATTTATCCCATCATTAATTACATCACCCCACTCCAATGATCTAATATCCAATCATTCTTTTGAGTCCTTTATCAACATGCCTATATCCTTTCATCAATCATCTAACATATCTATAGTCATCAACCTTTAACATCCCATATTCCATAATTTATCCTAGTCCTCTATCTAATGACTAAAATGTCTAACATAAATCATCATCACCCTCTAATATTCTATCATCTAATATGAAATACATTGGCCTAAGGTCTTTTCATACTATGTAGTCCACACTCAATCACATGGTGTGCCTAAGGTTAGTTTAACCACTCTCTCCTCTTTTTCCACTAATATTCATCACATCTATCTTAGCCTTCATCATCCTTAAATTTTACATTAGTTGAATACTTGAGTCATTATATCGATCATTCAGTCTATTGATCAAACACCATCCCCACAATAATCTCCCTAACATTTTCATCAATCACTTACACATATTGATTGGGCCTAATAAATCACAACATCCATCTTTTATTACATTGGTTGTACATTATGATTGATTGGTCAATTCATCATTTAAATTTTATATTTTCCTCCCTCTATTAGGGTGTGACCATAATTCTAACTTTATCATCATCTATCAATCCCTTACATGTGTCCTTTATATGGGCATCATCATTATTAATCTCATTATGGATCATTGATTTGATACAATGTAGTCTAATTCTTCCCTTTCATATTTTGGTCACTCAATCATACCAATTATTCTCTCTCATCCCCTTCATCATATCACTAAAAAATTTATTTTAGATACAACCATAATTAGTCTTATCAAATCATGGTTTTATCCTAGGCTACAACTCTCCCTTACATACATCCTTACTTGGGATATATCAAAACATTTTAGCCTTCATAATTCTAGTTTACAACTCTCCCTATCATGTGTCATTGCCTATGATATTTCAAAAACCTTGACACATTTTATCTCATCATCATCATCATCATTTATGTTCCCTATGCATATGTCTTTTCTAGGGGCATAATCCATTTATAGCTTACTTCTCAGGTTGAGTTTATTTTCTTCATCATCTATCTCACATATAACATCCCATACCCTTATATATTCATCACATTTCACCCCTCATTTATTTCAAGTGGCCATCCAACTCATTCTTACCCACATGTCCCCTCAAGGGGGCATCATATTTACTAAAAATCATTCATGAAATACCTTTACTCCATCCACTCATAATGCCCTTTAAAAGATGGTAAAAATGTATGCACCTAAATTTTATCTCTTCATTTATCATCACTCAGATTACTATTAGTTGACATTAATTTCACTTATCCCATCTAATCTCATTTATCTCCTTTAATTTCATCATAATATCACCCCTTATAGTCATTTTTATATTATCCCTCTTATTTATTCTTCATCATTCTAACCTTATATTAACCCCACCAATCTATTAATTCTTTCAATTAGGTATTAATATTATCCTAACCCCACTTATCCATTATTTGGGAATTTAAAATTCCCATGTTTCACCTAGCAACCTACCCTATCCTATTCCTAGGATTTCCTACATCCCTAGTTCCTAATCACCTACCCTAATTCCCTACTAATCTTATTTAACCCCTAATGGATTATATAATTCTCCAGTTCTATAATACTCTCAAAATTATCCCTTCCTCTCTATAAATCTCTATTCTAGAGGCTTCAAAGGAATTTTTAATTTCTTTTTAATCCTCCCTCTCTCTTATATTTAAGCAAGCCAATCCTCCATGACCAAACCAATAGAGGAAGCCATAAAACCTACATGCCAATATAATAAATCAATCCATGTTATCATCGATCAAGTTATTAATCCAAAATCATGGCAAAATTTTGAGTCTATCCATAGTAATCTAATAAGTAAAAATCAAGAATCATTGAAAATCAGTTTGAAGATATTGGAGAGAGGATAAGAGGATCAAGGCAATGGTAAGAATCTATTTATTATTTCTGATTTGCTTCCATAATCTCTCCATCTTATTTTATTATATTTTGGGTTAAGTTTTATATTCATAGTATTTTAAATTCATAAGCTCAAAATTACAATCACACATATTCAATAGTCATACACATGATAATATTGGATATATAGTGTTATCTCTCCAAGATAGTTTAACAATAGTAAGAAATCTATTTTTAATCTTACCAAGTTATAGGGTATTTAATATGTTATTATTATGCCCTTGGATATAAAATATTTTTGCATTACCATCTGTAGTGCATCAATGCCTAAAATACATATATTGTAATCGAGTGGTCAAAGTTCAAAGAATTCTATATGAGCACCCATTATAGTTAATAGTATCTCCTCATCCTCCCCCACCACCACCATAGTTGGTTGTGGAAAATATTAAAGAACACCATAAAAATATAATCATGGAACCTAATCCAAATCACAATAGAAAAATAATTAGTGTACCCATTCAAGAGTATAATGTATAATATATTGTGGTACCTATTAAGAATATTTATATGAAACTAGTTAAAATGAAAAAGGTATACCTTCATAAGTATCAAGATTCATATCAAAGTGTAAATCAAGGTTCATAAAAGTATAAATTTACTACATTGCATCTTAAGGAAATATATTTGACATTTAGCATGTTCCACAATGAACACGACCAATAGATCTTCTCAGATTATCCATAAGACTTTACCAAGTATTGTAAATTCTCTATATTCACCTTCTAAAATTTTTATATGAGTAGTGATCATGACATTTATGTCATGGTACCTAATACATTTTAGATTGAGATACATCCACATGTATCACTTACCATTTATGGAAATTCACTTCCTAGATCTTTGATCTAAGCACACACTATGATTATACTATTGATGGGATGATAGGATACCCTCATTTATTTATATCAAGAAAATTTTAATTTTTTTTTTTAAAATTCAAAATCATTAAAAATATTTTCAAAAAATTAAAAATCAAAACTTAAGAATGACATCAAATTTTAGTTACTTCATTACATTTGTTATTTATCATGTATATTGGTAGATATCATATTCATTTTTTAAAAACACATTAACTTTATGTATTATATGAGAATGATGAAGGAAACACATTACATATACATTCTTATATGTTTGACTTACTTTTAACCAGTGGCCATGCCTATGTTGGGGCATCTTCTTTTACAAGTTACATTATAACAAGTTTTATCTATAAAATAAAATGTGATGTTGAGCTACATATATTACAAGTGTCTTGATAAATAATCATATTTTACATTGTGTTATATGTAAATGTTACTTTACTATAGTATGGCATTGATAATTTGGATGGAATACACTACTTTTTACTTGTTCTAAGCTCCTTAGATGTTGTTTATTTTCTTGATTATTATGTGTGGCCATTAGACATTGTGTTGAAATTCCTTGAACATCTCTGTGAGATATTTTCTTGTTATATGTGACATTTTAACATGTCCATTTATTATGTCCCTTGACCTTGTCTTTGAAATATTTTATTATATGACATTTCAACATGTCTCTTGTATGCATTCCTTGGACTTATTATATGAAATTGTGTGACACTTATGTGTGTTATTCTTATATATTTTATTATCTTTATTAGTGGTGCCATGATATGTATCATTCACTTTTACTATGGTTTATTTACTAAATGATTCAATGATAAATTTATGTATATATGTATATACACATGAAACTTGTGAACCTCAAATTTAATATTTTACATACATGCTTCAATGATAATCATATTTTTGTAATGTCATATTTTAAAACATGATGACATGATTATATATTTATCACATGATACAATTAACTATTATTTTAAGATGAATGGCTTGTAAGAGACATCCCTCATCTAAAAATAAGGCATAATAGTTGCATTGTCATAGATATTCAAGCCTCTGTGAACAAAAAAATTAGATTTGAGATAGAGTACAAGTTTAAACATATAAAACAAAGGTTTCAAAAATACATAATATATATTTTTAAAGATTAAAATTAATGTAATATCATAATCCATAATAGATTACATATTTTTAAAGATTCAAAAATTATATACATGATAGATATTGTCACATCGATATAGATTATGGGTGTATACAAAGGGAAATACAATGGATCTATTAATCAATCTTATATCAGAGAAGATAAATCATATGTACACTTTTGATTTTTTGATACATTATATATTTAGCTCATGACCAAGATGGATATTCTAGACCTATCTAAGGGATATTTTACCATAATAAAATCACTAGGGAGGCTTCTAAAGCCTTCAATAAAGTAAAACTATGTAATAACCCTAACTAGGTCCTATGTTTTTATATTCACTAAGTAAATGAAAAAATCAAAGTAAAATTCTAATCTATTGCTCAAAAAATCTTGTGTCACAAAGTGAGGATAATAAACATTAAAATTAAACATGTATAGAAGACATATACTCACATCAATGCATAAAAAATCTTAATGTATGGGAAACAAGTACAAATACATATATATCTATTCTTATAAAGGAGGAACAAAGTTTGGAATACTTACCTTTGAATATGAACCTACCGAGCCTCAATCTCTCCCTTGGCCAAGGTTATTAATAAGAGCTTGTTGTGGTATGTAAGGATTTTAAGGATAAATCATCTCTAGGATACACAACCTATCTATGCATATAAAAGAATTTTTCACAAAATAAGATCCATATCTCAAGATAAAGTATGAAAACCTAATCTATGATCCTCAAGTATAATGGTGGATATATAGATGCATACTATATATATCTTCTTCTTATCTTCTCTTCCTAATAAAAGATGAAATGAATGTGTTTCTATAGTTGAATCTAACCCTAGTACTTTTAAATGTTTATCCAATAGGATCAACCTAGTCAACTCTATATATTTATTGATAAAAAAAATTTGGTCTTGGCCTAGGATGGCTAAGGGCTGACCTAGACCCTAAATAAGTTTTATCAACTAGATTTTAGGTTTCATGGGGCTGAAATTATATCATAAACCATCAAAAATGAGTTTAGGATAAGGAAGGGTTAATGAAGGTATAAAATGACTAGAGGAGGTTGAAGGATAGGAGGTAAAGATTAGGGGAATGTTTTTAGGAGATGGTTATGTATATATCAAATGGTATTAAAGAGACAATAATATTTCTAAGTATAGATGGTTTACCCACCCATTTCATGGTGTACCCATTAAGGTATACACTCAAAGAGATTGAGACATGATGGGTTCTTGTAAGATTTAAAGCATCAGTAATTAATAAAGTTTGAAAATATTATGTGTATACATATGCCTCACTCAAATCTCATCACATGTCACTTAAGTAAAATAGGGGATGGTTTTTTAAGAAAGATCATAGTAACACACAATGGTGAAGCTAAATAATTTATATTAAAGAGAAAATAAGATAAATGAAAGGATAGAATTGAAAACCACATACCTTTACTTACCTTAGTGTTGTAGATAAATAAGGAGATGCAATAAATGTGAAGGTGTCTAATATATGGAACATTAGGTTAACCTATAGAAATTAGCAAAAAAAGAGCAAAAATCAAAAAAATTACAAAATATACATATAATAGGTGAAAATATTCTCTATGATGTCAAGATTTTGGAACATTTTACATTTTAGAAAAAGAGCTAATAGAAACATATATGTGATCAAAATATGAAATCTATTAGTAAATATTTGAAAGGTAAATAATTTTGAATATTAAATATAAATAAGGTGAAAAATAATTCACATGTTTATTTTTGCTATTCTTAGAAAATAGATCTCTAAGAGACTTAGTTGGAGACAAAAAATACATCATGATGAGGAGATGATAGCTTTGATGGGGAGGTCACATAGCAGCTATAGTGAGTGTAGCATAGGTGAGCAATTGGCAATTTCAAAAAGTTTGAATATTTTTATTTGAAATTAAGATAAAAATAGAAAATTGACTTGTAAGAAAAATATAAGCACTAGAGTGAACCCTAAGAAATTTTTAGGTAAACTAGGGGTAAAATAGGGTATTGGGTAGGAATAATTTAGACTAATAAATTCTTAAGACATTTATTATAAAAATTATAAAAGTCACTACTATGGAAGAAAATAGTTGACTTGGTTGACTTAGACCATAAAGAGAGCCAAAAAAGAGAGGGTCGAGTGTATAACAGTGGGCTGATTTAATATGATAATAGGTGGATGATTGTGTAGAAGTAGGTTGACTTAGTTGGGAATGGTAAAAAGGTTGATTGCATATAATAAGGTTGACTTAGTTTGTTAGATAGGGCTAATGTAGTATTACTAAAAGAGGTTAATTATGTATGATATGGCCAATATAATATTTTAAAGTAAGAAGATGGTTGATCTAGTATTTAAATGGCTAATCTAGTTGGAAAATGAAGGGCCCAATTTTGTATTACAAATAATATATAGGGATAATTTAGTATTAAACGGGTTGATTCTAATAAAATTGAAATATTTAATCAAACCAGTTGATTTAAGTGGATAATTGGTGAAATTTTAAGAATGTATTTTTATTATATATGACATGGAGATTTGATATATCCTTTGTTGTTTTATATTTTTTAGATGTGTTAGAGGTATTGACACATAATAGATGCACCATGTCTTCTAGACCTACTAAATTGATTTACTAATGTGGGTAGAGTGTGATTGGTCACACTAGGCTTTAGAGGCATCATGGATATGAGGTGGATCCCACTTAGTTTTGATCTCATTTTCATGTTCCCTAGAGCATGGTAATGATTGACCAATATTTTTTTATGGGTGGTGGATGGAGATGCCATATAGGTGTGTATCACACTATAGGATGTCCACACATTACTGGGATTATCGATAAGAGGAATACTAGTGATCACTGGGACACTAGATGATATGAAGGAGAGGAAATCACTAGCCCAATGGCTGATGTACTTAGATAGGATATACCCTAGATTGAGGGTGAGTTTGTTTGATGTATATATTATGGAGATTTTAGACATCTAAAAGCCCATGATCAGACTTGTGATAGCATGAGTGTTGTGTCACAAGTTGGATGGTAAGGTACCACTATACGTGATAACCTTGTATTAGTCCATATTAGATCACATATCACTCTATGACTTTTGGGATATCATCTAAATCCATCTCATGCATGATATGTATGGGATGATGTCTAAAGTGTATAAGATCATAGGGCCTATCATTTTATTGTGTTCTTTTATATATGAGAGGTTTCATATGTATCGACCAACTAAATTACCCTATGTGGTTAATGATAGGTTACCTTAGGTCATGTGATGGAAGTAGGACCATGTATCTTGGGTCATTCCATATATTCCATCATTACAAACTATCACATGAAGGGAAATTGTTTGGTAACCCTACATGCATATTACCACTATATGGACTAGTTAGTCAACCATTATGACAAGGTTGACACAGGCATAAATCATAGGCCACTACACCTCATGAGTAGCATCTAGTCATACACTTTTCAAGGTAATTCAAACTCCCACACCTAACAACCCCTCTAGTAAATTAATTTTTATTGGTCACATCATTATATTTAGCCAATGAGGAGAGGAGGAGGAGGAGTACTAGTGGAGACACCTATTATTAGGCTATGTCATGATAAACCATCAACTAGTTTAGAATGATAGAAGATAGTAGCAGGATGACATGATATGGATGTGGATGTAGGCTAATAAATAGAACCATAATAGGCATCATAGAAACAAAATCGACAACCCTTACCACACTACATATAGAGGCATTATCGGTAAGAGTAGGAAAAAGTGAGGGATACAATGAAAGATGACCCAAAAGACATTCCAAGACATAATTGGTCTATATAGTCACCTCTTAGGAGAGGATCCTGGTGTACTCAAGTGGTCACTCCTAGCTTTCCATTAGTAATGAGGTAACCTATGGAGGAGGTGATTGATGGTTGAGCATATGGAGAGACCATGTTTGGAATATGATGAGATAGGGATATGGTGGTAAGTGATACCAACACTGGTGAGAAATGTGATAATTTTGATTTTAAGCTTTGATATAGGACACTAGTTACATGTGATTATAGTATATATATAGATGGTTTAATATATATGTGATCTAATATCTATCTAGTTTTGGTTTTTTAGATATTGAAACAAAAGATATTAGATGGGGATCTCTATTTATGGTTAAGAATAATGACATTTTGGATGGGGTGTTGGCTCTATATAACCCCATCACATTGGATGATCCTATGGTTCTATCTATCCTAGCCCAAACAGGTTGGTTAATACTGGTGGGGGAATATTTGAGGTAGTTGTAATAATGTGGAGATGGATTATAGACATTAGTAGGTGTGGGAGAGGGAGAGGCACAAGCCTAGTAGGCCTTAGCTCAAGAGAGAGCAACACACATGGCTAACACTATCTAGCTTAGACATGTAAATTCCCAGGCGGCCAATTTATAGGGATAGATAGTAGGTTTAAGATCCTAAAATTGTTTTTTATAGTGTATCAGGAAGAGGGGATAGTCCTAGGCATCTATGGGTGGTATGGCTAGGCCATAGGATAGGTATGATGGGGCCCAGTCTTAGAGTTGGAGCTATTTTGTATTTTATATTATATAAAACACATGATATATAGATATATTGATTTTTATAGTTGTATTTTGTTTTATATATTGATGCATTGATATATTTCTTTCTATCACATGTATTTTAACCTTTGTTTTATATGATATGGAAAATTTATGTTGTGTGTTTTCTTTTCTAGCATTATGTGATACACATGCATGGTTAAAAATAAAAAGGCAAAAATGACTTGTAAAAGTATAAGTATTAAAAAAAATGTAATACACATTATATCATGATGGGAAATGTGTAATAATAAAATATGACTAAATATAATAAACCAAATATGATAAAAAGGGTGAAAATTATTTTTAAACCATGTAAAAGATTTGTACCAAGTTAAAACTAGTAAAATCACACTATACCATGATGGGAAACATGAAAATACTGTAATGAAATGGAAGGAATAATAAAAATAAAATAATCAAGTCAATCCATCATAATAAATCACACTAGGAAGTATCAAAGAGAAACAAAGCTGGAAAAATGAACTTAAATTATCACACTAATTCAAGCTGGGAAGTATGAAAATTTTAACAAAATGGTTTTAATCATACATTCAATTGGAAAATAAGAAGATAATAATGAAATATCAATTAATTAATCATAAAACATATACTTATCTCAAATTTTGACACTTAATTTAATTATGACTTGGGAATTTGAATATTTTATGAGGAAGACCTGGTCTTATCCATAGTCTTACACTTCAACTCATAAAAGGAACATCAATGAAGTGGAAAAAATGATGGGAATTATCTCAAAAGGTGGTGGTAATGTGGTAATTTGTGAGGAAGGTATGGTCCTACCCATGGTCTTATAGTGCAACTCACAAATAAAATCCCTAAGGGGAAAGATCAATTAAAAAATAATATTTCTCAAGGGGAAATAGTAGGAATGGTGTAAATGAAAGAGGGAATGTAAAAATAAAAACATAGGCATTTATGAGAATATCTTAGGAAAAATGAGGCATATGAAGAACACAGAAAGGACACTAAGTAGCTAGTGACCATTAATATACAAAGGATACCCATTATCAATAAGCATAAAATTGTATATTATTATCAATGAGATACTAAGATCAACTCATGTTGGTTTTATTAATAATAAAATTAAAATGAACCTGCCTTCCCATAATATGTTCCCCATTACTGAGGACCTCTTATAAATCCATTAGTCTCTTGTGAAGATTGGATACTTGTGTGAGAAATTAGGTAGCACTAAAATATTTTTTATTCTTCTTGTCTAATATACTATCCTATCACACCCCAATGTACCTTGAATCAATCATGAGGCCAACTTTGGAGTTTGATCTTCAATTAAAATAAGGAGATGTGATTTGAACCACATCTTTTAATGTGATTTGACTTTTATAATTTGAATGTTTCCTTTTATATCATTGTCTTTTGTTAAATGATTTGGATTTTAAGAGTCCTCCTCCATATGGACTTAGAATAACCAACATGAGGCATAAAATTGATACACACAAATGAAATTTAGACTTTATCTAAAGTAAGCTAAGTATTCAAAGACATGATTGACTAAACACTTAGGCTTACCTATGAACCAATATGTTATCTCAAGTTCTAACCATGTGTATGTTTAGTTTACAAAAGGAAATAAGGTGAGATCCAAAGTGGACCATTAAAATAGGATTACAATGAGAGGACTTGTTTTCTAACTGATCACATGGTAAAGAAGGATTTACTAAGGAGAAGAAGGTTTATATAACCAAATCACAATAGTAATTGTCCTTGTTATAGAGATAAAGTAGCAAACAATCATGATAAAATATGAAGACATTCATGGAAAGAAGTGAATATATAAATAGAATCATGTAATCATGAAAATAACCCATAAGAGATCATAAAAAATAAAATCAAACCATAGATAACACATAATTCAAAATATAAATATCCATGTATGATGGATAAATGAAGTAAAATTTGACACAGTGTCAAATGATATAGAGTAGATAGATATAAAAGTGGAACACATGTCTAATATAAAACCATAATGAAGAAGAAAGTGAAGGAACACCATATTGTGCTCATAAATACTAGTAAATCTATCCACAAACATTATCCATAACATATGATAGATCTCTATGAAGTTGGATCCTAATTACAATAAGAGTATCATTGATCTTCAGTGAAAGTTGTGAAAAGACCTTGCTATAGACACCAACATCGTGTCAACCCCCCTTGGTCCCCTTCTAAACACTTACACACCTTATTAATTTAAGATAAACTACTTATTTTAAATTAATGACCTCACCTAGACACGTCACCTGGACACCTCACCTAGACACGTCACCCTAAGACCATTTCTTACCCTATGAGTCACCCTGAGACTAGGTCATCTAAAGCATGACCTATTCTCACTCCATCCTAACCTCCTAACTAACTCTCATGCCTAATAAACCTATCTTTTGACCATTCTCTAATGGCAAATGCACTTGGCGAATGAAGAAATGGACAAAGGGCTAAAAATAGCCCTTTTACCCATTCTCTATCCACTGACGTCAGTCAACTATCAGCCGATGCCGGTAGGATCACCAACGTCAGTTACATAAGCTAGACTCTAACCTTGAGTTGCCCCCTAGCCTCTTCTCATATTGATGTGCACACTCTAAGACTAAGCATCAAAATTCAACTATCACTCTCTAGGCTATAGAAACTCTGCAAAAGTCACTCCAAACATTGGATTGAAAACATTGTACGAGGTCTTCGACATCAGCCACAACAAGAATAAGCATCCTGACACCCTTGGGTCTTCACCAAAAAGCTAAGTATTCTTCTGGTCTCCATTTCAAAGTTCTAGAATAACTTGGTAATTAGTTTCTATTTACTATTTCTGAATACTATAAAAGAAACCCGACTTCCTCTATGGAAGGGCTGAAAAGCCTTCCTCTGACTCTTACCCTATTCTCACACCTACCCTCTACCTTTTGCCCTTCCTCAGACCCTATTCTCCTTCTCGTAACTCTACACAAACCTCCTAACTCCCAGAGTCCTCTATCCATCATAGAAATACCTTGAAACCCATCCAAAGACCTATTGCCTCTACCGACATTGGCAGTATAATCGACGTCGGCACTATTTACCTACTGGCATCAGTAGAATAACTAATGTTAGTGACTGTGCAAACCAAAAAACCAATCTAAACAGCCCAAAGACCAGACACCACCTCTAACCAGCCTATTGAGACTCACAATTTATAGGGAATAGGTACACAACATTCTACCTTTTCATTTCTATAAGTCTTTTATCATTTCATTTTATACAAATCTCTTTGTCTTAAATAGTGGATTGTCATCCCTCACAGAGCTTTACGCTTTCGGGACCGAGCGCGTAGCTTGGCAGTCCACCCTATCATCTTCTAACATTTTCTTTGTTTAAGTCTTATTCTTATCTACAGGTGTCTTCCTCCACAGCCAAAGAGGAGCTCTCACAAAGCTTGGTTACAGTGCACAACTTAATCTAGGTAACGTCAAAACCCTAACCTTTAACTTTAGTTTCTTCTTTCTTTTGAATTTAATTAGCAAAAAATGTAGAGAATACCTCATCCCATACTTAGGGCAACCTACACCTATTTTTGTCTTGCAGTTTGTTAGAACAAACCATAAGACAAAAAGGGGCAAATGTAGACACCAACATTGTGTCAACCCCCCTTGGTCCCCTTCTAAACACTTACACACCTTATTAATTTAAAATAAACTACTTATTTTAAATTAATGACCTCACTTGGACACCTCGCCTGGACACCTCACCTAGACACTTCGCCTAAACACCTCACCCTAAGACCATTTCTTACCCTATGAGTCACCCTAAGACTGGGTCATCTAAAGCATGACCTATTCTCACTCCATCCTAACCTCCTAACTAACTCTCGTGCCTAATAAACCTATCTTTTGACCATTCTCTAATGGCAAATGCACTTGGTAGATGGAGAAATGGACAAAGGGCTAAAAATAACCCTTTTACCCATTCTCTATTTGCCAATATCGGTCAACTGTCGATCGATGCTGGCGGGAACACCGACGTTAGTTACATAAGCTAGACTCTAACCTTGAGTTGCCCCCCCAACCTCTTCACATATCGACATGCAAACTCTGAGACTAAGCATCAGAATTTGACTATTACTCTCCAGGCTACAAAAACTCTACAAAATTCACTCCAGACATTGGATTGAAAATAGTGTACGAGGTCTTCGACATCAGCCACAATAGGAATAAGCATCTTGACACCCTTGGGTCTTCACCAAAAAGCTAAGTATTCTTATGGTCTCCATTTTAAAGTTCTAAAATAACTTGGTAATTAGTTTATATTTACTATTTTTGAATATTGTAAAAGAAACTTGACTTCCTCCCTAGAAGGACTGAAAAGCCTTCCTCTAACTCTTACCCTATTCTCACACCTACCCTCTACCTTTTCCCCTTCCTCAGACCCTATTCTCCTTCTCATAACTCTGCACAAACCTCCCAACTCCCAGAGTCCTCTATCCATCACATAAATACCTTGAAACCCATCCAAAGACCTATTGCCCCTATTGACATCAGCGGTATAACTGACGTCAGCACTATTTACCTACCAGCATTAGTAGAATAACTGACGTTGGTGACTGTGCAAACCAAAAAACCAATCTAAACAGCCCAAAGACTAGACACCACCTCTGACTAGCTTCCTGAGACTCATAGATTATAGGGAATAGGTACACAACATTTTGCCTTTTCATTTTTGTAAGTCTTTTATCATTTCATTTTATACAAATCTCTTTGTCTTAAATAGTGGACTGTCATCCCTCACGGAGTTTTACGCTTTCGGGACCGAGCATGTAGCTTGGCAGTCCACCCTATCATCTTCTAACATTTTCTTTGTTTAAGTCTTATTCTTATCTATAGGTGTCTTCCTCAACAGCCAAAGAGGACCTCCTACAATGCTTGGATATGGTGCACAACTTAATCCGGGTAACATACAAACCCCTGAATCTTAACCTTAGTTTTTTCTTTCTTCTGAATGTAATTAGCAAAAAAATGTAGAGAAACACTTGCATCGGATCTCCTCTATATAAAATTTAGGTATAGATAAAGGATCATGATCATGAAGACCATTATCCATATAATAATTAGGAAAAAGGAAAAAATAAAGACAAGCAGGATAGGAATGACCCACCAATGGAGAAGGGACCATAGGTTAAGGAGGATCTATGGGTGGAGGAACCACAAATAAAGATAAGACCACAAGTGGAGGGACCATGGAGAGGAAGGGACCATAGTTGGAGGGACAATGGGGAAATAAGGATTATCCTTATTATGTGGGTGACTTGTGGGATGATTAGTAGTGGGTGAATGAATGGTCATAAGGTGATCTTGAAGGTGATACTATAAGATGCAACAATAATCAGTGTGATGGGTACCACACAAGTGTCATAGAAAATATACCTCTCCATATCATAGTCATGTAATAATTTGGGAGGAGGTATATCCTTGTTTATAGACTAAGAGAGAGTAGGATGTAATGTGTCTATATATTGTTTAAGCTTTCAATAATTGGTGGAAGAATGATTATCTATGCCATATAAATATTAGATACGCTTGTTAGTAGACTTTGTGGGTTTACTAATAGAGGGAGTAGAAGTAAGAACTGGGGAAGGATGTTATAGTTACAAGTCTCTATTCCAATGACTAAAAAATCTATAAATTTCATAGTAAGGTTTATCATCCCATTGGGTGGGCATGGGATCAATCTATGATAAAGGAAGAAGGTGATCACAAAGGGAAGGTAGGGTTGGTGGAGTGAATGGGTGAGGTTCATCTAAAGGATAAACAAAATTAGATATATAAGAGGCTTAGTTAAAGGTAGAGTGGGATCAAGATATAGACTAGGATTAGATGAGGGAGGAATATGAAGCATAGAGTGCTTAAGGATTGTAGTAAACATCTTAGGGGAAAGTAGGCTATAGGGATCTTGGTATCTATAAAAAAGATATGGACTAGTCATGTCATGATCATAAACATGATCCTAAGAGGTTATTTAAAATTTTGAGGTGTGCCATGAAAATGTTCCATACCTACTCTATGAACAAGAGAAATAATGATAAAATTAGGAACTATATAAGATATAATATGGTAAGATGAATGGAAATACTAAAACAAAGAAAAATGATAATGTAGGATATCAACATATCTAGCCTAGATAAGACTTCTTAGAAATGGATAATCTAAAGTATAAACATCATCATAGTCAGGTTTATGAAGGTTGATAGCAAAGGTAGGTATGACCTTCTCATTAGAATTTATGTGATGATTAGAATGATGAGTCTTATTTAATACCATAGGCATATCATCAATAGGTGATTAATTGGAATATGGATTCAAGAATGTTGGAAGTTGGGTATTAAGAAGAGGAGAGATATGAAGATTTGATATTGAGGTTAATCTTGTTTAGATCATTGTCATTTGAGTCTAAGTAGTTATGAGGTATGTTCCTGATGAGTTCAAGGTGACCATGATAACATTTCATAAAGTTGATAGGTAAATTAAAATGTTGATATTCCCATAATGGAAAACTCAACAAAGTTTTAAGGGTTAGAATTCTGAATACACCACAGTCTTGAAATTATTCAAAATTCCAAAGGTTAATATCTCCTTAAATTCTATAGATGGAAATATTATGGGGAAAATTAACACATTGATAGGAAGAAGAGGTGATAGTCTACATGTGATGAATCCAAGGCCTACCCCTAAGATGTTTTAGGAAAGGGGGAAGTTAAACATCATAACCTTCACTTGAACAGTGATTGACAAGATGGTAATAGGGAGCCACACACAACCTAAATGAGGAATTTACCTTCAATCATAACCTTGACACATGTTTTTTGTGGACTTAAGATTACACTCAAAATATCTAGGGGTTTTAATGAAGTTAAGGGAGGAAACACAAGTACCTAAACCCTTATCAATCAAAGAATGCTTGACTTGGATATCATTGATTTGGATGCTTATAAAGAGTGGAGGATCATTTGTGTAAAATAGAATATCATCTTGGATCATAGAAGCAATAATAAATTTGAGAGAAATAGAAGTTTCCATTATTTCATCAACATGTATAGACATCTCTTTGCATTATTTTAAGATAATATGCTTCACATTTTGCTATGGGAGAATGAGGGAATTTCATTTCAAATAAGACTTACATATGGTAGTTGTGATGATGTAGAGAAGTTTGTATGAGTTCAAGAAATGTAATTTGAGATGGGAGATTGGTAAGATTTTCAATAGGGTCCCATTCATCATAACCCATTTGTAGAATATTGGAAAGAGATGCATAATGTTAGAGGAGATCCTAGGAAGGAGGATTAGAAGTGCATGTAAACTTATGTTGATAAGTCATGGTTGGTTTAGTTTGGGGATAAATCAGTTGATTTTCATGAGAGAATGGGGTATTTTATTGAGATTTATCTTGTGATTGATTTGAATAAGTGGTATTAGAAGGGTGAATAATGTTATCAATGGGTAGAGAGGTTGGGGAAATTATATAAATAGTATGAGAGGTGTTATCTAATGGAGGTGTTGAAATTGGTTCTTAAAAAGAGGTAAGGTCCTCTTGCCCCAAATATATTAGGTGAGTTGGGGAAGAACCTTAGATAACATGAAAAGTTTGAGATGATGGGTGTGTGTGTGTGTGTGTGTGTGTGTGTGTGTGTGTGTGTGTGTGTGTGTGTGTGTGTGTGTGTGTGTGTGTGTGTGTGTGATTAGAATAAATGAAAGTAAATATCCCTCACATATTAGTCATACTTACCACATATATTCATTAGGTTGGTTTATAAGACTTTAATAATTATTGGTAGAAGGAGTAGGTTTCTCATTATTGTCTTGATGATTAGGAAGAGGGGTTTTTTAGATGGCCAAATGAGCATTACCCTTATTTAAAGATTGATTTTTATTTTATGTTTCATGAGATTTGAAGGTGATGTCAAAAGCTTTTTGGTATTTACAAATGAGGGAATCATGATCAAAAATTTTACCAAGGAAGAAGTCTATAGCTAAATTACATAATTGCTTGTAAGTCTCATGAGAGTGACCCCAACTAACATCAAACCAACCAAATTTATTTGGATCATGCCATGATTTCATAGTGCTAGTGGGTTCAAGCTTTCATGAAAGAGCCCTTGGTAGATGATTTTATATTTATGCTAAGTATAATGGCTTATGAACATTGATGTTTTTTATTCTATAAAATTAAGGATTAGGGGTGTGGTTTAAAGGGCCCAAGCTTGATCTGAAGCAATGTTGGGAACAATAGTTTAAATATCATGATATTGTAAGAATCATTGAAGCCATCATCAGTAGTGTGATGATTTTTATTTTTGATGAGCATGTGAGTTCCCATAGGAGGTTGGGATGGATCAAACTAATGCATGAGAAAATATTTGCACTTGGCTTGGTCAATGACCTCTTCCAAAATTTAGGGAAAGAGAGTCTTAACCCAATATTATAACTTGGGATAAAGTGATTTAGTGAAAACATGAAAGATATTATCATCCACCATGTTATGTTCACACTTATTAGACAAGGTCTTCCACCATTTGATGAAAGCTTGTGCAATTTTGGTTTCAAGTTTCTTGTAATTTATAAAATGAGCCAAGGTATTCTCAAGGTGGTAACTAGTTTAAAACTCTTATACTAGAGTGTTAACTAGATCTTCAAAAATAGTGATAGAATGGGACTTGAGTTGATTATACCAATCTAAAGCATATCTAAAGAGAGTTTTTATAAGAACTTGGTAGTGGAAAAAGTGGTTAACTTAAACCAATCATTGTAGATATTACCCAACATTTTTAAATGTAAGGTAGGATTAGTTGACCTATTATAACTAATGGTAGGTGTGATACCTCCTATATCGATGTTATCAATTTGAGGCATAAGAGGTTCATCTTGAAGATGTTTAATCATTTTTTTAACAAGGTGTGGTTGGGGAATGAGTTTTTTATGGGAATCCCTAAGGGGGTGGGGCATAATTTCTATTGTGTGCTCCCTTTGGAACTTGTTGAGGTCAATTTTGAATATGAATAAGGTGATTTTGGTTACCATTATTAGCTTGAAAAGTGTTCAATTGATTAAGATTTTGTAATAAGAGTTGATGTGTTTGAGTGGTGTTTTGACTAGTTTTCATGGCATGTGAAGCATTAACATTGGTATTAGTGGCTTGCATTTCACTATGAGTAATGGCATGTGTAGCACTAGTGGATTGAGAAGCATTGGTAGAAAGGAATGCACTAGTGACATGATTAGCATGTGTAGTGAAAGACGCACTAGTATAAAGATTAGAAGAAAAAGAAGCACGAGTGGCATGATTACCATTGGTAACAAATAATGGACTAGTGGAGGGATTCATAAGGGTGGATCTTGGGAAAGACCCACTAGATGTTGAACATGCCATATTAATAAAAATATTTGGCATGGAGGTAGAAGAAATAAAGGAAGAATAGGTCCTAGTGTGAGAAGGTATCACGTCCTAATTTCATCCTATGTTTTTACCTTTAAATATGTGGATTTGAAATTGGTTATAATGATTATTATGTTGTGAGATGATTTTTATTGTGTTCCTTAAATTGTGTCATTAATGCATCTTTCAATAAGAAATTAAAAAATATTGGAAATTTTATATTTAATTTGTCAAAATTAATATTTATTTTAATATTAAATTTTTTAATTATTGCATTAGACAATAATTGATTTATCATATTTAACATATTAATTATGTTAATTAAATGTGGGCAAATCCTAATTAAACAATAGGATGAACATATACTTTAAATATCAATAGTAATTGATTATTAGTAATGCTTGAAATCTTATAATGACTTTACTTAGAAAATATAATTTGAGTTACCTTATTATTAAGTTGGAAAAATCAATAGTGATAAATGGAGATTTTAATGGATAATTACTGGTGGGACTTCTAGTTAATTATGGGGAACAAAGCCTATAACAGATTTTAATGGATAATTACTGGTGGACTTCCATTTAATTATGGGGAAAAAAGCCTATAGCTTTGGTTTCAAGTTGCATGCAAAAGGGAAATGGGGAGTAAGAAAAGTATTAAGGAAAGAAAAAGGGAAGGATTTACACACATGAGAAGACATGGAAGATATACTAGAAAGGGAAGCAGAAGTTGAAAGAAAAGAAGTCTTTTGGAAGCAAGAAGGGGAAATTTGGTTAGTAACAAATGGAAAAGTATACCAGGTAGGTACTATAATTATTTAATGAAGTATTTTGTAATGAAAGAATCAAGGATTATATATTTAATATATATTTACATAGTATTTCTTTTCCAATAGAAAAACTTTGTAAGAAATCATGTAGAAATCCTATAGAAATTATATATTTTAGTCTCTCCCTACTTTTATTTCTTTACATCCCTTATTTTCTAAAACACCAGTTCTTTCAATTTAAAATGGATGTTTTCAACAAACCCAAAACTTCCCCTTACCTTAAATACACTTCAAGTTATTTTTAATTCTCGCACATTAAATATATTTTAATGTATTTTTAAGCTATAGTTATTTTATTTCTCATTACCCCTTTTCCCTCATTACCTCATTGCCTTCATGCAATAATTGTTATCAATGTCCCCGAATCAAATCTTTCGTAGTTTCCTTTTGATTAGGAGTATTGACATTGTTACCATATAAATTATTTGTAAACAATAGTTATTGCCTCCTTTCAAAATTATTGTTATTATCTTATCATGGTTTAAAAACCTTTTGAAGAAGTCTAGGCATCTAAAAAGAATAGTATTTTACTATATCAATTTCTATTCTTTTATTTTCTTTAATTCAACCAAGATCAATATTGGTAATTCAAGATCAAGATTTGTACTTTTTGGTAAATAAAGATTACCTTGTAATAAATTTATCCAAATTAAATACCACATTGTATTTGAATAATATTAGAGTTAAAGACTTGGGATAGTATTTTAAAAAAAAGATTAATATGCATGTAAATCTTTAAAAAAATAAAATAATAATCTCCCCACTAAAATAAATTAAGAACCAAATATCTTTCCGCCAACCGAATGATTCTTTGCAAGTGGGGAAAATAAAGTGGAGTTTAACTTATGAGACTAAAGAATTAAAATATTTCCATGACTTGTTTTTTAACAAACCTCCAAAAAGTCAACATCACATTTCTTTAGTGGAATAAAGACTTGGATTTAAAAGAAAACATGAAACCATGCTTATCTTAGATAACCCGTGATTAAACTACCACATCAATTCTTTAAAAGAATATTTATATCTTTTTGATAATATAAGAATGGTAGATTCTTGATTTATGGGATGTAGAATTAAAAATATATCCCACGACTATTTTAAATAACTATCCACGTAAGAGTGAGAATAGTATAATTTTAGGAATAAAATATCTAATGGTAGATTAAAAATATACTATTAAATAAGATATAAATTAATTAAATATATATCCCATGGTAAAAAAAAAAAAACCATTAAATAGGATATTAATTAATTATCCTGAACCACATGGGGAGTGAAAATTCTCTTGATCATAGTGGGAGACCTAAATTTTAGTTGGTTTAAATATTTATATGTTTAAATATTTAATAAATATGATTTGAAATTTTATATGCATGAATATATAATTAATATGGTTTTAATATAACATAAATAGTTGATATATAATCAATATGATTATTTATTTAATTAAGTTATAAATCTAAGATAATATAATTTATATAATATTAAACTCTATATTATATTCATTAATATATAATAAAAATTTATAAAAGTGTGATCCCTTGATATAATTATAATAGAGATTTTTCCTCTTAAAAACCATATCATTAATGAAATTTGTTGAGATAGATATAAATCAATTGCCTTGTGTCATGCAAGTTGGTTGTTGGCATTATTTTAAACCTCTTAAGTAAATTGTCCAGGAATATGGAAAATCATATCATTTTTTTTAATATTTGAGGTATTTCTTTATATATGCAATGAAAATATTATAAATATTATAAGGAAACTATCATAATATGTTTGGAAATGATGAATTGTGACAATACATATTTTGTGTTATCTAAAAATTATGGAAAAAGGATAATTAGAACCTTTTAATAATTTTCGTAGTTTTAGAAGAAGTCAACCTAACAATTCTAGGAAATTCCAGAAAGATTTTTGTTTCTTAAATGTACTTTTTCATTTCAAATAATTGAATTATGATTTATCTCTTATATACAGGTTAATCTAGACTTTTATTGTCATAATTGGTTGGCATTGTTTTGTTGATGTATGTTTATTTATATTAGATATTGCATGTATGTGTTAATGATCCTTAGATTAGTTTACCAAGTTGGTGAAATTATTGTTTAGATTATTTATTTGATTGTTATATTATGGAGCCACATTAATGATACAACCAAATAGTGAGACAGTCTCTTAAGCTTGGATGGGTATGCATAACCTGATCAAGTCATGCATTATGAATTTGACTAATTTGGATGACTAATGTTATTAAAAACTTGGACCAAAATAATGATAAATTAAAAATTTTAATTCATATGTATGATTTGCATATTATGTGATATCATAGTTGAAACATATTTTTATTTATGATACATATTATATAGTAGAATCTTACATCACATGGGTATACTAGCATGTTGAGCAGTATTTATTGATATTTGAAATTAAATGCATGATGTTAAAGTCCTTTGATACATATACCTAGATGGTATGGTTATGTAAGGATTCTTGAATCAATAACTATGACATCCTTACCTGATAGATACATAACTCATCTATATGTATATATTATACGTAAGAAGATAATATTAGGATTTGGATTTACTTAGTGGTATACAAACCATTTGATACCCTTATTGTATGTAATGAAAATTCATAGTGTAGAAGTATAGGAGCAAATGAGAATGATGTTGGACATCAATAGTCATAACTTATACATATTTGATGTAATTAATAAGGTTATAAAAACCATCTAGTCTTTTCTTTGTAATTAAGGAATACATTTATACCTTTTATTTATATGCATTCATATGAGAGAACTATTGAGTAAAATTTTATACCTTTAGTAGTTTTTGGTAGAACTACATTTAGCCCTAATTCTATGTATGTAGGTAGCATCATAGCTATGTATGTTAGCTTGGGGACTGAGTATGGGCATAGGATCTAGCCTTGATATGTTTTCCTTAGTGTGACATCTATTATAAATGCTAGTGAAAGCAAATAGCCTTTATGTAGCATAGTAATATTATGCAAACTTGTCAACAAAAACAAGTTTGTCACATCTTGTAAGGATGAAAACTTGTATGTGGTATATTTCATGAAAAATTTAAATGTGCAATTAACTAGAAATTTTTATAATAAAATAGTGCATCATGAGGTGTACCTAGATTTTATGTTCTCTTCAGATTGTTATTTGAAAGTATACTCAGATAGTATAATTATGAATTGCTTTATTATTATGGTTGGGTGTAAGATTATTGTTAGTGTTGAGTTACATGCTCAAACACAAAGACCTATGATAGTGTGGGATGTCATAGAGTTTTGCAATACAAAAAGTACCTGGGTGGTACATACTATATTAATTATATCTTGATCGATACCTAAATAAATATATAAATTTTGGTTATTAACATTTGGGTAGAGTGATCATGAACTATGATAGTATGGGATATCATAGGATATTTTAGCTTAGATGTATATACTCAAGTGGCACGCACACACACACACACACACACACACACACACACACACACACACACACACACACACACACACACACACACACACACACACACACACACACACATAGATACACTCTTACCTAAATTGACTATTTAAATGATTTTATGATTATTACTTGAGAAATATGTTTATATTAGCTACTAGGACAAAATGTGTACATGCATATGATATTTTGAGTTTAAATGAATTTTAAGTTTAACTGTTATGTGCTATAGTTGTATACATAGCTATGTCTTACATGTGATTTTCTATGGAACTAGGAATGTAGGTTCCTTAATCATTACTTATATCTATGTTTTTATGTGAGAGTGCTTGGATAACAAGACAAGCTTGGATTAGTAGGATGTTATGCTAAGAGTGTATTTCTTAGCTATGGAATTGTATACCTAATAGTTAGAAGCTCACTTGTGTCATGATTAGTTGTTACCTATTTGGCTTAGAGTTCCAATCCCTTCGATGGTGATGCCTCATGGAGGAGACCATCACAATTGAAAGGATAACTACATTGGAGCCTAATTTTGAGGAGTAGATATGTAGGCTACCCAAGATTGTGTGGGGTTCAGGTGTAGATCCTTAGGCTAGGTTAAGGTAATCTTGATTTCATCAAAATTTGTGTGGCTAGTTGAATTAGTACCAGTACTTAGCATGGAAATTCAGATTGTGTTAATGTCTGTAGTGTAATAGTAAACTTTTTGTATCATTCATTTTATTCTATTGCTTGTAGTATTAGAATGTTGAAACTATCACTACTTGAATTTGCTAATTATATGAGTGACTAAAGTATTCTAGTAACTGTGATTGAATGAATGTTTGCTATTTAGTTTTTTTTTTTAAATTACTATATTTTTTAAGAAAAACTAAGCAGGTTATTACAGAAGGAGTCAAATTAGAAGGGAGAGGTTGAGAAGTAAAGAAGGTATCACCCCCAAAATCCATGAGAGAATGTGGGAGAAGGTAAATGGGGTTATCTTATTTGACTACTTATCATGAGATTGTAAATAGTGGAAGGGTTTTTTTCTCCTATGTCAAGGAAATTAATTAATGAAGAAAAGCATTTCAAGAGTATAATGTAATTCAAGTTAATATTATAGGTATAAAAGAGGGTTAAAAATTGAAGATGAATGAGGATTAGTCCCATAATTTATAGTGTGAGTGACCACATTCACATCACTTTCATCTAGAGTGGAAGCACAAGCTAGTTATGGGGAAACCTATTAGGATCGGTAAAGCTCATCATATCTATTGTGTTCAACTCTATGTTTTCCTAGAATATGAAGTTCATCATGAAATAAAGGATCTAAAATGATGATGACACAAACACAAAGTTAGAAAATAAGATATAAATTCAAACTGGTCAACTATGTTCTGTAACCTAGGAAAGAGAATACAAAGATAAGGACACACAATCATTCAGGTCAATTGTGTATCGTAGACATGAAGTTTAAACATGATAATAAGGATACATATTTATGTAGGTTGACTATGTATTTCTAAATGAATAATTAAACAGTTGGATAGTAATACACAATCATGCAAGTTGACTATGTATTACTAGTAGGAAGGTGGAATAGTCTGTAAAAGATTGTATCAACTAAGATGATAGTGTTCTAAAGTAAGGGTAAATTTTCAAGATAATGTAAATCAAGAATGAAATAAAACACACAAATAATTGGATCAATGTGATAGATTAAATTGTAACAAATATCACAAACCTTATACTGACATTAGATAATGCAATTTTTTCAATACAACACATGATGATCAAAGAGCAAGCAACAACTAAAAATTAAATGCTAACTAATTCATCACCCTAAGTGTTATTATATTATAAAATAAAATTTATTTTCAAGTGATAGGAAATTTGGTTGAAATAGGGAACTAAAAATCAATCTAAAGTTGGTTTCAAGATGTTTGGGTTGAAAGGGATTTGTATTGGAAATGATACTAGATTGGTATTGGGGCCTACCCCCTCACTTCTCAATCCCATGGTGATAAATATTTTGGGTGCTTTCCCAATAGATACCATTAACCAAGTATTTATACTTGGCCAAAAAACCAAGCTAGCATCCTCCTTGGTGATGAAATCCAAGTAGGTAGACCTTAAGAAGACAAAAGTTTAAAGCCTTATGAATGCAAATTGATTTGGTAGTGTGTGAAAGAGTAAAATAGTGTAACTAAAATTTTAATTTTAAAAACCACCTCTAGACAACAAAATTACATCACACACATGTGCATAACTCCATGTGTTGAAACCTCCCTTTAGCCCATTTTTCAATAATAACAATTAGCGTCCCTAACCCATGATTTTACCCCTCACACATTTAATTAATTTAAAATTATTAATTAATCTAATTAAAAACCCATTATGCCACCTTACTTGACCACCTCATCCTAGGACTGATTCTCACCTGATGAGTCACCTCAAAACTTAGCCCCTTTATCCTAACTACCCAAGACTTATTCTCACCTCAAAATTAAATTCCTAACCAACTACATCCTTTTAAACCTCCTATTTTTTATGTTTTGTAATGGGTGCCACACTTAGAAAGAGGAGAAATAGAAAATAGGCTAAAGATAGTAGTTTTACCTATTTTAAGGCTACCAACATAGTTCAACCCATGGACGACGTCAATAGGATCAATGATGTTAGTGATATAAGCCAAACTCCAATATGATGTTTAGGTCAGTAGAAATTAAGAAAATTCATTCTTCTTTGCATCCAAGATCTCAACATTTAACTTTTGACATCTTGGCTTACTTGTATCATGTATAAATCAATCTAGATCAGGCAACCTGTTGAGAACCAACAACACCCACTTATTTTCTTTATTTAGGGAATCAATTTGGAATACTTGATAGGAGCCATCCATCTGGCACTTATCATTCATTCACCACTGTAGCTAAGTATATCACTTATTCTATAGGTCGTTTAAGAAGTTACTTTTCTATCACTTTACATCTACTATTCATTACTTTACCCATACCTGATTGAACCCTTGTGAGATAGTTATAAAGCTTCCCTACTTATTTTCCCTTGACCCAACACACCAAACCTCTGATTAGATCTATCCAAACCATATTCTCTCTCTCTCTCATAACTCTCACTAACCTTCCATACTTGACCAAAACCATTTCCTAGACCTAGAAAAGTCTTATGCAAGCTCTTAGGCAATTATTGTCCCTACCAACCTCAATAGCCTAATCGACATCAGTCACCTTCACCAACCGAATTTAGAAACATAAATAATATTGATCACTTTCTAACTGACATTGACAATTATGGATTTCCTAACCCTTCCAAAACCTACCCAAACAACTTCCAAAATACAAATAGAACATACCACGTACACTCTACTACTTTTTACTACACTCAAGTTATGAATAATGATAAAATTATCTCTCTTTTCCTCTCTTTTGGTTGTTTATTACTCTTTTATCTCTCAAAAGTGGACTGTCATCTCTAAGGAAGTTTCAAACTTCCTAGAACAAGTGCATAACTTGACATCCCACTCATTTATCTACTAACAAACATTTTGTGCTAGTGCTTTCTTACTTGTATGTAGTCCTCCCCAGCCAAAGAGGAGTGCTCACAAGATCTAGATATGGCATGCAAACCAATATAAATTCATTATAATCACTTATCCCTATCATTCTTCTATATTTTTCTTTAGACTTGAAATAGACAAATTTTAATGAAACATTTCTGGCACACGCCCAGTGAGATCTTAGAGTTTTCCTTGGGTTCATTTCTTGTTTTAAGCATTCATATAGGTGTATTATACTGAAAAAATCATTTCTTACACTTTATCCTTCTTTTCCCTCTGAAAATTAAAAATTAAACATTTTGTTTTCTATTTAAAATCAATAAACTAAAATTTTCTTCTTTTCTCTTTGCCTTTAAAAGTAATTCATAATTTTTCTTACAATTTGAAATAATCTCTTCTTTATTTCTTCTTGCATGCACATTAGGATATTAAATTTCATTCTTTACTCATATTTCATCTTTGTTTTCATTCAAATCTAAACATTTTATATTTGGGTTTAAAATTACTACACTTCATTGTTTGCTTGTTGCATATTAGCTCACCCAGTTAATTACAAGCATTATGAATGAATTTTAGTGCATATATGTTACACAACCAAATCACACTCACAAAAAAAACATCTAAACTCACTTGAGAAAAGGCCCATCAATATTTCATCACCTAGTGGATCACCTTACCCTACATGGTTATCCTACTTGGATTTCACCACCAAGGGGAGAACCCACTTCATTCTCTAGTAGAGTATAAAATTTAGGTAGAAGGTATATTTTGTCTAATCAACCTGGCTTAGCTTCAAGTTCATGAATTTTAGGGAACAAGATCCTATAGCAAGCCACATACCTAGACTAACACATATTTCCTCTTGAGCACTAAAACTAACCTGTAACTAGCTCTAGATTGCTTTGTAGTACCTTTGAATACCAAATTCTCTTTTCACTATTTGATTAAGGCATAAGCCAATATGAGACTAAAATTAATCTCTAGGAGTTAATAATTAGTGGTTATATTTTCTTTTTATGCTTTTCTATTGCCTTCTATATTTTGGATTTGGTAAGGATGTTTTCTTATTGATTCATAAAATCAACACTATTTCTAATAATCAGTTTGTATAACATGTTATATCAAGTTTTCTGATTGTTCTTCCTTTTTACACAAATCTCTTACATCCATTATTTTACCTAGTTTCTACTTTTGGGTTTCAACACTTTTGATTTTCCATCTCCCCAGATTTAATAGTGACTGACATCAGCTAGTATATCAACATCAACAAACTTTAGCTACCAACATTAGTTAATCCCATTAACATCAGAAAACTTTTACTATTGACATCGATGACTATGTAATTTTCATTTTCTCAAAATAGAAAGCTAAAACAACCCACTTATTTGCACTCAAACCTACTTTTTCCTTATTTTTTCATTAAGGCAGGGTAGTAAGACTATTTATACTTCCTCTTGCATGGTATTAACATGAACTCAAGCTAAATTTATTACTGATTATGTAAGTTAGCAACCACTTCCACCTTTCCCTTTTGTTTTTGAGTATATCATGGAACATACTTCAGATATAGAGCATACTCCTAGCCTGAATCAAATTCCCATTGTGCCTAAAGGAGATCAAGATTTTGATAAATTTACTAATTGTAATGTCGCAGCCCTTCAGCATTGCCTTGCCATGAGCCAAACACATAATTCTTCAAGTGACCTAATCTATGGTATGATAACTTCTCTAACGGAGACAACAGCAATTTTAGCTACCTCCACCATTTTCCCCATGTTTACTCAAACCACTACTTAAATAAGCAACCCAACCATAAATAATGTCCACAGTTTAGCATCACCAATTGCCCAATCCCACCTACACCTTGGTGTGACTTCCCTACTTTCATAACCACAACTAGTTTAGTGAAGTCTCACCCTATTTCATAATATAGTGGTACCTATTCCATCTACTCTTGCACCTATAATTACCTAAGTTATCACTCACCCTTCATCTATTCTAACCATGTCAATCACCCAACCTATAATAATAACATCTAACCAAAGCATAGTCTCTAACCCAATAGTACAAGCCCCTTTTCTTTTTTCCCCAAGCCTATGACTCATTATCCTTATGTTACGCCAAAATACCCATATCAAGCTACGTCATATGCTCCCTCTAGTTCCTATAAAGTTACTTATAACTTAGGAGGTATCTCCTAGACTAATATCCCTCCAAACCTCATCAAGATGCTGATGGACAAGATGTCTACTATAGAGACATCCATTTTTGGTTCAAAGAATGTTTTATCTTATAATCAGATATGCAATGAACCCATCCATCCTTCTATGCCTATTCACCCTTATCCAAGATAATTGGAAATCCCTAGATTTATGCATTTCTAGAGTAGAGAGGACCCACAATAACATTTATGAGAATTTAGACATGATTGTTATTTAATAGGGCATGATGATGTATTACTACTTCACACTTTCCCTATATCTCTTTGAGGTGTAGCCTTAGATTGGTATAACTCTATAACTCAGCAGTCCCTTTTCTCATTTATCCAAATCTCACAAATATTCCTAGATGATTTATCTATTAACATTTCTAGAAAGGTTTCTATTACAAACCTTTATTCTATTAGATAATTTGATGATGAGTCTATCCCAATTTTTGTAGCTCGTTGAAGAGGCTTGATCAATCAACTCTCCTTCTCCTTACCCCAACTTGAGCTTATTGATCTCTTTTCAAGGGCATGTGTTAAGTACATCTCATCCACACTCTAGGCACAAACTTTTTGCTTATTTGATGAGGCCTTTATAATAGCATGGAAACTCAAGATTCAGGCTATAGACAAAGGTAGAATCAAGTTACATAGTAAGAACCCCAATTCTAAATCAAATGACTCCTCCTCTTCTAAATATTCTTCTAACCAAAAATCTAAAGGCTCTACCAACATGGTGGTCATTAATTTAGCTTCTTCCATAACTACAAACTAATCTAATTCCTCAACCCCCTAGAATCCAACCAAAGAATTCTAATAATGGTATGAACAAATATAATACACTCCCATTAGGGAGTCATAAACATCCATATTGGAAAATCTATTACAACAAGGTGTCACAACCCTTCCTGAAATCAAACCTCCTATACATTTTAACCCCTCCCATCTTATTCCAAATTGGTACAAGGAAGATGAGTTTTACAACTACCATTGAGTTAAAGGCCATAATTCTAATAATTTTAAGACATTCAAGAACATTATTCAAGACATGCTTGATAGAAGTGATCTCATCTTGGATAATCTTTACCCCCTATTCAAAGTATGGATGTGTTCAAACACCCTTTTCCTAACCATTCACCCAATCAAAATATTGTTTAGACCATGACTAACTCAAGTGATCATAATATCCATATAGTTAATATGGTCTTTATTTTACCTCTAGTTCAACCTCCCCCTCAACAAGAGGCACCCATTTTCTTAACTCGTCCCTCACAATCAATGGCATTTATTTTTCCCATTCTTCCCTCCTAGGTAGAAGATCCTATTTCACCCATTCCAATCCCACATGATGAGGATCCTCCTTTACCACTTATTTTACCATCAAAGGATCCATTATTGTTAGTTCTCTTTGCACCAATATTAACTATCCTCTTACCACTTAAAGGCCACACCCTACCCATTCCTTAACCACAAATTGAAGGGAACATCATTCCTATGTTATACCCTTTTGAGGAACCTTCTTCACCTACTTCTCCTCCATCGATAGAGAATAGTTCCCCATCCACTCCTCCTTTACACCTAGGAGAGTCAATGTTATCTAATCCATATTAGATGAGAGACCTATTGTGCCTACTCCAATTATACTACTCTTACCCATTATTTTACCTCTGTAGGATCATAATTTACCTATTATTCACCCACATGTTGAGGGAGAAATAATACCTATGCTTTACTCCCTTGATAAACCCACTTCACCTACCTCTCCACTACCCATGGAAGACCATGCCTATTCTCCTATCTCTGTCAAAGAAGACCCTATTGCAACTCTTTCTTGTCTTTGGTCTGAAGTAGTAGAGACTAATAATTTTTATCTTTATCAGACACCTTAGCCTTCTAAAGATACAAATGTAAGACCTACATTATTAAAACCCTTCTCATGTTTGGTGAAAAGTCTAGAATTTGACTCCATGAAGCTAGATCACACAACATTTTGGGATCAAATTAAAACTCCTTATCCAATAAAAAGAGTGTTGACCTTTAACACCAACTCTCTCACTACCATTTACCACAAGGCCTTTGACAAAGTTAGATATTTTTCACCAAAAGCACCTAAAGTTCATCCATATATGTCAAAACCCTCACCCTCATAGGCATCTATCATATTAAAGCAGATTAGGCCCTTAGGCATATGCCCTATCTGTAATTTAATTCATCCATAGGTGAAATTAGATCTAACTCCTCAACCATAGGTTGGATTTTCATGGCCTAAACTAAAAAAAAATGTTAAGTTTCCTAGATCTCACCGATCTTTCCCTCTTCGACCCTCAACTTTACCATTAATTTTAGGACCACACCCCTCTACTTTAGTTGCAGTATTGTTGACCCAAGCAAAATAAAAGGTTAATTTACCTCCAATACTACCGTTTCCACCTGGTACGACTTTCACATCTAACACCATGATACCTAATACCAAGAAAGTGTCAATAAAACATGTAACTCCACCACCACCAAATAAGGCACCACATAAAATCACCTCTATGACTCTTAAATAAAGTAAGGTCTCCACTTCTATTACCAAAACAAGCATGAGCCCACCCACAGGCTCTGAGAGCTTTTTCCTACATTAGTTATTGAAATATTTCATAATAACTCTTCCTCCCATTAATCCTTATATTCCTCTTGGAATGAAGCCATCTTGGTTAAATGATACACAAGTGTGTTTATATCATCATTCACCTAGACACAATACTGAGAGTTGTAAAGCCTTCACAATAGTCATTTGACAACATGTGGATGTCAACACTCTCTTTGTGGATAGTCCCATTAACCTACCTATTATTCCACTTCTGGCATCCACAATGTCTCCTACTATTCCACTTTAATTCAAACCCAAAGATGTGGTCATACCCCCTTTGCCATCTCCTTCACCTACATTTAAGATCAACATAGTTAATGTGGCTATGCAATCACAATACCAAAAGGATAAAGGTAAAGAAAAAGTCACTACTCCTTAGAATCATCCCTTCACCAAAGACACTCCTTTGAATCCTATGATTTCCAACTTAGGGGTTCCAAAACCAACATCTTTAGGTGTTATTCAAAGTTTGATGGTGAAACAACTTCACCAAATGCCTATGAAAATGTCCTTATATGAGTTAATCAAAAACTCATCCCAACACTATCAAGCTTTTATTAGTGACTTGTAAGTGATTAAAGTACAACCTAATGATCCCTAACCTCTTGTAAATTTGGTCAACTCCCTTAATTCTATATCCTTGATTTCCTTTAGTAATTCAGAAATTCCATTTCAACACCCTAAAGATCAATATGTTTCCCTTTTTATTACCACATATATTGATCAAACCCATGTTAAGAGAGTCATGATCAATGGGGGATCTAGTATTAATATTATATCCACCCATTCCTACAAAAAACTATCTCTTCCTGACAATTACATGTCTCAAACCAATGTCATATTCTGTTCCTTCAACAATACCATAGCTACTACAGTGGGCACTATTGTGTTACATATCCATGTAGGTCCCCAAATAATTACTAAGCTCTTATATGTTGTATAAGGAGAG
The DNA here is from genome assembly GCA_037957365.1 of Torreya grandis. Lineage (NCBI taxonomy): Eukaryota > Viridiplantae > Streptophyta > Pinopsida > Cupressales > Taxaceae > Torreya > Torreya grandis. Next base: position 359,345 of record JARHVA010002673.1, read on the forward strand.
TTCCAATATAACATTCTACTTGGATGACCTTAGATACAAACTATGGCATGCATACCTCAACTTTGCACCATTATGTCAAGTTTAAACATGATGGGCAAGTACATGTTATACCCATTGACCCACCTCCATTTAAAGCATGGAACATGACATATAGCCCCAATTATTTTATCATTCCATTGAAAACACCATCTTCCTTACATCATAATTCTGAAGCTTTCATAAGCTTCACTCCCCCAGTTTCACAGATATCGACAACACAAATTCTTGACAAGGATCCCATAGAGGAAACATTTCAACGTTTGTAACTTAGTGAATATCATTTTTTGATACTCAACATGTTGTATACTCCACAAGAGTATGTAAATATTGACATTCACCCAAAATAATGATCCTCACATTGGGATGGTCATCCCTTATGGGTCCCCTAACCTTCAAACTAATTTCACATATGGGGGAATTAATCAAGATTCCACTATCAACAATCCATCTTCTTCACCACAACAATTTACTTGTGGCTTCTTTTTCCTGAGAAACCCTAGTTTTTCACACACCTATCTCTATCGATGTGCCTAGAAAGGATTTGGTTTGGATCATTATGAGCAGGGTGTCCATTCACCTATTGAATATCCCACTACCCAAACCACTAAAAATACAAAAAAGAGGCATGTAGTAGGATATGATGAGCCAACTAAGCTCAATAAAACTTTGCATGTACCAATTATTGAAGAACCTTTCTCTCCCTCTCCATCTTCTCTGCCATCAACTACAAAATCATAAGTATTTATACCTCCTAATTTATTTATTTTTTTAAAAGCCATCCATTTGGGGCCTCTCACCTATCACCAAGCTAAGGAAATAAGGTCCCTTCATCTTGTTCATCCTAAAATAATTGATAAAGACTCTCCCACTATTAGCATTGTCCAATGTCAAGATGATGATGCAATTCTGACATACATGGGTGTAGATGATTCCTATATCTAATGATCACTCCCATCCAAAACACAATCTATGTTAAATGATTCAAATCATTGACATTAATTTTCCCTCTCATGATAACCCCCACATCCTTAAGATTGGCTAATTTTTGGATTCCTCTATGAAAGCTTATTATGTCACAGTTATTAATAAACATAGAAAATCCTTCACTTGGTCTTATAATGACATGCCTAGTATTGACCCCTTTATCATCACCCATAACATTGTCACCAATCGAGATGCTAAACATGTTAAGCAAAAGCTTCACAAGATGCATCCTCATATTTATCTCCTTATCAAAGAAGAGATCCAACACCTCCTTTTTGTTAACTTTATCCAACCCATTGACTACCCACAATGGATTTCCAATATTGTTCTTATAAAAAAAACTACTAGGGAAATCTACATTTTCACTAACTATCATGACTTAAACCTTTCTTGTCTAAAATATGACTTCCCATTGCCAAGTATTAACCAACTTGTTGATATAATATCTAGCCATGAGATGATATCACTTATTGATGTGTTCTCTAGATATAATCAAATCTTGGTTACTCCTGATGATCAACACAAAACAACCTTCATTACCCCATGGGGAAATTTTTGTTATTGGGTAATGCTTTTTGGTCTAAATAATGCTGGGGCCACCTATCAACATACTATTAATTACATCTTCCATGATCTCCTACATAATATTATGGAAGATTATGTGGATGACTGACTTGGCAAGTCTAAACTTTGCCAAGATCACTTGATGATTCTCAAAACCATATTTACTTGTCTCCACCAATATAATGTTTGACAAAACCCAAAGAAATGTGTATTTGTTGTTCTTTTTGATAATCTCTTAAGTTTTATCATTTATCTCTATGGTATTGAAGTCAACCCTACTAAGGTTATAACAATACTGGAGATACCTCTACCTACTTATATCAAACAACTCCATAGCCTACAAGGTAAAATTCAATCAATCCACTGCTTCATCTCCCAGTTGTTATATTGTTGCCAACCCTTTCACCATCTCCTCAAAAAGGATGTTTCCTTATATTGAAATAATATTTCCAAGAATATTTTGATGTAATCAAACATAATCTCATTTCCCCACTAGTTCTTATTTTACTTAAGGAAAATCAGTGTTTCTACCTATACATCTCCATAATAAACCATTATTTAAGTGATATTATTAAACGTCAAGATGACCAACATCAAGAATAGGTGGTTTCCTATATAAGTTGCATACTTATTGATTATGAGACTTGATAAACCCATACTTAAAAACTTTACCTCACATTGGTCTTTTTAGCCTCCAAACTCTTCCATGATCTTCTAAATCACAAAACCTATGTGGTCACCCATACTGATCCCTCAAATACATGTATTCCAAGCCATATCATAGCCAATGTGTAGCTTAGTGACTCATGCTTCTTACCGAGTTTGACTTATAATTTATTCAACAAAAGTATATTAAGGGGCAAACAATCACTGACCAATTAGCTACTACCCTTTTACCTAACAACCAAACTTCAAGCCTTGAATTCCCTAATGAGTCCATCAAAATAATCTCCAATAATGACATATCCTATCAAATTATGATGTTCTTCAATAGATCTAAATTTCAATATGGTAGGGGTGTGGGGGTCACGCTTATTTTTCTAGATAATGAGCCTATGCCTTCGTCATTTAAACTACATTTTGAATGTACTAACAATATGGCCAAATATGAGGCTTTGATCTTAGGAATTCAAATATCTCTCTTCTTAGGTATCAAATACATAACCATTTTTGGTGATTCTCAGCTAGTGGTTAACTAGGTTAATGGTTCCTACCTATGCAAGAATGAGATTCTATAGTGGTACAAACATCATGTAGTTATGTTATTGGGATCATTTGACTCTTATCTCTTACATACTATTCTCTTATCCATAAATAAGTTTGCTGACACAATTGCTTCACTTGCTTCACACATACCCTCTTCATCATCTTCCTTAAAACCATTCATCACTTAACATTACCCTCCTATATATAAACTAACATCCTCTTTATCATAAATGTAACATCTAACCCACATGACTTATGGTACAAGCAAATCATAGATTACCTTTCCTTTTGTATTACCCCTTCTGATCTCTCTAATAATGGGAGATGTGCCTTCATAAAACATGCCACTCATTACACTATGCTAGAGGTACTTCTCTACAAGTAGGGTTTAGACGGTCTCCTTCTTTGATGCCTCACTAATATTAAGACTCCCATTGCTATTAAGGAATTCTATGATGGATTTGTGGTAGACTTTTCAATGGTCATGTAGTTTCCAAGCATATCCTTCAACTTAGCTATTATTGGCCAACACTTCATCAAGACTATGCTGATTATGTTCAATGTTACATCAAATGTCAACAACACATAAACCTCCTCCATGTGCTAAGTCATGTGTTACAAGTCACCAAAGACTTTTGGTCCTTCTCCCAATGGGGCTTATATTTAATCAGGGATATTAGACATCATTCCTCCCTTTGTCATCATTCTATCATTACTTCCACTGAGTACTTAACCAAGTGGGTCAAGGCTATTCCTCTCATCTCCACTAAGGTTGACAAAATTATTAACTTTATCAACCATCACATAATATATCATTTTAGTGTTCCACATAAAATTATAATAGATAATGGAAAATATTTCAAAAACAAGACTATACAAAGTCTTTGTGATACATTTATAATTAAATTAAGCTTCTCCTCACCCTACTATCCACAAGTGAATGGACAAGCAGAAGCTTCTAACAAAACATTGACCAAAATTATCATGAAAGTAGTCAATGATATAGGCAAGGATTAACACACACACACATTCACTTTGATTTATGGGCTTACCACACTAGCAGTCAAACCTCTACAAGTGCTACACCTTTTTCTTTGGTATATGGTATGGAGGTTGTTTTGCCTCCTAAGGTTCAGATTCCTTCTCTTCACATTTATATAAAAAAATACTAGTGATGACTTTCACCAAGAATGTTTGGCTCAACTCAAATTTCTTGATGAGTACCATCTCATAGCCCTCAACCACCTCCAAATCTATCAGGAGTGTATCAAATGTGCTCACAACAAATACCTCAAAGAATGAGATTTTAATATTGGATATCTCATCTTAAAATAAAATCAACACATGACAAACATAGAGAAAATCAAATGGGGTAAGTTTGCTCCTAATTGGCTTGAACCCTACATCATAACTCATAAGTATGGCTTAGGAACTTATTTATTGTCTTCTCTTGAAAGAAGACCAAAGCCTAAGACTTTAAATGCCTTACACATATGACCATTCTTTTGTTAAATAAGCATCTCTTCACCTCATGTTTTAACTTGAGCTCATCCCTTGAGCACCCTTATTACATTCATTTCCCTTCTTCTTAACCCTTAATCCTACTCACTTAGTTAACTTACAAAGTGATATGGTTTTTCCCTCAAAGTGGATAATTAATAGACTACTCCCTTGAAGGACAACTATTTTAAACTGAAAATAGATGATTAGACCACTCCCTTAAAAGATGGATAGGCCAAAGATTTGTTCTCAAAGGGAAAATAAAAATGAAAAGCTTCTCATATTGATTATCTTTATATGACCTCTACATAGACACAATCCCATTGTAGGCTTCCCACATTGATTAGCTTACCACAAAAAAAAAGAAGCTTTAAGTCATAGACTTGCCTATAGTAGCTCTCAGGTCACCCATAGTAGGGGCATATCAACCCACTTCAAAGGTTACACTACCCAAACATTTTCCCTCATTTTACCCTTTCTTCCCTCATACTCTTTCAAGGGACTTTGAAATCATTTAACACAAGGTGAACACGATGCTTCTCTAACAAACAAAATGGTCTAATGATGTAAAGCATGAAAGAGGCTCATATTTTTGATCCTACTTATGTTATGATTATGGTCTTTGCTAATACATGAGCATTCTGCCTTTTTATTTTCCCATCCAAATCACATATTAATCTCTCTACTAAGATGAAAATGTTATACAATCACTATCAAGCTTACTACATTTATTTTAAGCATACACCATCACCAATATGGATTTTTTTTGAAATAAAATAACATAACTAACCTATTCATTTTAAGCATACACCATCACAAATATGTAAAAATGCTAAGATGAATCTAAAAAACCAACTATGCATATACCATCACATATATGGGAAATGCTTGTGTAACTCAAACATTAAAATCAAATTAACATAACATAAAATGATCATCTACATCAACATCATCAAAATCAAAATAAACACATCTCAAAATCACAATAAATATACATCTCGTGTGTGTGTGTGTGTGTGTGTGTGTGTGATCAATATACATGTACATCAATACATCATCATCATATAATCTCTCTCTCAAAATATACATCTCTCATCTTTGGCTTGCAGGCCAGTGTGTATACAACATATATAGCATAGAGAAAACTCTGGCACTCAGAGTCCTCAAAACTCTCCCCATGGTCATGAAGAAGCTATGTCATCACCACTCTCTACTCAAATATGTCTATATGAGCTAGAATTCATGTCACATGACATAGATCTCTCCTGCTCTCCAAACTCTGAATACCTATGAATCTATGGGAACTCCTTGATGGCCCTCTCATAATAGGTGATCTCATCAAGGGTAGTAATATATCTTTCTAGAGATACAGTCTATGGTGGTCCCATTACATCTAATAATGGCATAGCCTATATTGGTCCCTATAGTGGAGGAGGAGTATCCTAACTTGATACTCTCAAAATATCCCTCCACTATCAATGTAGTAACCTAACCCTATAACACCCTGACCTGGACTTGTAGTGCCCCAACCTAGCCCTGTAATGTCACCATGTGTCCCTATAAAGCTAATACATATGCCTAATCTATGTCTCTAGCCATACTAATACATCATATGCCTGTAATATTGCATCTCTCTCCCTCACCACACCCTACAAATCTAGTGGTGGCCTCTTGACCTCAATCATGAGATGCAAACCTGCCCACCAAGCCATATATGCTGCTACATATCTTAGATCAACTACACTTGGCTCTAATAGTAACCCCTCAAAATATAGCCCATCTATCTCTTAAGGCAAAGGTATGGGTACCTCTATATCATCCCTCCTATATCAAGGGAAGGTAGGAGGTACATTTTGTAGTAGGATAGATTACCTCCTGACTCATGCCATGAGTACCATCTCTATCTCATTAGCTCATCTCTTCCTAACCTATAATGAGCTCTATAATCTAACTAGCTACTCTACCTATCCTCTAAATATAGGGTATGTCAAGTAGTGTTTCCAAAAAATATCTATAGGGATTAAACCCTCAATCATGTGCTTATAATATGCAATGTCACACACTGTACCATCTACTTGGGTATATGCCATACCATCCTTCCACCATCTGAAACTAACCCTAAAGATAACTATAATTATGGTAGGTAGCCCTAATGGTCATGTCACCATGATATGCTCATATGCCCAAAAGTGCAATAAATGGTTGACACACAAACTATATCACCATTTTTGTCTCAAACCCTATAGTTCTTTATATAACTAAGCTAAAAACATTGGTCCCCATGCAAAAATAGTCTATTTATCAACCATTTATGCCAACACACCTATCAATGCAATCAAAAATATCCCACCATCCACATCTAGTAGTGCATACACTATGATCCCTATCATCATCAAGATGCTCAGCCTATGCTACTCCTCATCAGCACTATATAGTGGCTCATAGGTGAAACTTAGTAAATGATAAGTCACCTCACTCACATGCTCACCAAATAAAGCCACCATGTGCATATCATGCTCCTCCCTCAAGCATGAGAAGAGATCCTCACCCTAGAGTGGTAATCATAATATCCTATATACATCCTCCTAGGTCACTATCAACTCTCTAGTCAATAGATGGAAGGTGTTGGTGGTGTGATCCCACCTCTCAATCAATGATATCATCAGGATCACATCTCAAGTGACTCTATAATATCATCACACTCCTCCTAACTCCACATCTACCATGTGCTCCCACTCATATGATGTGACATCCCTCTTTATCCATATCAGTACCCTTAATAGGTGATCCTACAACATCAACTCCATCCTCTCCTACATCCATACATAGAAAACTCAAATCACATGTTTTCTAATATAATTTATCACCACCTTTTTCCCTTCTCTTTGGGAGAACTACATTGGTCTAAGGCCCTCCACCAGGCTATGTAGGTAGCACTCAATTGACACAAGATATTTTGAGGTTAGTTCTACCATATACCCACCTAACTATCTACCCTACTCTTTCCTCTCTACCCTAGGCTTTACTACCTCTCTCTCTCTCAACCCTAGGACCAACTACCTATCACAACTCTAGGCCTCATGACTTATATCCCTTCCCCTCAATCCTATGCCCTATATTTTAAATCCCTAGGTCTCTTGACTTATCTCAACCTCTCTTTTTTAAAAACACTTTTAACTATACCTTAAATCTTTTTCTCTAGGCTCTGGGAGAACTACATTGGCTTGAAGCTCTCAACTAGGCTATGTATGTAGCACTAAATTGACATGAGGTCTTCTAAGGCTAGCTCAGCCATTGGGTTAGTGGACTACTTTAATTAGGGATCTCAACTAACCTTTTCTCTTATTTTTTAGTTCTTCATAGTCACCGATGTTAGTTTTAATGCCAACATCAATGTTTGGTGTTGACCAACATTGATAGAAACCTATCAATCTCAGTTCCATGTTGGCTTATGTTAGTGTACCACACCAATGTTGATGACTAGTTTGGCCTTAGGGATAAATGAATCATCCCCAAAAATACAAATTTTCAACTAAAACCTACCCTAAATCTTTCCTAACTTACCCTAAACCTACCCCACCCCATTTCCTACCCTTCTATGAACATTTTCTTCCCCTCAACTCTCAAATTAACCTACCATAGAAAATTAACCAATTCACATTCAAAACCAAATCACATAGACTCTTACCTCATCTCTCCATCTCCTTTAGGCTAGCATAGCTAGCTCTTATGGTGGCACAACTCATTCTGGATCCCCTCCTATCTCAACCATCTTAATAAAAGTTAGAGCTCTATTTTTCTCTAATCAAAAGTTGCATATGAGTTTGGTTTGCCTCCAAACCCCCTTTTGTCAAGTTTGGTTAGCCACTGATGTTGACATCCTTGATCTAATCTACTGATATCAACATTTAAGCCTACTGATATTAGCAAATTTTCCTTAAGCCACTAATGTTAGCATTATTTACTATCGACATTAGTCATGTCACTGATGTCGATACCATTGAATTAACATTTCCACTATTAACCCTAAATTTTTAGACTTTACCCATAATCTAGGGTAATTTGGAGATCACATATATCTCCCTGACCATGACCACCAACTTAGAGATCACATATATCTCCCAAAACCTAATAACCACACTTGGAGATCACATAAATCTCCACCCACAATGACTTTTCTTGGATATCATGAATATCTCTTCGCTCATTGACCCTTTTACACCAACCTTACATTGCTTGTATTGACCACTTATGCTACTCCACTATAGTTGGATATTATACACACACATGTATATTAGGTGTTTTGGATGGAAACCAAGCTCATCTTGCCACCTAAAAACCTTTTGTGTTTCTAGGGGCACTTCCTACCTTAGATACCTAGCACATATAGACCATTGGAGCTGTAACTTTGATTGTTTTGACTTATTAGGTATCACTTAAAAGCTATGCTATTGGTTATTTCTATTTGAGTCCTCTTTAACATTCCCTATTCTTGACTTTGTCAACTATAGCTCATAGTATTATATGCACATGAAGTGTTACCAAGTTATCCTCCATTCACCACATTCACTTCTTATTAACTGATACCTTATTTTGGTTTTTCCTCTGTCAATTCCCATTTTGAGGGGGGATACCTAATCTAATACTTAGATCATCTTACTCCTATTTTTGTGTCTTGTAACTTTTCATTACAAATTAATAGATAAAAAAGGGAAAATATAGACACAAAAATAATGTCACACATATGTGCGTAACTCCCTATGTCAAAACCTCCCTTTAGCCCTTTTTTCAATAATAACAATTAGCCTCCCTAACCCATGCTTGTACCCCTCACACTTTTAATTAATTTAAAATACCTAATTAAGTTAATTAAAAACCCCTTATGCCACCTTACTTGGCCACCTCATCCTAAGACTGATTCTCACCTGATGAGTCACCTCAAGATTTAGTCCCCTTATCCTAACTACCCATGACTTATTCTCACCTCAAAATTAAATTCTTGACTAACTAAATCCTTATTAACCTTATATTTTTACCATTTTTTAATGGGTGCCACACTTGGCATAAGGAGCAATAGAAAAAAGGCTAAAGATAGTACTTTTACCTATTATAAGGCTATTGATGTTGATCAACCCATGGCTGACATTAGTAGTTTTACCTATTTTAAGGCTACCAACATTTTTCAACCCATATCCAACATTAGTAGGATCATTGATGTCAGTGATATATGAAAAACTCCAACTTGATGTTTAAGTCAATAGAAATTAAGAAAATTCATTCTTATTTGCATCCAAGATCTTGGCATTCAACTTTTGACATATTAGCTTACTATTATCATGCATAAATCAATCTAGATCAGGAATCAAGCTCTTGAGAACTAGTAACACTTATTTTTTTTCTCTGTTTAGGGCATCCATTTGGACTACCTAGTAAGAGCCATTCATCTATCACTTATCATTCAGTCACCACTGTAGCTAAGTATATCACTTATTTTATAGTTCTTTTAAGTAGTTAATTTGCTATCACTTTACATTTACTATTCATTAATTTACACATACCTGACTGAACCCTCATGATGGAGTTATAAAAATTTATCACTTATTTCCTGTTAACCCAACACAATAAACCTCTGATTAGATCTAGAAATACCATACTCTCTCTCACACATAACTCTCCTCAACTTCCAGACTTAACCAAAACCATTTCCAAGACCTAGAAAAGCCTTCTACAAGATCATAGGAAATTATTTCCCCTACCAACATCGATAGCCTAATCGACATCAGTCACCTTCACCCACTGACCTCAGCAACATAACTGATATTAGTCACTTCCTAACTGATGTTAACAATTGTGGATTTCCTAACACTTCCAAAACTTTCCCAAACAACTTATAAAATAAAAATAGAACATACCACCTAAATTGATACTTTTTGTTACACTCAGGTTGTGAATAATAGTAACATTATCTCTCTTTTACTGTCTCTTTACCTCTATTTTGGTTGTTTATTAATCTTTTGTCTCTCAAAAGTGGACTGTCATCTCTAAGGAAGTTTCACACTTCCTAGAACAAACATGTAGCTTGGCATCCCACTCATTTATCTACTAATAAACATTTTTTGGTAGTACTTTCTTACTTGCAAGTAGTCCTCCCCAGCCAAAGAGGAGTGCTCACAATGTTTGGATACAGTGCGCAAACCAATTTGGGTTCATTCGAATCACTTATCCCTATCATTTTTCTTTATTTTTATTTAGACTTTAAATAGACAAATTTTAGTGAAAGACCACCCATTTATACTATTTGAGTTACTCTAATCATGCAATTAATTGAAAAGGAAATGTGAATTAATTAATAGAAAATAAATGTTAATTCCTTGATTGAGAATAGTACAAAGTCAGTTCAAGTGACATTGTATGTAAATAATATGGAATAGAGTTGATTAGATTGTTTCTATTATTCATAATCAAGATATTTAAGAACAAATTTTAACAATTTTACTATGTATCTTAGACATAATATAGACTATATAACTAAGTCAACCAAGTCTACCTAGTTAGTTGTAAGGTTATAGTTTTAAAGGTTGTCAACTTGTGAAAAATAGTACTGAAGGAAGAATAAAAATTACAAAGAGGTAAAATAAAGGAACCTTGGTGGGATTTATTATGATTTAGATGGAAAAATTTTATGTTATGGTGCTTAAATGTTACATTCAAAAATTTTCAAACTAGGTCAACTAGTGTGCTGAAGAAGAGATAAATGAATAGATTTGACTTGTTCGACTATGTTTTTTGATATGTATATTGATATAATAAAATAACATAAAAATTCAAGTTTCTCAACTATGTCAGCTAATTTATAACTGTAGAATAATATTGTGTTGAATTTCTTGATCTAGTAACATGTAATTGGTAATGACCTACACAGATAGAACAAAGTCATTTTGAAGTGACTGTGTGTTAAACTTGTACATAGAAACTTATACTTATACCAACTAGTTTGATATAGTACTATAAATATATAATATGAAGACAAAAATTATGGTGTGAAAGATAACTTTTAAGGGTTAGATTCACATCAGGTTCACCAAAATGTATGCAAATGAAAATGCAACTGATCTATTAGTCAATCCTAGCTTGGAGAATATAAATAATACTTTCAATTATGATTATTGATACACTATATGTTAAGATTTAAGACCAATATGGATCCACTATACCTATACAAGGAATCTCTCACCATAATAAAAATCACTAGGGAGGGTTCCAAATCCTATAATCAAGTAAAACTATGCAATAACCCTAACTAGGTCCTATGTTTTCATATTCACTAAGTAAATGACAAAAGCAAATTAAAAGTCTAATCTGGAGCTCACCAAAACTTTTGGAACAAATTAGGGCTAATAAAAATTAAAATTAAACATTCATAGAGTACATATATTCACATTAATGTATACAAAATCCTAATGCATGGGATAAAAGTACAACTGCATATATATCTACTTTTACAAAGGAAGAACAAAGTTAGGAATATTTATCTTTGAAGATAAACCCACCAAGCCTTAATATTTCCCTTGGCTAAGGTGATTCATAAAAGGTTTTTATGGTATGTAAGGATGACAAAAATAAACTAGATCTAGGATACACAACCTATCTATGTATTCGAAACAATTCTTCATAAGATAAGATTCATATCTCTAAGGAAAGTTTGAAACCCTAAGCTATGCTCCTCAAGTAGAGTGGTGGATACGTAGATGTGAAATATATATCTCTTATTCTTCTTTTCTCTTTCTAAATAATGATGAAATTAATGTGTTTATATAACTAAATTTAACCCTAGTCTTTTCTGAAAGTTTAGCTGACAAGATTGGCCCAATCGACTCTGTATCATTATTGACAAAAATAAATTAGGTCCTGGTCTAAGTATGCCAAGGGCCAACCTAGACCATAAATAATTTTTATCCATTAGATTATATATTCTATGAGTTAAACATTGTATCATAAACTATCAAAAAGGAGTTTAGGCTAGGGAAGGGATAATGAAGGTGAAAATTGACTAGAAGAGTGTGAAAGATAGGATTTAAATCTTAGGAAAATGTTTCTAGGAGATATTTGTGTAGATATCAGGTGGTATTAAAGGTACAACAATTTTATGAAGCACCAATGGTCTACCCACCCCTTTCCCAATGCACCCCTCAAGGTTTGAACTCAGAGAGATTGAGACTCAATGGGTTCTTGCAATAGAGAAAGCATCATTAATTGATAAAATTTGAAAATATTATGTGTATACAATGGAGGCATATGACTTGAATATGCACTCACTTTTCAAAGACTTAAATTACATATTCATACACACTTGAATTCATATTCATGGACATTAAAAATAGTTATAAGATTAAAGTTATAGGTTGAAAATATAATTACAGTTGAGTATATAGATGCATAACATTCTATATCATTAAAAATTTCAAGGGTCATGATACAAATTCATGTTTATACTTATTCATATTTTCAAAGTTAAAATTTGAAAAAAATCAAAGTTAAAATTTGTAATTTCATAAATAAGCTAAATAAAGTATATGAGAAAGAAATGTTGTATATTATTCATGTAGCCAAGCAACGGATACCTTATATTATGGGTAGACACTTCAAGGTAAATAATGGTCATGATAGCTTAAAATATCTTTAAAAATAATGATTACCATCAAAAAAAAAAAATGGGTGATGAAAATGTTGGGATATGACTTTTAAACTATCTATGAGAAATTAAAAGAGAATGTTTTAGTAGATGCATTATCTAGGAGGGATTAACCCACTACTAGGATATTGTTATGTGAATGACCATTAGTAAAGTAGGTTAGTTAGAAGAGGCAAGATCAAAATGGGATAATGACAAGGATACATATATTATTATTCATCATATCTAACATGGTTTTGGTGATTCCAAAAAAAATAGTGTAAAGGGAACACATTATGGTATAAATATCTATTATACCTATGTAAGAATTATATTCTCAAGAACAATATCATTAAGGAGATTCATGCATCTCCAATAGGGGGCACTCAAGAATTTTAAAAAACTGTCATAGAATCAAGCAAGAGTTTTGAAAACCTATCATAAAATCAAGAAGGATTTATTTTTGGAATGACTCAAGCTGTATTTATAAACATTTTTGGTTGAATGCATGGTGTGTCAACAAAATAAGGGTGAAATAATTAAGACACTGGGTCTTCTACAACCTTTATCCATTCCTAGCCAAATGTACGAGGAGGTTTCTATGGATTTCATTACATAGTTGCCAAGGTTTCAAGGTGAAAAATTCATCATGGTAATCATGGATAGTTTTTTAAAATATGTTCATTTTCACACATTGTCACAGCCATTTCTATCTGATATGGTAGTTGTTGCTTTTTTGGATACATCTCAAAAGTTGCATGGTACTCCCAACCTAATTTTAAGAGGTCATGATCCCATATTTACCATTAATTTTTGGATTTATTTATTCTCATGTTTGGGCATTCACTTGGTTCATAGCTCATCATATCATCCTCTATCTTATGGGAAAATAAAGGTGTTCAAAAAATTCCTAAAAGGGTATCTTCTTTTTTTCGCATTAGATAAAAAAGAATGGTGGGTTCAATGAATTACAGTAGAAGAATGGTAGTTTAACACTTCCATACCTCTTCCCAAATGCATCCCTTTTTTACACTTTATTATTATCTTCCCTCATTCATTTATTCATCCTTAATGGTATAGCCCAAGGTTTGAGTTGTTAAATAATACATTCAACATCAACAAGAGTTATTAGCTAGTCTAATAGAGAATTTAAAAATTGAAAATAACATAATGAATTAACGAGTGGTTCAACATCATCATGAGAGTAATTTTTACATTGTTGATTGGGTATTTATGAACTTGTATCCATATGGGTACATGTCTCTAAAGTACTAGAAAAATAGTAAAAAACTTTCTCCTAATTATTATTTCCCTTATAAGATCCAACATAAAATTGGTAGTGTTGCATACAAGTTGGATCTACCCTAGTCCACTCATATGCATCTTTTATTTCGTGTATCTTGCCTAAATAAGGTAACTAGATAAATATTTTATGCTAGAATAAATTGCCATAACTAGATGAAGAAAGTTAAGTCATTGTATAACATGAGGATATCCTTCAAACATGCACTAAAAGGCTTAGAACAAGAGAGATTAAGGAGTATCTGATTAAGTGGAAGAATATGTAATGTGGGAGGATGAATCTTTCATATAATAGAATACAAAGTTATTCAACATTGAGGGAAATATTTTTTTAAGGCAAGAGGCACGATACAAACTTAACCTATATTGTCTCTAGGGATATGCGAGGCTTACTTGTGTCTTACATAACATTTAATATTATTTTGTCACATTCCTCTATTTTAATATATTGTTAGTAGGGTCAACCTATGGAATAACCATGGCTTAAGTAGAGTATATATAGGAGGTAATGGTTTTTATATGAGTATGAGATTGTGAATTTGGCTCTTATTGCATTATTTTTGAGGTTGACCCCTCAAAGTGGCTCAATCATATTTTTCAAGTATTATATTATTTCATAAATTATTATTATGGATATACTTATTATATTTATTCTTATGCAATATATTATTCCATTTATGTAAATTATCTAAGTAATTATAGACACTATTTCTAAATTATATAACACCTTAGTGTTGTACACTTGGTAAATAAATATCATGGATGTACCTTCTTATTATAGACATTTCCTAATACCAAAAGGCTCATATAAACTATCTCTACATGCCTAATTGAATATCTCTTAGTCTAACCAATGTCATTTTAATGACCTAGGATTGTTATCTTTAACCAAATTTTATAAACTTGCTTATTCTCTATCTCTATAATTTATATACCTACACCTATTTTCTAACTATCTAAACACTTGTACCCTATTTAAATGCATATGTTGATTTAAGTGTCATATCCCAATGTAAATGTATAGTGACCTAAATTCATCCAATTTGATAATTAAACATATTCCTATGGTCAACCTAAGTTTTTTAATGTGATATATTACTCAAAGTGATTGGTATATATAAAATATTATCTATGATTCATTCCTCACCTAGCACACACCTAGAAAAGACCAAGGTAACTTATAAAAAACACTCAATTAATCAATCGAGTAAATCTTTTGTATTTTCTCTTATTTCCATTTGAATCATAGGGACAACCCATCTACAGGTCTCAAGCACTAAAGGAAATATACATGAGCCATATTTTCCAAGTTAAAAGTTAGGTCATTATTGTAATTTCTTATCAAAAAATTTATGATTCAAACACAATCCAACATGTAGGGGAGAACTATAAAAAAAATGTCCCTCTTTAGAGTATTGTTTATGTAGTTAACACTCATTAAAAGAGGGTCTTGGGGAAGGTTGAAACCATGTGCCCACTAAACCATTTTTCCCATAGCCACTATGAAGATGAAGAATTAGGGTTTTTATATTTTACAAGGAGAAATAATATATGACGCAACTATGAATTCATTAAAGTAAAGGCAATACAAAACCCAAAATTATTTAGGTCGTCTATCTAGTTTCTATAGAAATTTTGTCTTAGACATCTACATCCAAGTTAGATAGTATAATTTACATAATAATCTCAAGTCAAAAAATTGCCTACAACTATAGAGGTACAATTTCTATAATTATATGATTGATCCAAAATCTAGATCTATCCTACTTTCTGGCTATTCTAGATCTAGATCTATGTTATCATCAGAACTAACCATCTTATTTTATTTATCAATGCAATATATATCATAGTTTTACATTATATCTTTATCATATCAACATAATAAATTTATTATATGTTTTATCTAATTTTTAAAAATAATTGACCTACTCTAGAGAAAGTCTACCATCATTATGCCATAGGTCATCTCTACCCCTTTAACCCTAGATTCCCCACATCTAGATTTTAGGGTTAAACATTCGATGAACTTGACCTTTCATATGTAAAAACCTAGATATTTATTTAGGTTTTCCTAATTCTCTTTTTATGATTTATAATTTTTGATTTAACAATATTTTACAAGTTAAATATCAGATTTTATTT
This sequence comes from Torreya grandis, assembly GCA_037957365.1. Taxonomy (NCBI): domain Eukaryota; kingdom Viridiplantae; phylum Streptophyta; class Pinopsida; order Cupressales; family Taxaceae; genus Torreya; species Torreya grandis. The sequence goes on from JARHVA010002673.1 coordinate 375,753, forward strand.
TCTATTAATATGTTCAATATGGATGCATGTGTAGCTCATTTTATGTTACAATTTATAATTATAATAATAGTCTATTAATTTAATAGATTAATCTAAGGTAACATCCAAATAAATAATTAAATTCATCAATATAATGAGATGGTTTTAAAATGAAAACAACACTTAATCTCTATTCATAATTTTTTTTTTGTAATATTACACAGCTAGTATCTAAATGCCACCATGCTAAAAACTCTTCCAATGATATTATAGATAAAGGTTCACTCTGGGACTTGTTGTGCCACCCTTCCTATTACAAGGATCTTATTTTGGATGTATTATACACGAAATTTTTACCAAGTAATGTGGATCCTCCATATGTGGCTTCCATGTTAAATTCTATAAAAAGGATTGAACATAATATATCATTTGAAAGAGAGAATCTAACACCTCAAGACTTCATAATTTTTGTTTACCATTACAAATTTAGGTTACTATGTGAAATAAAATTGTATAATGAGTCCTTATAGACAATGGTTCAGGGCTCAACATTTGTAAGATATCCTTTCTTTCCTTACTTTTCATTGGGCCTGATGATTTAGAACCTTTTAATATGAGCATCAAAGGGTTTGATAATATTTCATAAAAAGTATTGGGGATAATAACATTGAACATTATTATGGGACCCTGTACATTACCTAATTTTTTCCATGTTATGCCAAATTATTCAAATAATAATGTACTATTAGGATGGCCTTGGATACATGAAATTTATGTAGTTTTATATACTTTGCATGCATTCTTAAAATTCAACCATCAAGGATTTATTTTTACATGTTCAATGGATATTAATCCCTTCAAACATCATGCAATGCTCAAACAAATAAATGATCCTACATCATAATATTATAAACTTTGTCATTGATATTTTCTAAAATATGGATACAAATGACAAGGATTTGGAAAACATGAGTAGGGTATAGCTCAACCCATCTCTCCTAAAACTAACACAACATTGGTTGATACACTATTATAAAAACCTAAACAAGTTGTCTTAACTAATTCACTAAGGAGATAATTTACACATTGAATTAAATCTCCCAATTCCTTACTCCTATGACTTATAGAGTGTTATATTATATCTCTCCCTTATCTTATAGAGGTTGATATTAGTAGACCTCTACCCAAAGGGTATGATGCGAATGCTTATTATGACTATCACCAAGGCCCTAAGAATTATATGAACATATGTTTGACCTTGAAGCATAAGATCTAAAATCTCATAGATGACTAAAATATTACATTTTATGATCCTTCAAACGAATCAAGTTCATAACCTAATGACCACAATAAGCAAAAAAATATTTAAAAATCCTTTGAAATATCATTCAAAGAAGGATCTATAAATATAAGCGGCATATAATACACACCAAAAACTTCAAATTAAATAACATCCATGCCAATAGGATTTAAAAATTACCTTATTCATGCGTAGTGCTTATTATTGCCATAACCATATTGATCATACACAAATAAAAACTACTTGTAATGTAAGATATTTTCAATTTCTTCACTTTAATCTAAAAAAATTGTAATGAAAAGTCATTTGGAAAGACTCATTGGGATACATAACCCTACCAATTAATTTTGGTCATAAATTCATTAAAACATGAGTTTGGGTTATGTCACAAACCTATCCATATGTATTTACATTGGGCACTCTTTGGTTATATTAAATAGAAGAAAAAATTGACCAAAATCAGCAAGGTTTTTCCTTTTATCATGACGGCAAATTGATTCATATTCCAAATGATAGTATTGGTTATTTCACTGCACATGTAATACATAAAGAGGAACGTGCCATGTAACATTTCCAATTATCCAACCATGATACACAAAATTTAAAAAATCTAACTTAAGGTTTCAAGGTCTCACATTTCTTAAAAATACCAAAAATTAAAAGAACATAAAAAATCCAAAAATATGTTCAACATTTGCATATCCTATTAGCGCCTTCTCATATATGTGGCTAGTTTCATGTTTATATGTGGCATAAAAATATTTGATATATACATATATTTCACACATATTTTTATTATGATTTAGGAATCCAAAAATATAGGATCTATGTAATTTTAGATGTTGTGTTTTCCCTCTACTCATGTCACTAGGACATTAGGGGCATCTACCTCTATGATCACAATTCATCCAGGTTATCTAATTATGTGGTCACTTTACATTATAATTTTTGAGATAATATATGTAGTTACACATGCATTTATCCATTATTATATCTTTTGTGTCATAATTGATATGTTATGTACCTAACATTTTTTACTTACACATATATCCAAGGACTGTTATGATATGTTTATGCTCTCATTTATGCACTTTAATGATCTTGATTTCCTATTATCATGCCTTTTTATCATTTTAAAATGCTCCATTGTTTATGTCCCATGTACCTTTGTTTTCCTCTTTGACATTTGAATATGTCATTATTTTTTATATGTTGACATTTAAATATGTCATTTCTTGCTTTGTCGACATTTGACCATGTCATGTCCCTTTGATTGTGTAGAGTTTGAACATAACCCTTATTTGCAGTCTCATTGGACCATTTTCTTTTGATTTTATTTTTGGTGATCTTGTGTGTGTGCTTGATTTACTGTTGATCTTGTACTATTACTCTCTTGATGTTGTCATGATTTACATTAATCATTTTAGGACTTGATGTGATCACATTCTTCATGTTTCAGTAATATATCTACCTAGACATGTTCCTTCTATATGTTACATGGTAAATTCATACTTTACATGGTTATTTTAACCTTTAAAGGTAAGGTAACTACCATTTTATAATTCCCTTGCCTCAAAATTGTGGGGGGGGGGGGGGGGGGGGCTTTTAGTGGGGGCATGTCATGGAGGCATGACTTCCACATTACTTCACATATTTATATTGTAGTGTGGGCACATTGTAGAAACATGTTATCCACATTTATTCAATATTTAATATACCCATATTATATTAAAGGCATGTTTTGGAAACATGTCCTCCATATTGGCACTTACACTAATTTTCAAATTTAGATTTTAGTGGGGTGTGCATGTTTTGGAAACATGTTCTCTACACTTACATAAATTTTCTATTTTATACTATAGTAGGGTATGTTTTGAAAACATTTTTATACACTCACATGAGTTTTTAGTTTTAAATTGGCCAAATTCACAATTATATGATAGAAACACACATTTGTGAATTCTATACATTGGTACCATTTTTATACACAATTTCAACACAAGACATATATAAGGTGTATATTTTATGCAAAGGTAACCTAAATTATAAAATAAAGACTTCATATTCTAAACACTTTCAAGGATTGTCATCACCCACCAATTTGGACTTTTACAGACTCTAATAAGCCAATCTACTAAAGTGGTTGGGTTGATTTTAGTATGATTAAGGTGATTAAGTCACTCAATATTCCCAATTTTATAGGTTGGACTTGATTACACCATTCATTATTGTCATATTCATAATGTGATTTGACTTGGTTCACTCACACTCACTAGGTTATAAGTATGATTGGGTTGCATTATTGAGTTAATCTCATCTATTAGGTGGAAACTAAGATTTTATCCAAGGTTGGGGGCATGTGTCCTATAATCTCTCTCTGTATATATTTATATATATGAAATATCTAGATTTATAGTTTTCCTTATCTTAATTTTAGTAATAAATAATGATACATCTTTCAAATCAAATTTCTAAAAGGCAAGATAGTTGCATCGATACATAGGTGTAATGTTAAACCTTAATTTATTTCAATTTCAAATATTTCAATACATTACATAATTACCTGAAATTGGTAATTAGATGCTAAGAGTGACACTTGAGTTAATCCCTAGGCTAGCCATAGACCTATCCTTGAGCATTAGACTTACATTTTTGGTCAATCATTAGACCATCATCACCCATAGCTAGTCATGACATAGTCCTAAAACTATCATCTTCGACACTAATCCAAATTTATTAGAAGTCTACCTAGAGGACATTAGTGCCACATTTAGGACACTACAACCACATGATGTTAGTGTCCCCATCTCTTCCCAACAGATAGTTTTTCAAATGTGTGTCACTTATGAGGTTGGTCTAAGATAATTTTATTATCTACACAAGTAAGAAAACCCTATAAATATAATTTTAATCCACCTTTATTCACTAGATGGAAAATAGATGCAAAAACTGTTCAAACCAAAGACAAAGTTGTGAAAAATTAAGGTATTTGATCCCTATTTGGCCCTAATTTCTACATACTACCATCTATAATAGAATTAAGTCTAGTTTTTAAGCATTTTAAATCTCAATCACATTGAAGGAATCTAAGTCCAGACTCATTCTAGCATTCACTTGCACATACATCAAACATTAGGTGGGAGAACTACATCAAACTTGATCCCTCTTCAGAGTATTGGTATGTAGGCAACTATCTACATAGTAGGGTGTTGAGGATGTCTAATTCATCCTAATAATAGACAAAAAAATATTGATTATGCCATAATTTTAAAGAGATTAGGGTTTTCACATCAAATCAAGCTTTTTAGGTATAATACATCACTAAAAGTTTTTGTTATATAGGAATAGAACATACAGACATAGGTGCAAGTACTCTTTGAAAATATGAATAGTTCTATAAAGGGGAGATTAGTGTTACATTGGGGAAACTCCACATAGATGACACTGCTATCTAAATTAGATGTTACTATCTACTGAATCGATAAATTCTATAATCCTATTGATGACATAAACTATTGTCAAGATCTCAACTTTTAGAACATAGATAATCTACAATAGATATTTTTTAGCTAAGTCTCCATTCATTTCTATTTATTAATATTTTTAGAAGGTAAAAAAAAATCAAAGGTCATAAAAAATTAAAAATTAATTATTTGATATTTATTTAATTGATTTAGACATCTCATCCCTTTAACCAAACATAGGAATTATTTGTGCAAACCCCTAAAACGTTAAATCATTTGGTGAACCCGTCTTACTTTGAATATTGTATCAAACCCTTTGTTATGTTAATTCCTATTTTTGTGTAATATATTTAGGGTTGAATACTATTTTTATTATTTTATCTGGAAAAGCTAGTTAAATTAAATAAATTTCATATTAGGGTTTCAATTTATTTTACATATAATTTAAATTAGTGAAAAGAAACCCTAGATTCAAAAAACCTAACCCTAGACACACTTAGGGTTTATATCATTTTCTTAAATAATCATATTTTGAATTCCAAAAATATCACAATTTGGTGAAATAATTAAGTTTTACAAACTTTCATAGATTACTATTCTTAAAAGGTTCAAAATATACAAAACTTGTTTTTCTTACCTTTGAACCTACAATGGTAGAATTTAACAATAGATTTGGTGAAATAGATAAGCATCAATTACAAGACTTTATTTCCAAACATAAGGATATACAATATAGTTTCATAAACATTATTCAATAGGAACTCCAAAATATCAACAAAGTTTATTCTTTAACCCCTCCAATTAATGATGTTGTTATACCTTTAGTGGGGCCCACTCAACCAACTCAGATAACACAACCTAAGCTTGTTATTCAACTATTAGTGACAACTTCACCACTTATGAATAGCTATTATAATTTTTATTTACAATCCCTTATGTATTAGGTTATTTCTCTATAATCTAAGGTGCTACATCTTGATTAGGGAGTAGGTAAGCCTTCACATGCTTTGGATTCCAACATTTTCTTGCATACACCTTCAACACATCACATTGTAAAAACTCCTTTACCATCTAGTTTTGTATCACCCAAGATAACATTATATGATGGAAAGGGTGACCCATAACATCACCTTAGATCCTTTCATGTGGCATGATTGGACTATGTATCTAATAATTGGCTTTTTACAAAGCTATTTTAATGTAGTATCAAAGATTATGCCCTACAATGTTTATATGATTTGCCTAACCAATCTATCATGGAATTCAATAATTTAAAAGATATGTTCCTAGTACACTTATATATCAACATAAGTGATAAGACATCATATGCACAAGTATCACAGCTAAAGCAAAAGTAAAATGAGCCCATAGCTAATTATGTCTTATGATATAAGATAATCCTATAAAAATTAACTAGCCCCATGGTAGATAGAGAGCTTCAATATATATTCAAATAGAGTCTATTACCAGCACTTCAAGAAGTAAAATTATTCAATAATGTTCCCACATTTATAGATATGTGCCAAATAATTAAGGAAAGAGAGTTTAAGCTCTTAGAAATGGGCAAACTCAAATATAAAAATGGATCAGATTCAGTTATCAAGAGTACAAACAAACCTATATATAAGGCTATGGCCATATAAAACAAAATTTATCAAAAGGCCATAATCAATACAACTTTAGATCCTTTTCCTATATTGGTTTTATCATCTTCTCAATGTAGAGTGTTTAGTAATTTACCCAAGTCACCAGCACAAGTTCTATAATAAATATTAGAATGCAACGTCATATTTATTCTTCCCATTAAAGAGGTTGAAATTACATGGCCTCTTATAAATATTAATGGTTTAAATTCATTCTATGAGTATCACAAGGCACCAAGCCACATGAAAAATATATGCATTAGCTTGAAGCACAAGAGACAAGATCTCATTGAGGCAAACATTATTTATGTGGTGACACCCATAGAGGCACCAAAACAACAAAAAAATGCAAAGTAACTTCATATATTTTTATATCCTTACCAAAAACATACAAGTACTAAGATGTGGGGCACATTAGGTGTTCATTATACATACCAAGTTCATCCAGTAGTAGCTTCTTATCATATAGTTACATAGGAGACACTTCCCTTACATAACATTATTGGAATTCATCACACTAAAATCCCATTAAGACCACTTATAACATTTTTAAAGTAGGATATTATGTAAAATGACACATATTTACATGTGATCTTCATACGAGCATATATAAACAACCATCCTATTCATAGTGTCATGGTTGATAATGGGTCAAGCATAAGCATGTGCATGATGAAACTCTTACAACACTTGGGATAAATAGAGTGGGATATATTCCCAATATAGTCATTTTTGGTTTTATTGGCCATATTCAGAGCTCCATCATGGTTATAGTGCTTCTATTATAGGTTGGACTAGCACACATAGCCACTTAATTTTTAGTAGTACCTAGTGTGGGTGTATTTGACATATTATTGGGCAAGCCATGGTTATAGAAAATCCAAGCCATCCCATGTATAGAAAATTGATGCCTCAAGTATATACATGTTAAATAGGTGGTTAAGGTTAAGGGTTTCCCATATGAGTATACTATTCCCATCCCATGGGTAGTTTTGGCATAGATTCTAGTCACACTTCCAACACTAACACCAGTTATAATTCTAACATTAGTAGATATTACATGGTTATCAGTTATAGTGTAGAGTAGAGCTCCTAGTAATAAATCAAAATATTCAATAGAGTCCTTAGATTAATCCAAGTCTACTTTTATAGTTTATACACACACATACTCTCCCTTAAAGATCATTACTAGAGAGACCATTGCATTAGTGATACATCATAGATTCTAGAGGACCTTAATCTAATCAGTTTCAATTGAGATTAGTTATATTAGGGTTTAGGGGTTCTCAACATAGGGAACCTACATCACCTATAACTTTTAAACCTACTAGATGGGTCACTAATACCCCTATAGTTTATAGGGCATCCCAATCAGTGCCACAACATCATAACATCACTACTCACGAAACTTCAAGTTTAGATTATATAGCACATCAGATCAGGGGTTAATAGTTTCCCTTTCACACTACATGCACAATAATAGTTCCATTCTTTGACATGGGTCATGATGATGGTGAGCCATAAGTTAGTATGGTTCTTACCTTTATACATACTTCCTTCTCTCTCTCTCATTCCTTGTATATATTTTATTTGTATTTACTTTTACATATCTTATACTTAGAAAAACAAAAAAATAAAACATGTCAAAATAAAAAAACATTCAAATATTTTATATATATATATATATATATATATATATATATATATATATATATTTTAAGCATTACTATATTTACATTTCTACTACTTGCCATATATTTCATATTGCTAGCTATCTTAGTATAGTTATTTTTATGATACACATATGCTTGTTCTTATTGAGTAATTGAAGATTCCAGATAGGACTAAAATCCACTACATTAATCTAGATTATCTATCATCTACCCATTGGATGCATTTACACTTATCTAGGTTGATACATTTTATGCATCTACCCACTTGGGGTCATTTCCTAAATAGTTGTTATAACTAGGTTTTATCTTTGCATACTATACATTCTAGTTTACACATTGATTTATCTTGATATACATCATTGCTCATCATTGATCAGATTTTTTATTGAATTCCATTAGTTAGACTGAGTATATATGCACCTAGGAAACTACATAGATTTATATTACACAATTATACATGATTTCATTTTTAGTTCCTACATTAGACTTGATTCTATTTCCTATGCTTCTTCCATTTCAAATCTATTTGAATATGCCATTTTTCCTTGGATTCTACACCATTTCTCTATTTTTATTTCTTGGATATGTGCCCATGTCCCTTATGTGTGATCTTTCATGCTTCTATATGTAGAAATTTAAACATGTCCTTCTCTATGTCTCTATGCCAAATTAATTTTTCTTTGCATATGTGGACATTTGAACACATCCCTATATGTATTAATTCTCATATTTAGAGACATGTGCCTATGTCCCTTATATTTTGGCCCATTGGCCTAATTTTTGTGTGCCTAATGTGTTTGTGTGTTTGTTTATTTGTATGCTTCTACATTGTGACACATATTTTTTTGTTACACACACACACACACACACACACACACACACACACACACACACACACACACACACACACACACACACACACACACACACACACACACACACACACACACACACACACACACACACACACACACACACACACACACACACGCGCGCGCGCGCACACACACACACACACACACTAGTTTTTGATGCCATGAGGGACCTCATGCGTCTACCCTTCCTATTTGGGAGCTTTGATGGGCATCATCCCCCATCCCCCTAGGTAGTTACTCAGATTTTATTGGTGTTATACATTACTTACATGTATCTTGACACCCTTTTGATATGATAAATTAAAACATACATCTCACATTTACTAATTATGCTCAGATACATTATATTGTAATATCATGCACATTCTCTAGCTAACACATTTTCTCAAGATACTTCTTTAGATGGAATTATTCCATAGATTTCATAACTACCCTCAAAAGAGGGGGAATTTAAAAGGGTTATCATATAGATCAAGATCTTACATTAATTTTCATAGATACATTTTAGCACAGAGGCTCAGTTACATAAATCAAACTCAAGGCAAACACAAAACATAACAAAGAATCAATGGTCAATTTAGATCACAAAAAAAATTATACTAGGTAGTCAGTAACACCCATATTAGGACACTAATGCCACATGGAACTATTTTCCACTATAGTATATTACTATCCATTATCCCTAGATTTAGGAAGTCCAAATCATTCAGACTAATACACTAAGTACAATACAAATTTTCACAAATATAATCATAGGTTTGGTAGTTATGTTCTAATTTATCTCATAATCATTAATTTTAATTTAAATTCATAGCAATTACTTATATTTTGGGGAATCATGCATGACATGATCACTCATACATTTAGATCAATTACATAGATCCAACTATTATATAATTAATTCAAATTTAGTATGCTCAAATACCATGTTGGGGGCATGTGTGTGGCACATAGTTTCCATATACTCAACTTTAGATAGGTTAATCAGACGGAATAGGAAATTCCATACCATTATATATGTTGTATACACTTTCTATCACATTCTACATTGTCACCAAATTTATGCCTTAATCCATCATAGTGGTTCTAATTCTTGAGAGGCCCAGAGCTGCATAATATACCCAAGTGCCAATGGATCCAAATACATAGTTAGATTACTCAGTTAGATACTTTCATCACTTTTCATATTATATTTATAGATGCATCTATTTCACATAGTGGGAAATGATGGATTCATTACTTGCTTGAGTTATTGATCCACCTAAATGAAAGGGTCTGACACATTTAAAGTCTTATCTAGGCTATTCATAAAGACCAGGATCCACCATGAAGGGGTGGGAAATGATGGATTCAAAATTGTATTGAGTTATTGAGTGACCCATATGATGTTTGAGCAAGCTATAAGCTCAATTCAAGCCATTTAATGATAAGATTAGTGTACACATTCACAAACACAATTTTTTACCAAGTTAATGCATTGGTTTTCATACCTAATGAGTTATATTTGTTCTTTCCCTCTCTCTTTACTCATATTTACTTAGTTATTTCATTTTATCCTAGTCTTTTACTTTTGATTATCTCTTAATTAAGGACTGATTTTTGCATGTTTCATTCTAGGACATTATTTTGGATCATGTTTTACATACGTAAACCCAAATTTCACATATTCAAACTTATCTATGTAGGATTTGCTTCCAAGGTAAGTCTAGGTACACTTATTTTTCCTTTATACTAGCCATTTTGTTTTTTTTTAATTACTAGCATAAAGGGGGACAAATGTAATCATCTAAAAGTGGTAATTGGATATTAAGAGTGTTTCTTGAGTTAACCTATCCCCAATCTATCTATAGACCTATCCTTGACATTTAGACATACATTTTCAATCATTAAATAAACCACCATAACCTACAACCATTCATAACATAGTATTAGAACTATCAACTCAAACCTCAATCCAAATTGCTTAATAGTCTAGCTAGAGGACATTAACACCACATTTGGGACAATACAACCACATGTCACTATTATCTCTAATTAGGTGCACTTGTCCTTAGACTTAAATCTTCCTAATGGATAGTTTTTCAAACATGTTCCCCTATTAAGGTTTTCCTAAGATCATTTTATTATATGCATAAGCAAAATGACCCTATAAATACAAGTCTAATCCACCTCTATTCACTAGATGTAAGATAGATGCAAAAGCTACTCAAACCAAAGACATTTTTTTACAAAATTAAGGTATTTGATCCCTATTCTTTCCTAATTTATACATACCACCATATACATCAGTAGTAAGTCTAGTTTATAATCATTTCAAAGCTCAATCACATTCAAGGCATCCAAGGCCAATCTCATTCTAGCATTCACTTGCACATACACCAGTCAGTAGGTGGGAGAACTACATCAAAATTAATCACTCCTCATAGTATTGTTATGTAGGCAACTCTCTAGATAGTTGGGTATTGAGGATGTCCATTCCATCCTACTAACACACATAAAATTATTTCTTATACCATACTTATAATTATATTAGGGTTTACACATCAAATCAAGATTTCTAGGTACAATACATAGCTATAAGCTTTGGTCATGTAGGAACAAAACATATAGGCATAATTACAAGTGCTCCCAAAAAATAGGAATATTCCCACAAAGTGAAAATTAGTGCCACATTGAGGACACTACACATAAATGGTGATGTTGTCCAAAATAGGTTCTATTATCCAATAAATAGATGAATATGATAATCTTATTGATGACATAGACTATTGTCTAGATCTCCACTTTTAAAACCCAAATCATTCATAACATATAGTTTTCAATTAAGTCTCTATTTACCCCTATTTATTACTATTTTTAGAATATCAAAAGAAGTCAAATATCCTAATAAATCAATAATTACTATTGCATATTTATTTAACTAATTTAGACATCTCAACCCTTTAACCAAACATATGAATTACTTGTATAAAACACTAAAATATTAAATAACATTCAATTTCATATTATATTCACTAATTATATACCTTAACATTCTCTTGGTTTCAAGTCGATCACCAAAAAAACACTCAAGTTTGACTTAAGTAAAGGTAAGGTGTGTTACACACACCCAATTTTTAATTATATATCACCTAAATCTTGTACACTTGATAAATACATACCATGTATGTACGTTCAGCTTATATAGCTTTATCATTTCCAAAAGGATCATATAAACTATCTCTTTATTCTTAATTGCTTATCTCGTAGTCCTACCAATGTCATTATAATGATCCATGTTTGTTATCTTACCCAGAATGTTATAAACTAGTTTATCTTTCATCTCTACAAGTTCTAGAACTCCACCTATTTTATAATTTCCCAGACACTTGAGTCCTAGTTAGATCTATAGACACTACATTTTTATCTCTTCCATGTCAAATTGCAAAATGGATTGACTTCCCATAATTACACACAATCTAGCTTGAAATCATTTATTCATGTAACATAGTGTTTGAATTCACCTCAAGCCATCTCTAGGTGATCCAATTCATCATATTAGATATATTCAATCATCATTCTCTAATCAATTTATTTGTTCAATTTTCATTCTTTGGTCAATTTATCTATTCAATTACTATGTTATGGTTAGTTCAATATTTCCCCCTTTTTTAATCAATTAATGATATTAATTCCATTCTCTAAATCATTCTCATAATTATATTTCTATTTTAAATATAATTATAGTTGTTTTCTACTTAATTAATTCCTATTTTTCCCTCCAAGTGGGCATCTTCATGCAAAGAAAGGATCTCGAGATATTATAGAATATTCGTTTATGAGATAATTAAATTGATAAGTGAATTAATATAAATTATTATTCTTCACCCTTCATCTTGGAGACAAGATAAAGGACCCACAATGAATATTTTGTGAATCATTCTCAACCATTCATCTTAGAAACAAAATAAAGGTCTCGCATTGGTGATCCATGTGTCTTCTTGGGAATAATTATCCACCCTTAATCTTGGAAACAATATGAAAGGATTATATTAATTCTCATTTTATATTTTCAAAGATCATCCTCCACCCTTCGTATTGATTAAGATGAAGGACTCACATTAGTGATCCTTGTGCACATTTGAGGACTCTCTTACAATCATCCATATTGGTTTCAAGATGAAGGGCCTTTATTTATCCATATTAATTATAGATAGACCTCTCTGCATCACAATTTAACATGCTCAATCTATAAAATGAAGTTTTTTCAAATCCACAAGTCTATTTATGCATCATCTTCCCAAATTCTTGATCGAGTTCAACATGGACCATAGTTTTAATGGAGATGTCCTCACATAATTGGTATTGGCAAAGATCATTCAAATCTACATATGAGCCACATACCATACAAATATGTTCCTAATGGAGGTTTACATGTTTCTAGTTTAAATATAATTCATTCTTAACTAACCTTTGTATTACTCAAGAGGTCTTAGACTCCAAACTTGTTTTCATTTATTTTTATGTTCTTGATTGACTAAAACTAACAATGATGAAAATATAGTTAAGTAAGATTTATAATGACAAATATCTCATGACTAATAAGACTAGTAACCCATACCTTTCTTTTTAGCTTATTTTGTATCCTTTCTTTGAGAAATATTTGAATATTTTGGCTCTTTTCTATTCTAATTTTTTTCCATTTTATGTTTTCTATGTTTTAGTGAATTCATTCATGAAAATGGTAAATTCATTTTGGTTTTTTTAATAATCAATGAAATCATCCATTAATCAATGAAATTATCACTATTCTCTATTATTTGTTCTTTGTTATCTATTTTATATTCTCTTTATAGGTTTTTGAAATCAATGAAATTGTCATTTTCATCTACTAAATTAATTATTTATCGATGAAATCATCCACAAGAGAATTCTCTACATTCCATAGAATTGGTCATCCTTTTTTAGTAAAACTAGCATTATTATCTATGAATTAAACTTTATTATCATTAAAATTATTTTTGTTCACAATTTTTCATTTATGTTCTATCTATTAGAATTCCTTATTATCAGCAAAATTATTAAGCAAATTGATGAAATTGTCTCTATATAGACCAAATCATTCTAAGCTAGCTTCATATGGTTTTATGTTCATCATCAAAATTATCTTCTTATCAGTGAATTTGTATTACTATAAGTGAAATTATTCTTCTAATAAATGAAATTATCTTATAATTAATGAAATCACTCTCTATTTTTACTTTTCTATGTTTTGGTTTTTTTGTAGGTTTTACTAAAATCAATGAAATTATCTCCTAATAAAATATGAATTTATTTCTATGTCAAAATTTGAGAGTTTGAAAAATATATAAAATCAACATCCTTCACTTGTCAAAGACCCACTAAGTAAAATTACTCACCTTGTTTGCTTGCAGGTTTCAAAAGTGGGGTGATCTATTCAAACAATCAAATTTTATATTCATATTTTGGTTTGAGTGCTTAAAAATAATTCACATTTAATTTTGAGTGATAAAAAATTAAGCCACATTTCATTTTTGGTTCTAAGAAAACTCACTTATTTTTCAAAGATTTTTCATTCCATGCAAGTACTCATTGTTGCTTCTTGTTTTTTAAGTGTTTTGTGGGGATATTTTATGTGTATGCTCTCCCTTTTGGGTGACTCAAAAATGTAAATATTATATTTTTTAAATACTAAAGATTTATCTATTATGCTCTTGAATCACCCTTAGTGTGAGTTACACAAATAGAATGGCAATACCTTCCTTTTTATTTTAGCTCAGCATTTGGGGTGTCACTACCTTCTCATGAGTCATTTAGGTGTGATGATTGGAATGTAATTACCTAGCATCATACCAACCTCATTACCTGATAGGGTATACAAATTGAGGCTATGATAGTGTTATTTTAATTGGTGATCCCTTAGATCCTAGCTACATCAATAAAACTTCAGTAAAATCCCTATGATTGAAGTGGTCATGAAGGGACTAGATCCTTTGGTGAATAGCCCACAAGATATCACATACAATTGATGAATAGTTGTAAAGTGGCCATGTAATAAAATTTATATCAAGACCATCTAGAAATCCCTCTAAAATATTAACTTAAGACTCTTTGGCCATGACACATTCATGGATGTAGGGGTGCAAAGGTTAATATCCCCTAAAGCTATATTCTACGTATAAACCTTTTGAGAGAAGGGGGTGTAAAAATCCTAGCAATAACTATAATAATTTATTTAATGAATCTTAAATCTATCCTTTCTCAAGACAATTATATCAAAAGACTTGATGAATGTGGATTAATCAACTCAATAGCTAAAAGAGGGTCATTAGATTAATTTATTATGGTGTCAAAACTTTGTAATAATTTTCATATATCTACACAAAAAGCATGAATTTTTCCATGTTCTTGGTCAAAAATCGTTAAAAATTGTACATTTCATACCTTTTTGTGTGAAATTAAATTGTTAATCTCTCGACATTCCAAGTTTAAATTGCTATTTTCTACCACTTGTGCCTAAATTATGTCTCAAACCACACCTCTCTTATCTACAATCATAATATTTATCTATTCATGTGTGTTTGAACCTATTCTAGTCTTGTTCCTAAGTTCTTAATTCTAAGATCATTTCCAATCAAAACCCCATATTATTCCTTATGCTAGATTTAACTCTATTCAAATCTAGGTTTTATTGTGTTTATCTCCAAAGGTCATAGTCTCTCATTCCCATCTATATCTATTCTAAAGTTCATATCAAATATTACTCATCACACACAAAGTGGTATGGCTTATAATGTCACTTGTGAGGATGATCAGGATCAAGTTCAAAATAATCCATTCACATATCAACCTACTTATCCCCATGAACAATTTTTTTTTGAATACAAACCATGTGAAAGTTCACCAAATTGAGTAAGAGGAAGTGAAACCCATATACGATTCATTTCAAACCTAATTTGAGCAAAATTTATTTGATAATAGAGAGGACATATTTGTGTATTTATTAGAATTAGGTGTCAAATATCCTCTTGAGTTTCCTATATAAAACATACGTCAAATATCACCACCCAAGTGTTGTCAAAATTATTGAATGGAATCATGAGGAACCATCTTCAAGTCATGATCCTTTAATTATCCAAATGTCCACAAATCCATAAATGTCAAAGAAAGGGAAGGATATAAATATAGCCTCACCCCAAACCTCACCCAATGTGTTATCCAAGTATGAAAAATGAGTAAATTGTTCAATGACATTTCCACTTTGGTACTTAATTTAGGCATTAATCCTTCACTTAAAAATCAAAACAAAGATACGTTAGTTGAGCCATTTCCAAATTCTAAGATAGTCATTATTCTTGAATAATATGCACCTAAAGATTATTTACAAACCATTTTATAACATCTCCAACAAACATATCCCAATCCTCACCAAGTGTCTAGCAATCCCACGTGTTGAATTCCACTTGTACAAATACCCTCTAAACAATTAAAAATTTCAAGTTAACTTCAACAATTACCTATACAAAACATTCTTTCTAATTCCCACATTCCCCAATGTAATTATAGTAAAATTTCCTATAAAATATAGCAATGAGTTCCCTTAGTCTAATAGGTTACTTCTACTCATCAACAAATGCATGTCACTCAATAATAAGTCCTTAGTCAAACACAACTTATTCCTATGCAACAACATGTTTCCACCCATACTTCAACCAAAATCAATACCAACGTCATCATATACAACAACATGTATCCATTACTTATTATAATAGAAACCAATATTAAATTCTACCTAGCCAATCAAACATTAGAAATATAAATAATACTTCTAACTGATTAGGATAGAGTTCCCACAAATTTAAAAAACTTCTAATTCCATTCTTAAGTAAATAATCCTCTACCTACTTCCCAAAATACTTACTTTTTCTCAAAAATTATAGGATAATAAATATGTAATGTTTGTATTACAAGATGGAAATCAAAGTAAAAAGTAAAAACTAAATCGTATATGTTCATATCCATTTGATTCAAGTATTTTTTGATTACCACTTCCATCTCATTTTGAGATTTTAAAGTTTGATAATTATAAAGTAAAGAATGATCCAAGAGAGTGCCTAAGCCTATTCTTTGTTTCTTGTTAAGAGGTCAATTATAACTCTAATATCTTACTTCCATTTTTCTCACGAAGTTTGGATGGTCCTGTTTATAGTGGTTTACACATTTTTGAAAAGGTTATGTTATAAATTTTGATGGCTAGTTAGAGAAGTTCATTAAACACTTTTATTATAAAATTGAGCATGAGTTAAGAATGGTTGACATATGTGTTATTAAACAAAGAGGAAAAGATATATTTTTTGCATATCTTCAAATATGGTGAGCACTAGTTAGTAGATTCCCCTATGCACTTCCTAACATTGAGCTAGCAAACAATTTTATGACAAATCTGAATTTAGAACTAGTGATTAGTCTTACATTATAGTATCTATAAAATATTAATGATGTCATCATTAAATGTGTTCAAATATATAAGGCTATAATTGACAAAGGATTGAATAAAACTTATTCACATACTCAAAATCAATCCCAACACCAATCTCCAAGTCATAACTAAAATTAGAACCAACATTCCACTCCAAATCTAACAACTATGGTAGCTAATACTAGGCATTTAAATTATAATAATAATATGGTGGGCAATAGAGTAACAAAGGGTAGACATTTTCAGACCATATAGCCACCACTAGTTCAAAATGATCCTCTATTGTAACCTTTTTCTTTGTAAATATAGCCTCCACAAAGAAAGAAAAAAAGAAAGCTCTATTGTGATGGTTCTTTCACGTCACATGGTTTAGAAGTAGGACTAGTATTCATTGCATTGTAGGGAATTATTATTCATAAATCTTTTTGCATTGGATTTATATGTACAAATAATATAATTAAATATTAAGATGTGATTGTTAGATTGTGTCTAGTTGTGTAATGGGATATTCAAATTTTACAAGTGTATAGTGATTCATAGCTTATTATCAATCAAGTCACTACTCAATATCAAAAAAATGATGAAAATTTGGTGCCTTATAAGACTATGGTGGATGTTATCTAACTCAAATTTAAAGTCATTTAATTCAAATAAATTCTTAGATCCAATAATAAGTCAGTTGATGCTATAGATTCTATTGGTTCAATGATTGAACTTTCTTATTTTGTCCTAAAGTATGATTTTCTCATTGAACATATTAATGTTATAGCTTATAAATATTCACATTTTAGGATGATATGTATCATTTTTTGTCCCAATTCTCCTTGGTAACACGACATATTATCCTATTTCCATGATCATGTCCTTCCACATCATGTAACCAAACAAAATAATTTATCTAAAACACTTCTCATTACACCATAAGTGGCAATTCGCTCTATCATAGTGGTTATGATAGAACTCCGGTTCAATGTTTAAATATAGGCTAATATGAATTAGTACTTAGGGAAGTCTACAAATGGAATTGTGGGGCACACACTAAAGGTATTATCCTAGATAAAAATCTCCCTCACACTAGTTATTTTTTGGCCTACCATTAAATCAGATGCATGTGCTTATGTAAAAAAATGTCTAGCATGTCAAAAACATGATGGTCTAACTCATGCTCTAGCATAGACACTACAACCAGTCACAACCCCTTGGCCATTTTCAACATGGGGGATATATCTTATAGGTAATATTAACCCTACTTATTTATATGGTCATAAACATATCCTTACTACTACTAAATATTTTATCAAATGGGTAGAGGTAATCCATCTCAATTACATATTGGTAATCATATTTCAAAATTCATCTTGAATCACATCATTCGTCATTATGGTATCCCTTCCATCATCATCTTAGATAAAGGTAAGTCATATAAAAATAAGAACATCACCACCCTCTATTCTAAATTCCATATCAAGCATAAGTTTTCCACCCCTTATTACCCTCAAGGTAATGGTTAGGTAGAAGCATCCCACAAGATGCTAATCAAAATCCTTAAAAATACTATCAATATATTTGGCTATGATTGGCACATGAAAATATTCCCATACTTATGGATGTATCATATCAATGTTCTCATTCTTATTAGTGCAACTCCTTATTCCCTAGTTTATGGCTATGAATCCATTTTACCTATTGAGATTGAGCTAACCTCCCTACACATTTCATTGCAAGGCATCCTTGATAAATAAGACTACTAAGTGGAAAAATTAGTAGATTTGGAGCTTATACATGAGAAAAGGCTATCCAACCTAAATCACCTCAAGTCCTCTTAGAATCGGTTATATTAGGGCTATAAAAATAGAATTATTTCTTGAGAGTTTGATCTTGGTTATCTTGTGCTCAAATAGAATCAAAACAATAATAATTTTGAATGGGGAAAAAATGTAAGTTTGAAAAAAATTGGTTAAGACCCTTTTTTATTACAACTATCTAAGGATCTAGCACATATAGATTGGTTACTCCAAAAGGTGATGAATTAGATGAGCCAATGAATATCATGAATCTTAAGTGATTCCATGCTTAAATTTGTTTCACTATGGTATATAAATGTTCCTACTTGGAAGAATCTTTATTCCATTATATCTTCCCTATTTCTTTTGTCCCTAGCTTAGGAGTATCCTTCCACTATTACTCACTTCCCTTTCCTATTACCATCCTAGTCTGATTATAATTCTAAATTCACCATAGTTAAATTAGATCATTATTTAGTAAGATAAAATAAGGAATGTAGAAGGTTTTTTGTGTTATAATCTCTTTGTATAAGAAGTACCACAATAGAGAACATTATTGGTTATCCAGCTTGTATGATTTTTTTTTCCTTGAGTTATTAATAGTTCCTGAGCATATTCCTTCATTCATTAACTCATGTTTCATCTTGATTTATTTTTTTAAAAGAGGAAGTTGTATCCCATGCCAATTTGTTTTTGAGTGATGCTCCCTAATTTTCTCATGTATGGATAACCCCTTCTTTTTCCCCTATTCACTATCAAGTTCATGCACCCACAAGCCTCCTTCCCTTTGATAGGTGTTTTTTGAGTTGCATGTTCCCATTATTTTAAATTATCTATTCAAAATACTCTTTTTTATATCCTATTCCAAAAATCCATAAAGAATTCACAAATTCCAAAAATCCTTAAACAATTCAAATATTATAAAAATACCTAAAAATCCAAATATTCCATCATGTTGAAAAACCTAAAAATTGCATCCATATATAATGTCATATAATTTATTAGGTATCATCTTATTGATCAATTTGGCCTACCAATCACCTGTATTTCCATGGCACATTCTGAAGTACCTCATTGGTGATTTTTATCTCCTTGTGAGCATGACATTTCAAAAAGTGGGACCAACTTTCCATGCTCTCATCATTTTATGAGTTATCAAATTTCATGCTTTCATCATTTTATGAGTTTAAATCCATTATCTCACCATTTTAAGAGTTTAAATACATGTTATTTCCATTTTGAGAGTTTAAATCCACACTTTCATCATTTTGTGAGCTTAACCATTCTATCTCACATTGTTCATTTTCTCATCCCTAATAATACTTTTCATTTTATGTGCTCAATTTATATTCAAACTATAAATTCTTGAGGTAAAATTAGACTATGTAATTATTTATCATTTTTATTAGGTCATCTCATCCATTCCTTATCCCATGCTCTCAATGTTTTATGATCATATCTCTTATCATTTTGGAAAGTCTACTCCATGTATGATCTCACTATTTTATGATTCCCTTTTTCCTATTTTTCCTCTATAATATATCTTATTAAACTTTTCATCACTTTTATTCAATCTAAAATCATTGGGAGAACTAAATTTGGAGTGAAGTAGATAGAACTATGTAGGTAGCATCCACTTGCAGATAACATTTGGAGTCATCTTGACCACCCCTTCATTATTCTTCCATTCCCCCCTGGTCATGATTTTTTTTCATACCCTTAGTCTCAAATAGTAATGCCTTTTTTTTAAAAACATTAAAAATATATATTTAATATTTACTTCTTTTAAATTATATGTTTATGTGTTGATTTTTTGTTTGCTTATTAGTGTGTTGTTTGTTACTCAGGTGCCTCAATTTAGTAGATTTTATTTTCCACTTAAGTCTTGATTATTCATATCATGATTTTGAGTTGTGAATAATTTTATCTAAATTAGGATTAATTTAAGTGCATTATATTTTAAATTTAATATTGATTTTCCATATCTTATTTTAAGTGGTATACATTTGCATTTTGAATTCAAATTGTTATGCATTTTGACAAATGAATGTTATCATGATATTTACTAGATTATGATGTATACTATCATGTGTAAAATAAAAAATCAAGTTTTAAAATGGTTACCATGTCAATGGCATCAATCACATACATATCTATCTATCTGATCCAATCATCTAAGCTAACAATCATCATGATCTATCTCATCAATATTAACAAAAAGAACATTTATAAATCAAAAGAGCAAGAGACATAAGAACATAAAATAAAGAAATCAAATGAGATAAAATTAAATATCATATAATCTCATATATCAAATATTCCACTATACATATACATCAAAAATGGGGAATATACATGAAACTATAATACAAGTGCATTATTACATCTTGTGAATCAAAATGTGAAGCACTATCTCAAAATAGTCAAATTTAGTTATGACTATCTCTAATAGATCTACCTATTAAGAAATATCTCTTATCCTATCTAGTGGTGGAGGTGGTTGTGCTAGAGGATCCATGGTAAATGATTGAGGAGGAGGTTAGGCTACTGATCTAGATGAAGTAGAAGTCTTATATGATGGATATGATCTAAAAGCTAAACTTTGTGAATTAAACTTATAAAATGTAGGCATCCTAGCAACCACTATAATTTTTGCCTCATATAATCTCCTCTAATAAATAACATCATCCTTAGCCTAAAGGTTTTTCTCTTTGATAGATACCAAAACCCTCTCTGTCATTACCTCTCACACCTCATCTAACTCTCTCTATAATTTGGCCATCCCTACCTATGTTTTATCCCTCTCATCCTATGCTAAATCCCACTTTGGTATAGTTGTATCTCTCTATGTCAAAATCTATTCCTATCCTTGTAATATAAAATCCTCTCTAATTTAATATAATACCTCACTAAATTGAGTTATGTCTATATCTAAAACATCCTATATATCTCTAAACACATTCTAGACATCTCTATCTAATTTACACTAATTTTCTCATGTGTTGAGGATAGTTATTATGATAGGTGGTCCAAACTAGCCTCTATACATATGAGCTCAGGATCCCTAACACTAACCTCTTGTTTTAATATGTTAATAAGTGACTGAGTCATAGATGATATTTTGGGTTTCAAAGATCTAGTCTAACCTACATTCCTTATCTCATGTACACCCTAATTATCACCTATAATGTATACCTCAACCATCTCCTCATCAGTGACTATCTCTACCTCCCCCTCCACATAATCTATCTCTACATCATTTCCCTCATCTATATCTATATCCTTTCCCTCCTCCTATCTTATCACCCTCCTCTCCACTCCCCCGTTTTAATCCCCTAATCTATTTCCCTAACTGTAGGAATTCTTGGATCCTGTCCCTAATCTCCACCCATTAGAATAATCAATCTCAAAGGTTGATGTTGGGCCCACCATGTTGTATATGCCTCCATAACTCCCACTTCTACTAGCCTACCTATGTACAACAAATCCACCTATAGTACTATACTAATTCTTTCTCCAACCTCAACCTAATCAAGGGTTGGTCCCTATTGATGCCTTTCTCTCATAACATTCCCAAATAGGTGAGGACCTGGTGATACATCTTTTTGTAATCCAAACTGAAATTGTACCCTATCTAGACTATATTTTTCAATAGTATACTCGTTTTGATGATAATATAACATATACTAGTCATATAGATCATATAATCCACATTTATTGGCTATTAAAATTTAATATCTTTGTATGGCCTCTAGGTCAAGTCAACATCAGTCATGTCATCTATTAGTCATCTATAATATATGATCTCTCATCTATAAATCATGTGCCCTAGTCCAACATTATACTGACCATTTACCATTGGCTCATTTGGATGCCTCTATTTTCATCCACCAATAAGTCATTTAATGTCTATATTTTCCAAACCCAAACCCAAAGTAGTGTTGATGGGCCAATGTTGTATCCACCTCAGTGAACCACATAATGAAGATCATGGTATAGTTATGCCAAAATAGTTTGTCCTTAAACAAAAACAATTTTATCTAAAAGCATGGCCCTGACCACACCTCCCAAACCCATGTGAAATAACTACATGCTCTTATCAAGTAGAAGAATGCCATTGATAATAGACATGAGGACTAACACTACTTAGTCAAAGACAATAGGAACAAGAACATCCTACTCCATAGCCTCATCTCATGGTATATCAATAATCAACTCAATATTATCAATTTCAATATATCCTCCCCATACCATATCAATATCTAAGGGTTTAATCAACTCCTCTGGTACTACTTATCTATCCATCAGATAAATCTAATATAAAGGGTACCATTTGATTAGCACTTGCAGTATGTACCATACATCCTAAACACTTAATATAAATTCTCATGTTGGTATACAAAATGTATATGTATCCTACCTCCTTCACTCAACTAAGGCACTAAGTAGTGATCGACCCACTCAAATGGTTAGCAACCTCACTATGTGTAATAGATTAATGGCATCAAAGAGCCCTAGCATCTCACCTGTCTACATGGTGGGTTCACATAGAATATGTGATTATCACTCATGAGCTATCATAACATGTACTCACTCATTCACTCCACTCAAATTCAATCTGATCAATCATTTGTTACTAATGCTAATCACATTTCTATATTCTAATCACACCTCTTTTTTCTAACAAAATTATGTCATCTAGTCCTATTTAGTTTCAATAATAATCTTTGTCTCTCTACTTAATTTCTATTAATCTAATCAATTAGTATGTTTTCATTATTTTTATGATGAATTCACAATTTAACAGGCCTATTTCACCATTTTTATGATAGATTATTTGTTAGATATTCTCTAAACCATTTCATCATTTTCATGATGATTTCGATGATATCATGGGCCATTTCACCATTATCTATTCAATTTCACCATTAGGGTAATAAATTCACCATTTAAGAGGGTGAATTAATAATTTGGGTAGGACCAATTCATTGATTACATGGACAAATTACCAAAATCATGGACCATTTCACTAATATGTTCATAAATTTTCCATTTTAAAGGATGAATTCACCATTTGCATGATTGAATTCATTGATTCAAAAATGGTGAACTCACAAATTTCTTAAATTTAACATGAAATAAATTATAATAAATTAAAACTTATTAAAAAATAAAAGGTACTAACTGATGGTCCCATGCCTGATGGTCACCTATGCTCTTGAACTCAATCTGGAAGCACCCTCAGTCATGGTTGATGAACCATTTTAATTTGGTCAATCACACACAAAATCATAGAGGTGAATTTTGAAATGGGAGGGTGAAAATGAACTAAAACTTCACCTCAAGTTGAATTTATAGCCTTTTATTTTAGAAACATTCCCCCCATTTCATTTTTTCTTCATTAGAGACTCATTTTTAGCCCTGAGATACATTTTTTTTCCATTTTTGCCTATCTCTATAATTTTTTCTCCACTTCTATCATTTCTATGTTATTATTTCATAATTTTAAGGGTTCATTTATCCAAATGTTTTCTCAACTCTCCCCTCAAGGGAGCATCCAGGATTTATCAAATGTCACTTTGGGTATATTTGAAACCATTTGCTAGTATTTTTAGCAAAATGGGTCACAACTAACATCTATTAATTTTCTTCTATGATCATTTTTATGAATTTTTATTCTTTAAACATTCATTACTTTTTATACATATCATAATGCCTTTTCAAACATGGGAAAATGTATACACTCCATTTTTATCAATTTCATGTCAAATTATAAAATGGATCAACTTCCTATAATTACACACAATTTGGTTTGAAATAATCTATTTATATAATGTACATGTTTGAATTAACCTTGGAACATATCTAAGTGAGCCAATTCACTATATTATATTTTTTTAATCATCATTATCTCATCAATTTATCCATTCAATTATCATTCTCTAGTCAATTTATCTATTCAATTACTCCATTCTAGTCAATTCAATAATTCCCCCTTTCTATGATCAATTAATATTATTAATTCCCATTCTCTAAATCATTATTATAATTATCTTTTAATTAATTCCTTTTTCCCCTCCAAGTGGACATCTTCATGCAAAAAAAGGATCTTGAGATTCTCTAGAATATTCTCTTGATAGGTGAATTAATATACAAGATTATTGTTCACCCTTCATCTTGGAGAGAAGATTAAGGTCCCATAATGAATCTTTTGTGAGAAAATTCTCAACCCTTCATCTTGAAAAAGAGATGAAGGGCCGACATTGGTGGTCTATGTGTCTTCTTGGGAATAAATCTCCACCCTTCATTTTGATTAAAATGAAGGGCTCACATTAGTGATCCATATACACATTTTATGACTCACTTAAAACCTCTCATCTTGATTTCAAGATGAATATTCTTCACTAATTTAGATTCATTATAAATAGACCTATTTACATCATAATTCAAAATGCTCAATTTAGACAATAAATTATTCTCAGATCCTCATGTCTTTTTGTGCATCACCTTCCCAAATTTTTGATCAAGTTTAACATGGTCTATAATTTTAATGGATGTTTACTTACATAATTATCATTAATAAATAGAATTCAAAGAAACATCTGAGCCATATCACATATAAAGACATTACTAATGGATATTTACATGTTTCTAGTTTGAATATAATGCATTAGTGACTAAACTTTGTATTACTCATGAGGTCTTAGGCTTCAATCTTGTTTTCATTTATTTTTATGTTCTTGACTGACTAAAACTAAAAATTATGAAAATATAGCCAAGTGATATTCCTAATGACACAAGATGCATACGTTAATATAAGTGTCATATCCTAAAATAAGAGTCTAATTCCCTAAAATCATCTAATTTTCAAACTAAACATATTCCTATGGTCAAATTAAGTACCTTAATGTGAGATATTATCCAAATGGATTGTTATAAATACAACATCAAGCCTAATTAATTCCTCACCTAGTGTAAACTAAGAAAATATCAAGATAACTTATCAAAAGCACTCAAGGGAGAAAATCTTTCCTATTTTCTCTTATTTCCATATCAATCATAGGGATAACCCATCTAAAAGTCTAAAGTATTTAAGTAACACTACATGATCCATATTCACTAATTTACAAGCTAGGTCACTATTTTACCTTCTTATCACACATTACATGATTCACACACAAACTATCACATAGGGGATAACTACATATGTCTAAGGCCCACTTCATAATATAATCTATGTAGGCAATGCTCATTTATAGAGGGTATTTTGGGTACTTAGACATCATGTGATTTCTAACACATTTCTACCATAACCATTATGAATATGAAGAACTAGGGTTTCATTGTTTGATGATGAATGATAGTCCATGACCCAAATCTAAATACACTAAAGTGAAGGTGATACAAAACCCAAAATCATTCATGTGGTCACATCCATTTCATCAAGTATTCCATATCGAACACCTAAATCTAAGTAATATAGTAGCAGGAACATAACTTTCCTAGGTTTACATAATTATCCATGACTATAGAGGTACAATTTAAAGAATCAAGTGACTGATGCAAAATCTATATATAACCTACTTTCTACCTATTCTAGATCTAGATCTGTGTTAGCATCAAAACTATTTAAGTATCTTATTTTCTTTATCATTATAATATCTAGCATAGTTTTAATTTCTATCATTTTCATCTCAAAATAATAAATTCACTATTTGTTTTATTTGAGTTTTACAAACAATTGGCCTACTCTATAGATAGTCTACCATCATCATGACCTAGGTTGTTTTACCCATTTAACCCTAGATTCCCCACAACTATATTTTAGGGTTAAAAAATAATTTCATTACAATTTTTTTTTTTCAAAATTATATATAATTTTATGCACCTATATATACTCAATTGTTACTATATTTGAAACCTACCATTCTGATCTTGTAACTATTTTACATACTCCCATGCATATGAATTCAAGTTTATATGATTTTATAATTTAAATATTTGATAAATGAGTTTATGTGCATTTCATATTCATCAAAAATCTATATTGATATGTTAATATGTGTCATATGTTTGATTTCTAAATCACTTTGAATCTTATAAAACCTATAATTTTATTATAGAATTTAATTTTATATTTCTTTGAATATTTTAAAACTATAAATTATGTATTTTTGAAGATATATTTTTTCCTAAATATATTCATATAGGTTTGGATATCTAATAAAATCCCACTTTGATGTCTCCCTTTTGAGATGATGGATGTAGTCTATAAGTCACTCTTCTCAATATAATATTTAAATATATCATGATAAATATATAATCATATAGTATTATGTCATCATGTTGGAGAGTATTTTATCATCAATTTTTTTCAATTTTATTTTATATCAAGTATGTAACATATTGAATGTGAGGTATATAGTTGTTTGTCTAGATAGATATGTCATTGAGGGATTTATTAAAGTAATCATCTCTAAAGTTGACTATACCCTAAAAGTGATGATGAATATCATGGAGCCACTAATAAAACCCAAAAAACACACATTAATAACACTAATTTTTTTTATCCAATGTCATATAAAAAGTCCAAGGACCACACACAAGGGACATGTTCAAATGTCTCTTAAGTAAATATTGCACACATAAGGCCAAGGGACATAAACAATAGACATGCTCAAATGTCTCATATACCAAAAAATGATCTCATAAATATTCTAAATAAATTTTCACATAAGGCCTAAGGGATACACACAAATAATAAATAAAATTTTAAGCCTATTATGCAATAAATAAAACAACATCGAAGGGGCATAGAATAAGTGAAAATAATCTCCTTATGTATCAATGTCATATTTCTATCAAAGTAACATATTTGTGTGACACAATGTAAAAATATGATTGATTATCAAAATAATTGAAATTTATGTATCTTGATATTATATTTGAGTTCATAAATAGATATACCTTGTGATTTTATAACCTATATATTTAAATGCCTCCAACATAGGCATGGTCAATGGGTACAAAGGAGTCTGATATCTAAAAAGACATATGTAGTTTATGTCATGTGTCACACTAAAATAAAACATGAAATTCATGTGTATAAAAAATAATGTGCTTTATACAAACATATATGATAAATAAGACATGTAAAGAAGTAACTAGTATCTCATGTCATGCTCAAGTCCTAATTTTTTTTGAAAATATTATGAATGTTTTTGAATATTTGAAATATTTGATTTATTTATTTATTTATTTTTTTAAATTATTTTTTCATATTTTTAACAATTTGTAAAATAAAACTAGCCTATGATTCCATCAATAGGAGGACCGTAGTGCATGCTTGGATCATAGAGTTGGAGTTTGACTTTTCATGGATGAAAAGTAATACATGTGGATGTATCTAAATATAAAAAGGCAATGAATTTTGTAATGTAACCATACTCATCACTAATTTTAGAATTTTTCACCACATTTATAACTAGAGAATGTGTAATACTTGATGGAGTGTGCTTTAAAATAGGAGAAAATTCCATGTTTACTATGACACACATTGAATTTTGCTAGGTACTACCTTAGGATGTAGTGTAAAATATTTAGATTTATTTGATCCTTGAATATTTATTTGATATTAATCGTGTTTCTTAGAAAGGAATATCTTTTTCCCTTGAACTATTTGTATAGAAATATTTTGTATAGGTTTTATATTTGAATCTACATTACGTTCTTGAATTGGTGCATTGATTATCTTGGTACTACACTTTAGATTATGTGACATAAATATAATTTTATGGTTCTCTTTAATAGGTTCCACAACCAAATGTGGTGGTGGTGGGGATGGAGGAGTATTTAATACTGACTATAAAGGGTAATCATATGGAATGCCTTGAACTTTGACCACTTGATCGTAATGTATGTAATTGAGGAATATATTCACTATAGATGGTATTGTTCGAATCATTTTTACCCAAGGGAATTATAATAACCTATTGAATACCCATGTGCTTGGTAAGACTAGAAATGGAATTGACACTTTCACTAAACCAACTTGAAAAGGTAACATTATATGTCATAAAGTATCATGTGCATGACCATGGAATGCTTTAAATATTCTTAATAATTTAGTTTTTAAATATTTCTATGTGTATTCTAGACTATAAAGGAGTAGCATCATACATGAATTTTCACTTGATGCATTTTCAATCATAACAATATGTATAGTTTTCATCTTCATGTATGTGTGAGTAAAAAGAGCATGATTATCTAAATCATTATCATTGATTTCATTGTCATAAAAAATAATCACTAGACAATGGGCTAATGTGCTTGTCAATGTACTAATAATTTTATGTATTATATCCCCATATACCTTAGGAGTAGGGTGCATACTGTATGCATTATGTACTTCTTAATTATCTACATTTTATTTTGAACATGGTTTGAAAAAATATTAGTAAATATTTTTAGCTTTGCATTGTCACTATGCTATGGTCTAACTTCCTTTGTGGGTGTTCTTACCTCGATAGTATTATCATCAATGGAATATTGTATATTTCGAATTAACCTATAATACATATTTATATAATATCCAATGCATATAATATACTCAAAATATGTGTTACTATCAAATCCTTAAGTTGAGGCTTGGTCAAATCAAGCTCAAATGTAGGAGGTAGATATATGATATTGTAATCAATAAGCTTCTATAACAAGATGTGGGGAGGTCATGAAAACCTTATAAATTGAATCCTTCATGGAGTTATTTATTAAATATTGTTTTAATTTTTTTATACTTCATTAATTGTTACTTTTGTCTCATTAATGTTTTCATTATATTTGACTTTATAGTTTGGCTTGCTTTGAAACTTGACATTTTAAGTAGATGAACCACTTGTCAATGTTATAGGTTTGAATTCCCTTTCTTTGATTGTATGGCATGGATCATCAAAAAAATTAAATTTATAAAACATGGTTAATTCATGGATTGTTGTTAACTCTAGACACATAAATTAACATTTATTTCTAAAACAATTCAATTTTGAGCACTCCTTTTTCACATTTATGTCATGTTTGAACCCATGCTTGGCCGCTCTTCCTTCACTCCTATTATGGTGACCCATTCCAACAAGAAACCAATGATCCCAAAATAGTCCCACATAAAATTATAAGTAACATAAACTCACTTTGACACTGATCCCAAATTTATGTTTAGTTTTTATTATACTCTAGATAAATCCACCCTATTTGGACAGTGTCTCTTCCCTCTATTATCTAGTTCTACCAGTAGTGTCCTCCCACTAAATAAAGACTAGTTTCTCAAATTTGAATTTATGTAATATATCATCCCTCAATTTTAGTGATCCCCTTATAAATGACTTCTAAAAATATCACTATAAATCCAAATTTTAAACCATTTTTCACACAAGAGGCTTCTACATTGAAAAACACCATAATTATAATTACACAATGAGAGAAAATTACTTATTTATCCCAATTATGAATACATACAACCATATTATCTCTAACTTAAATTATGAATACACCTCCAATATTACATGTCATGTTGAAGTACTTAAACACACTAGGATTACCCATCATTGAGAATTTTTCACCAATATTTCACACACACCATCATAGCATGGGATAACTACATGAGTTTCATCCCTCTTTGGAATATTCATATGTATGAAACACTCAACATAGGGTGTTTTATGTTAAATAAAAAACTCAATTGCTAACTAATTTTTATTTCACAATTGCATTTTCCCTATTGATTTATTGAGATAGGGTTACAAGTGAAGGAGGAGCTACATATTGATTTCCATGATGAATCAAAGGCTCCCACATAGAAAATATAACATATAAGGGAAGGTGAACCTATCACATCCAAATTTAGAAAGATATCATCTACATGATTTTTTAACTCCTAAGGACATTAGTACATCATGACTCTATCTATATCTTTCCTTATTATCTTGAGAACAAGTAAAACTTTATTTCAAATCTATAGTTGGCCAATACAATGACACAACCTATTTTCTAAACTTAGTCACAATTTTGCATTCTATTTTCTATTTAAGATATATTTCCTTGGTATTTTTCTCTTTTATCATATTTATAAATATATAAAGTTACAAATCAATTTATGTCATTTATTTCATAATTGTGGCAATGTAATTTTACACATCATTTGATATAATTAGGGTTTAGCATCTCTAGTTCCCCAAATTTTGATAAAACACTAGTAATATTTGAATGAAAATATATTAAAATTCATTATCTACCATAGATTTTTTGATATTTGTTAGCATAGTCTTGTACTAAATCACAAATTCATTGATTTCCTCATTTGACCCTTGCTTTAGTTTATTAATTTTTGCATAAGATAACTTTTCACCAATGTTAATTGAAAAGTGTGTTAAAAATTGATCTATCAATGGGTTGAATGCTCTAATTGACTAAAGTGGGAGATCATAAAAGCATCATATAGCATAATCCTTGAGACTTCCTAGGAATATTTTGGTAATTAATTTATCATTTTAAGCATAGTCTAAATATATTGGATGTAATGAATATATATATTTCTTAGGATCAACTTTAACCTTATAGAGTGGTAGCTTAGGAGATACAAAGCTTACGGGTAATGGGTAAGAGGCTATTTTAGTTGCCAAAGGATTATGTAGTAGATTTTGAGAGTCCACTAACTAAATTTGGAAACACCTTACTCAAATTTTAATATTTTAGCATGTAAATTTGGGACAATTTAATCAAGAGAAGATACATTGGGAAAAGTTGAAAGTGGACCTTGTGTGGTGATCAAGTGAGGTGTATAATATGAATTTGTAGAGATATGAATATTAATGTGTTTATAGACACCAAAATCGTGTCGACTCCCCTGGTCATCCCCCGTTTTATTCTTCTTCACCTATTTAATCCTTGTCGATCACTTTTTCCACTAGCCTCGACCCTGGCAGCATGTAAAAATGAGCACAGAGCTAAAGCTAGACTCTATCCCCATTGTGCATCTGCCAACGACGGTCTTTACCCGACCGATGTCGCTGACGTCGATCACTTATCGGCCGACGTCGGCAATCCTGCCAACGTCGGTCACCTTACTGTTATTCATTTTTAGTTATCATTCAGTTCCCAATCGGTTTCCCGAACGGTTATCGAACCGTCTCTTGAACCGCCCCTTGCCTTCATCAGCGTCCGCCAATCAATCGATCAATGAATCAACTGATCAATCAATCAATTGACCTCCAAACTCAAACATTTATAGACTCTTGCAATCAACACTCTCATGATCAACCAACTCCGGCATCAACCAATCTGCATTCGCTTCAATTCGGCACTGCACAGACAAATTTAACAATGTCAATCATGTCTTCGCACTGTGACAGGTAAGTATCCTCATCTGTTTATTTTTATTTTTGGTTATTGCTTTCATTGTTATTTCCATACTCCATATTTTATTCAGACTCGACCTTCTGCAAATCCCCAGAGCCTGTTTAGACTCGACCTTATTCTGGCTAGAACCTGTCCAAAACCCTGCCTAGAACCTGTCCAAAATCTTGCCTAGACTCTGCCCTAACTTTGTCTCGACCCTGTCAAGAACCTGTTCTAACTCCCCCAGACCTTCTGCAACTCGCCTAGACTCTGTCCAGAACCTGCCCCGACTGACGCCGGTCACTACCCCAACCGACGCCGATAGTTTGACCGACGCCGGCACTTTCCATAACCGACGCCGGCACCACAGAGACCGACATCAGCGACTGCACAGAACATTTTACTTCATTATCAGGTACGCATTCTATTTTCTATCCTTTATTTCTATCATTTTATCTTTTATTATCTACTTTCGTCCAATATTCTGCTTTTTTATCAGTGGGTTGATATCCTTCTAAGAAGTCTTCGTACTTCCGAGATCGGGCATTCGCCTGACAGCCCACCATATCTTTGACTAACGTTTTTCCGTGTTTCAGCCTTTTCTTCTTTGCAGGTGTCATTCCTCCACAGCCAAAGAGGAGAATCTTCCAACGTCTAATTTCGGTGTGCATGACTTTATCAGGTATCTTCTAGCCTTGACCATTTCTTTTAGTTTCTTATTTCTTCTTTGAATGTAGAAAGCAATTTTGCATAGAAACATTCTGGCACGCCCAGTGGGACCTTAGGGCCTTCCTTGGGTTCTTTCTGTCTTTCTTTCATATAGGTGCATTAGGTTTCTTTCTTTTCACCTCCTTTCATCTCTTCTTAAACGACATCATAAGCAGGACTAAAATGAACATTTCTTTCTTTCTTGCACTTCTAGACTAGCTAAAACTCATATTCTTTGACTCTTTCTCCATTCATCTTCATACGAACAAACATTTCGAATTGGGCATTAAAACACTTTGCATTCATTTCTGTTTGCCTGCATCTCTTAGACCACACATAGTAATTAAACCGCATATTGAATTAATCTAGATCACTTGATGTTACACGACCAAACCACCTGCACAAAACAAACATTTTAACTTACCTGAGACAAGGCCCGACTGGGATTTCATCCCCCAGCGGATACCTTACCCATCCCGGCGATCTTACTTGGATTTCATCACCAAGGGGAAAGCCCACTCCATTCTCTGGCGGAGTCTAATCTATAGGCGAGGTATATTTTGGCTAAGCGAAACCAGCTAACCACTGGAATCGTGAAGTGAGGGGAGCTTGCTCCTTAGCACCAGGCCACGTACCGAACCTAACACAGACTTTTGAGCACCATAACAAAACCTGAAACCATCCATAGACTGCTTCTTCTAGAACCTGACTCACAAAGCCAATCTTCCTCTACACACATTCTAAGGCATAAGCCACTATAATCCTAATAATTTACTTCTAGGGTTTTAGGATTTGCTTGTGTCTTCATCCTTTTTTAGTTCTTATATGCTTGTTTGAGCTTGTGAGGACGTTCTTCCTTGTCTTGAATGGTTCTGACTCGTAGCCAAACCAAGGCTCTTCTTGACCACGCTAGCCATCAATCACTTTCGCCTACCCCGTCTATAAACAATCCTATAATGGAGTTCTACTCGGAGACCGAAAGAATTCCTACTAGACCATCTCCAACCCAGACGCCTATCATCCCAGAAGGGGACCAAGATTTTGCAAGATTCTTGGACCTCAATACCGCAGCCCTCCAAAACTATCTCGCGAGAAACCCAACGCAGGACCTTTCAGGCGACGTGGCAACAACATCAACACCGTTCGCCACCCAACCTTTTACGACTCAGCCTTTCGCCTCAACCATTAACCCGACCATGGCCTATACGCAAAGTTTGGACTCCTCATCTATTTTTAGACCAACCTCCACTGGGGTTTCGTTACCCCCTCAACCACCTGCAATTCAACCAAGTTCTACATCATATCAGAACTTGATTGTCTCGACCCCACACACTCTTGCACCTATATATGCAGGAGTGCTTACCTCCTCTTTTTCCCATGCTGCCACACAACCTCCTTTGGTGATATCTGGTCAGCCTATGCCTTCTACCTTCATAACCCAACCACCCTTAGCCTCTACTTCTGCACCTGCGACTAGTCATCCGTACGTTGTGCCCTTACTGGTACAACCGACTACGTCGTACGCCTCTTCTAGCCTCTTTCAAGCGCCTTACAACTTAGGGGGTGCTCCGTCCACCAATCCGTCAGCAGACATCATCAAGATGCTGATGGATAAAATGTCTAGTCTCGAAGCTTCTATCTCCGGTTCAAGTAATGTCTCTTCATATGACCAGATTTACAACGAGCCCATCCATCCTTCTATCCCTATCCGACCATACCCCAACCATTGGGAGCTTCCTAAATTTACTCACTTTCAGAGTAAGGAAGACCCACAACAACACTTATGGGCATTTAGACATGCCTGTTACCTTATCACCCACGACGATGCGTTACTTCTACACACGTTTCCTATGTCTCTTTTTGGCCCTGCCCTTGACTGGTATAGCTCTCTTGCTAGACATTCTATCTTTTCATTCATTCAACTCGCCCAACTATTTGTTGACCATTTTTCTATCAATATCACTAAACAAATCTCGATCACAGACCTTTACTCTATTAGGCAATTTGACGATGAATCAATGGTCGATTTTGTCGCCCATTGGAGAAGCCTGATTAACCAGCTCTCTTTCTCCTTGCCTCAACCCGAGCTCATTGAGATCTTTTCCCGAGCATGTGACAGTCACATCTCGTCCACCTTGCGGGTTCAAACATTCCACACTTTCGATGAGGCCTTCACCATGGCCCAAAAGCTTGAACTCCGTGCCATTGAAGAAGATAAGGTCAAATTGTGTAACACCAATGCAAGAACCAATGACCATTCTTCTTCCAGACCTTCTTCTACCCACTCTCAATCCAAGGGGTCGGCAAACACTGTCATCTTTAAACCACCATCTTCAACAATAACCAACTGACCATCATCTTCAACATTAGACTACATCAATAAACATTTTCAACGTCAATCCATACAGCATCAATTCACTCCAATTAGAGAGTCATATACTGCTGTGTTGGATAAACTCGTCAAGCAGGGGGTCCTCAATCTCCCTTCAATCTGACCACATCAATTCGACCCCTCAACACCTATCCCTGCATGGTACAGGGAAAACCACTTTTGCAACTATCACCGTGTCAAAGGCCATGACACGGATCACTGTCAAACTTTCAAAAACATCATACAGGACATGCTCGACAAGGGGGATCTTATTTTAGATAACCCGAACACACCGCCCAACCAAAACCTTGACATCTTCAAGCAACCCTTTTCTAATCACCCGCCTACCCAAGACAACGTCCAAACCATGATCAATGACCCTCAAGACCATGATATACACACAGTCGACACTATCTTTTCTCTTATCCCTGACCAACCTCTTTCACAGGTAGAAGACCCTTCTTCCCCTATACCTCCTCCACATGGTGAAGAACTTTCTTCTCCTACTTGTCCTCCATCGACTTCTCCCATATTGGAGGACGCTTTGACCACATCAACACCAGCTGCCTCGCCTTCATCTTTCTTATCATCCATAGATGATCATACCTTTTTGACTCCTCAACCACACACAGAAGCCATGACTACTCAAGAGCTCTTTCCATTTAAAGAGCCCACTTTTTTAATCCCTTCTCCATTGAGAGAAGAACCGTCCACATCTAAGTCTAAACCCGTGCAAGCGTCCATCATGCCCAAAGCAATTAAACCTCTTGGTGTTCGCCCCACATCTAACCTCACCTCGCACAAAGGTGGCCCTCAACCCAAACCAAAGAAGGCTACTAAACCACACCGGAGGCCTCCTCCCCTATCTTCGTCATTACCTTCAATCTTGGGCCCACATCTGTCTACTTTACTCGGAGTGCTTCCCACTCCCATACTTCACAGAGGCACATCACCTCCATTACTCCTTCAACCCGTTAGACTTATACCTCCTCCAAACCATCGATCAATGCATCTTACGCCTCTCAAACCAAAATCACCAACCCTCACTGCAACAAGACACTCAGACCCATTAGCAGGTTCTTATGCCTTGCTGTTACGGCAATTGTTGTAGTCCTCTCGTATCTATCTCCCGCCGCTTAGACTATATCAAACTCTCAGACCAAAACCACCCTGGTTCGATGACACTCAGGTTTGTGCGTACCATCGCACGCTTGGGCATGACACTGAACATTATTGTGCCCTCAAGGTTGCCATTCGCCAATGTCTTGGGAACGACACCCTTCTTCTTGACCACATCATCAATAGACCTTCAACACCACCCCACTCATCAACTCTCAGATCAAGGCCATCTTGGTTCGACAACTCTACATTTTGTCACTATCATCACACTCTGGGACATGACACTGAGCGTTGTTAAGCTGTCATTCGTCAACAACAGAGAAAGGATTCCTTTCTCATCAAGGATCCTCTTGACCACCCCTCCGACAAATCATCAACACCAACCCATGCCTCTCCAACCTCATCACCTAAATCATGGTCTCCACGCCAGACTAGGGTCCCTTCACCGCCTTTAACCCCCTTATTCGACATCAACACAATCCATCTTACCACTAAACCTCAATCGACCTTAACCAATCCGTCAAACAGTCTCCCTAACCGCTGGGGGAATTCAACCTTCATCCATGCCTCGACCAATTTTTCAACACAATCTCGACCACATATCAATCACTCTTTCAACTTAACCTCAACTAGACTAGCAACCAAACATTTAACCCGACCTCAACCGAACATTTGACCCAACCAAAGACCAAATACCACCCAATCAACCCTCGACCTAC
This sequence comes from Torreya grandis, assembly GCA_037957365.1. Taxonomy (NCBI): domain Eukaryota; kingdom Viridiplantae; phylum Streptophyta; class Pinopsida; order Cupressales; family Taxaceae; genus Torreya; species Torreya grandis. Next base: position 413,256 of record JARHVA010002673.1, read on the forward strand.
CATTGACCAACTATCACATGACCAAATCTCACCCAAACATTGACCAACCTTTTTATCAAAACATTCAACCAGTCTCGATCAATCAACAACCATATCAACCAACTTCACATCCACTCATCAATCAACACCTGACCAATCTGGAAAGAGGCACATGGGGCAAGTTTGCTCCTAATTGACTCGGACCTTATCACGCACAAGCATACACCAGGGACTTATCAGACCCTGAGCCCTTTTATGCGTTGCATCTGTGACCGTTTTACTGTTAGTCGAGTATTCGTCCACTTGAAACTTAACTTGAGCTCGTCCCTTGAGCAATCCCCGTCCTCTTAATCCTACTTCCTTTCAACCCTATTCCTCTTAACAATTCCTATAACCCTTTTATGCTGTATGGATGCTTTGTCCTAATAAAAGGGAGCCCTTGACCTTCTATAATCTTGTCCACAACTCACATTTCTGTAAAAACAAATCAAGATGTCACAATATCCATGGTCACTATATCAATATCAAAATCAAAAAGCAGACTACTCCCTCAAAGGACAGCTGTACTATCATTGCTATAATTAATAGACTGCTCCCTCGAAGGATAGCTATTCAAAAGCCCTTATATTAAACAAAAATCTAGACCACTCCCTCGAAGGATGGCTATGACTAATCTGGCAATAAACATCACTATTTTAGAAGCTTCCCGCATTGATCAGCTTCACAACCTGACCACCAAGCAAATGACATCTCTATGCAGGCTTCCCACATTGATCAGTCTGTGCCAAAAAAAAAATCGAGTCATGGACTTGACTTATAGTTGTCTCAGGGTCTCCTATAAAAAGGGGCAAAGTTATCTCTGCTCTTAACACAGGTTACCCTCTTTCCTCCTCCTATCACCTGCTCAAGGGACTTTGAGCTCACTTTAATGTCGAAGTGATTCGATTACCACTCTAACCTAACTATGGTCAACGACATCACGCATGAATGGGGCTCTTGGTTCTCATAACCCCTATCTATGCTATCTTTTTGGTCCTTGTCAATGAAAGAGCAATATGCTTTTCACTTCTTCTGCACTTTGGTCACATTCACCTTCATCACTTGTCAATCGACTCAACTCTCTTTTCAGACCACTCCCATAGCCTATTCCCCCTAGTTTCTATGGACACCAATACACATGGAAACTATCGACCTGCCACAATTTATGTTCAGCATAAACCAATACTTACTGAAGCGTAAATAGACCTCAATTCATTTTTAGCATACATCCATCACGAATATGGAATATTGCTAGGGACGAAAGACCTCTCAACCAATGTTGCAGAATACACCATTTGGAAAAGGCTGCAACATCTCTTCCCCTCATCATTTCATCATAACCACGACCAATCTATCGACCATTTTGACCACATGTCTACTACTCAGACCCTTTGTCTGAACTACATTGGTCTGAGGCCTTAACGACAAGGGCTATGTAGGCAGCACTCAGATGACATGACTGTCTTCTGGGGTTAGCTTGACCACCCTCATTTGTTCATCTCTCTGATGGACAAACCTTCTTTCCTTCTTTTAACCATAACCTTATCCTTGACCATGACCAATTTCATCCCTTTGACCCTTCCTCCCTTCTAGGGAGAACTACATTGGCCTGAGGCCCTATGACCAGGGCTATGTAGGCAGCACTCAGTTGACATGGGGTCTTCTGGGGTTAGCTCGGCCACATCCTTTCGTCCATTCATCCATCCATCGACCACCAACCATTGGAGATCATGCCTATCTCCTCCAACCTCGACCACTTCCAAGACACTGTTGCCTTGGTTGTTTTTTCATGTATGCTACCTCATGACTGGTTAGCAAAATTGTGCGCAGACCTTTTTGGACCCTCACAAGTATAGGATCGCAAGCCGGTTGATCCGCACTACTTGTGACTTTTTTGTGTTTCTAGGAGCACTTCCTGAGCCCGGGATACCTAGAACGTGACGACCCATTTGGAGCTTCAGCTTAGATTGAATAACCCGATCAGCAGACGACTAACTGCTGGGGCCCGGTTATTTCAATTTTGGCACTCCTCGACCCTTGACCTACGACACTTTTGACCTGACCATCTCATGCAGTGGTATGTGCACAATCATGCCTTTTACAGCATTCACCCTCACCCTTTTTTCATCCACTCTTTGTCAAATCAACACCCAATTTCTGTTTCCCTTCCCTCGACTCCTACTTTGAGGGGGAATACCTTATCCATAATCAGGGCAATCCACTTTATGTTTTTGTCTTGCAGTTCATTCGAACAACCAACAAGATGAAATCAACCTTATCCCTCACCTGGGGCAATCACTCCTGTTTTTGTCTTGCAGTTCATCTAGAACAACCAAAAAGACAAAAAGGGGCAAATGTAGACACCAAAATCGTGTCGACTCCCCTGGTCATCCCCCATTTTATTCTTCTTCGCCTATTTAATCCTTGTCGATCACTTTTTCCACTAGCCTCGACCCTGGCAGCATGTAAAAATGAGCACAGAGCTAAAGCTAGACTCTATCCCCATTGTGCATCTACCGACGACGGTCTTTACCCAGCCGATGTCACCAATGTCAGTCACTTATCGGCCGACGTCGGAAATCCTGCCGACGTCGGTCACCTTACCGTTATTCATTTTTAGTTATCATTCGGTTCCCAATCGGTTTCCCGAACGGTTATCGAACCGTCTCTTGAACTGCCCCTTACCTTCATCAGCATCCGCCAATCAATCGATCAATGAATCAACCGATCAATCAATCAATCGACCTCTGAACTCAGACATTTATAGACTCTTGCAATCAACACTCTCATGATCAACCAACTCTGGCATGAACCAATCTGCATTCGCTTCAATCCGGCACTGCACAGACAACTTCAATAATGTCAATCATGTCTTCGCACTGTGACAGGTAAGTATCCTCATCTATTTATTTTTATTTTTGGTTATTGCTTTCATTGTTATTTCCATACTCCATATTCTATTCAGACTCGACCTTCTGCAAATCCCCAGAGCCTGTTTAGACTCGACCTTATTCTGGCTAGAACCTGTCCAAAACCCTACCCAGAACCTGTCCAAAATCTTGCCTAGACTCTACCCTGACTTTGTCTCGACCCTGTCAAGAACCTGTTCTGACTCCCCCAGACCTTCTGCAACTCACCTAGACTCTATCCAGAACCTGCCCCGACCAACGCCGGTCACTACCCCAATCGATGCCGGCAGTTTGACTGACACCGGCACTTTCCATAACCGACGCTGGCACCACAGAGACCAACATCGATGACTGCACAGAACATTTTACTTCATTATCAGGTACGCATTCTATTTTTTGTCCTTTATTTCTATCATTTTATCTTTTATTATCTACTTTCATCCAATATTCTGCTTTTTTATCAGTGGGTTGATATCCTTTTAGGAAGTCTTCGTACTTTTGGGATCAGGCGTTCGCCTGACAGCCCACCATATCTTTGACTAACATTTTTTCGTGTTTCAGCCTTTTCTTCTTTGCAGGTGTCATTCCTCCACAGCCAAAGAGGAGAATCTTCCAACCTCTGATTTCGGTGTGCACAACTTTATCAGGTATCTTATAGCCTTGACCATTTCTTTTAGTTTCTTATTTCTTCTTTGAATGTAGAAAGCAATTTTGCATAGAAATAGTGTTATTAGTGTGTGTGTGTGTGTGTGTGTGTGTGTGTGGGTGTGTGCGTGCGTGCGTGCATGCATGCATGCGTGCGCGTGCACTTGTTGGCATATATTTAACTATAGAGGTTGATATAGACATGGTAGAAATAGTAGTAGTTATAGTGGGATTAACAACTTTGAAAGTCATTTTTTTAGATGAAGTTTTATTTTCTTGGTATGTAGTCATATATGTTAGGAGTAATTGGACAAATTTATCGACTTTTTGGGGACATTTTTACAGCCATTATCATACATTAGATAATTTTTTGACTTGCGCTAGATATACCCCATTGAGTTTTTTGTGATCCATTGTATTGAAGATTTTATGATTATATTGCCTATCATGAATAGTGTTTAACCCTAAAAATATAGATTGGGTTTATGTAAGGCTAAAGGGGATACAAATAGTCTAGGTTATAAAGGTTATAAACTATATCTTAAGTAGTGAAATTAGATTCTAAAGTTAGATATAACATATGTTGAATTCATTAAACTGAGATAAGCTAAAAATAGTAAGTAAAACTATGCTAGATATGGAAATGACAAAGAAATAATGTAATTAGTTGGTTTTGATGCTAACAAAGCTTCTAGATCTAGAACAAGTAGAAAGTACACTAGAAGAGGGTTCTATAATAGTCACCAAATTCTAGATTAATTTCCTTTAGGTCTATAAACACTACCATCAGCCTTGGATAATTAAATAGACACTACTATATAAAATTGATGCAGGTGTCTTGTATAGAACGCCTCTTGAAAAAGGATACAACCACCTAGATTCTTATAGTTTTATCTTCACCTTCACTTTAGTGCATTCAGATCTGGGTCATTGACTATCACTCCTCATATAATTATAAGACCCTATCTCTTCATCCTCATAGTAACCTTAGGGAAAAAATGGGTTAATGGGAACATGGTGTTTAATTTACCTCAAATACCCCTCTCTTAATGATCTTTACCTACATAGATAATACTCTTAAGAGGGCCTTAAACTAGTGTAGTTCTCCCCTATATGTTGTCTTGTCTACAAATCATGCAATATGTGGAATGAAAGTATAAAAGTGACCTAGTTTGTAACTTTTAAAATATATCTCTTAAGTTGATACTTCAATAGGGGATAATAGGAAAAAATTTCTCCCTTGAGTGTTTGATCGAATGCCTTTTGTAAGATGCCTAGTGAGTAGGTAATAAGTTTCCATGTGAGAAATTAATGATTGTTGATCTTGTATTTATATCAATCAATTTGGATAAATATATAAAATTAAATAACTTATGCTAACCATTAGGATATGTTTTATCTTAAAATAATATTACTTTAAAGAATTAGACACTTGCATCAAAGTAGGATGCCTACATCGATGCATGTATCTATCTGAGATATTAGTGTTTAGGGAATAAGAAAGTAGGTACAAGTTAATAACTTACAGAGGTGGAAGATAAGTAGGTTTTAAGCATTATTGATAAGATAATATATCTAGTTTATCAATATAAAACTATTTAGACATATATATAGGCTAAGGGGCATAAAATAGAGTAGATTTGAGACTTCTAAAAGTGGGGAAAGGTCTAGAACTAATATGAATAGAAAAAATATGATTTTGTCAATATTATAATATTGAGGTGATATATAATCCATAAATATCATCTAAATTCCTCCCCCTTAATATAGTAATGAAATGATTAGTTTAAAAGAGAATATAAGCATACTTGGGTGTGTATAACACACCTTGCCTTTACTTGAGTCTAACTTCAATATTTTTTTGGTGACTGACCTACAACCAAGAGAATGTTACAATACATAAGTGTTTCATGTAATTTTAAATTTAAAATTATTAAAAATATTTAAATTAAAAGAGCAAGGTTCAGGAGTACATTAGTGTATTGATGTAACTACCTTACCTATTGGCAAATTGATTTGAAAAGATTTATCATTATTAAGCTATGAAACTAAGATTAGGATAAATATATAAATTTTTAAAGTACATCTATCTAAGGATATAGATATATATTGGAAGGCACATTCCCCCACCTTGGATAAAAGGTGAGTTGTCACCCAATATTTGAGATTAGCTCAACCATGCAACCTAATCATATTTATAACCTAGTGATCGTGAGTAAACAAAGTCAACTCATACTATTGAAATGGTGAGGTTGGATGATACAATAAATTCCAACCTAAAAACTTAGAAATATTGAGTGATTTAATCAAATATTGAGTGATTTAATCTCCTCAACCATACTAAAAAGTGAAACAACTACTACAGTATATTAGCTCAATATAGTCTATAAAAGTCCATCATGGGGGGTGATGACAGTCCTTGAGAGTTTTTTGAAATCTAAAATTGATTTGAATTTTGTAATATTAGGTGCACATTTCATAACATATGCACCTTAGATATGTCTCATGCTAAAAATGTGTATAACAATGGTACCAATGCATAGAATTCTACCACAACTATGAATCTAAATTATATAATTATGTGCATTGGGCAATCATAAAATATGTAAGTGTAGATAACATGCTTCCAAATCATGCTCCCATTATATATGGAGAAATATAAAAACTAAAATAAGTTCCAATGTGGAGGACATATTTCCAAAACATGCCCCCACTAAATTTGGGTGTGTTGGATATTGAATAAGTGTGGAGAACATGTTTCCAAAACATGCCTCAAGTGAGTTTGAAATTGTGAATGTGTGTAAACCATGCCTATATGGCATGCCCCCACTAAATTTGAAAACTATAAAAATTATGGATAATGTGCCTCTATGACATTCTCCCACTGATATGTCACCTATTTTAATTGAAGGAAGAATAAAAACTGGTAATTACCTCATCTCAAAAGGATAAGACAAATATATAATCTATGAATGAAATGATGTCATATATATATATATATATATATATATATATATATATATATATATAAGAATATGTATATGTAAATATAGCATTGAATCAAAGAGAACAATATGATCACATGAAGGCATAAAATGCATGATTAATATAATGGAAATGTCTAGATAGTAATAATACAAGCTCAACAAGTAAATGAATCATAGACACACAAGATCACCCAAAAATAAGTCAACATGCAGTGGTTTTATGATACCAAAAACAAGGGGCATGTTCAAATGCCACACAATCAAAAGGACATGACTTAGTCAAATGTACACAAAATCAAGTATGACATATTCAAAATTTTATACAATAAACAATGATGTATTCAAATGTCAATGAAATCACACATAGGCATGGGGGTTGCAAATAAATTAGCATATTCAAATGCTCAAACAAGTGAGAAAACATTAAGGCAAGGAACTCAAGGAAGTGTATAAATTAAATCATAAGCACCCAACATAAACACATGATAGTATCCCATAAATCAAATGTGTTAAGAAAAAACATTAAGTGCATAGCATATAAAATACCTTATGAAATATTTAATCATGGATAAATTCATGTGCAAGTACATATATGAACTCAAAACATAATAATGTAAAGTGACCATAAAATGATATAACCTATGTGTATCAAAATCAAATAAGTATATGCCCCAAGTGTCCACATGACATGAGTAGAGGGAAGGCCCAACACCTAAAATAGGAATAGATCATGTATCTATGTATACCTATATCAAACTCAAGTAGAAGTGTGACATACATTTGTATGTATAATTAACTAATATGCCATTAATTAGCATAGAAATAACACATAAATGCCAAAGATATAAGAAAGTATGTAGGTTCTAGAAATGTTTTCAAATTTTTAAATGTTTATTTTTTTATTTTTTTGATATTTTGGAATATTTTAATATGTATAATCAAGGAAGTCATCATTAAAATGTGTATGACCATCTAAAAAAATTCTTAGGATTTATTTATATCGATGTAATGTCACCTCTTCAATGTTTTTGTCTAATGGTTTACTTGAAGCCAATGGTGTAGGAAAATAATCATTCTCATCATGTTGTATGCAAATCTCTATACCAATATCAATAAAATTAACACATATTTTTAGTATCTAACTTAGCATTCCAATCGACTAGCCAATTTCATCCAAACTTTAGTTTCAAATGGTGTGCATGGTCTAATATCCATATGGTGGAAGATTCCACACATGGGCCATAGGCTATAAGTAATTGAATTTATTTTTGATATTATGGAATTAATGGAGATTATATTATTTCATCTATAGTAGGTTCCAATTATTGGAGAAATGTGGTACCAAAATTTGTATCCCACTTGTTATTATCAAACTATAGGTGGTGGAAATATACCCCATCAATATTAGTAGTAATAGTTAAATATTCATTCTTTGATCATTCTAAGAAATACTTATATTAAAAAAGATATGAAGTATTTTACCTTTTTATCTTGTCGAAAACATTGTGTATTCATCCTTAATTCTTACATTTTTTATTTAGTTTATTCAATGCCTCACATTGATTGGTATATGGACAATGATCCAATGACATTTATAATATGATACCTTATCTTTTATAGGTATAAGCCTACTATGTGATATGTGTCTGGTAGAAGGTAAAGAAACCATTTTATGTGCAAGTAACATGGATAACATAGTATCTAGAGTATCTTTTTGTGTCATGATTTGTAAAATTTATTGTGAAGTCTTTTCACAAGACTCCACATTTTTCACAAGATGAATTTGCATTTGACCCTTGTAAGGTTGACTCAATGTTTTCAACCAATATAGATGAATGGATTTACATGTTCATCTACTATTTTTATTTTTCCCTTATATAGATTCAATTTTATATCTTCTTAAAGTGAATTTAACTTATATGTATCGGGACCTATGGGTTCAAATAGGTTATATGAAAGGTGAACAAGTAGATCAAATTTTATATTTAAATTTTTTAAATTTATCATATCTTAAGAGGTATCATCATCATTTTCATAGTAATCAAAACCATGACCATCTTTCTATTCATTATTGATAAATAAAGGAAACTCAAATGGTGTGGACTCTTGTGGTTCTATTAGCTCCTTTAGTAATGGTTATTTATCTTGATGTGCATCTATGTGTACCTTAATATTTAGTTCTTTATTTGAATTTAGAGACAAAAAACCATTTCAATTGAATCACATATTTCATATATGTGTATATTCTTAAGAGAATGCACTGTTTAGGTGGTACCACTGTAGCAATGCCTTTAGTTTCAACATATGTCATTTTGAAAATTTTGAACGGTTCATCATCAATAAGCATGGATAATAAGGTCCCATAATGTATGAATTTTACACATTGGTGAAGTGTATATGGGATATATTTTATTGAATGTATCCAATATCTACCCAAAATTAAATTATAATTTAATGATTGAGAAATTACTTAAAAAGTAGTTGAAATAATTTTTGGTCACAATGCCACATCTAATGTGATTTAATGAACCAAAAGGGATATGTGAATTGTTTAATAATTTTATGTGAATAACCTTATTTTCAATAATATTGGTGGTAATACCCATGGTGTTAGGAATTTTATGCTACAAATTTTTAGGCCCAATACATTATCAATGAGCACCCTTTTGATGTCTTTGTTTTGCATGGTCACTTGTATGAATAAAGGCAAATTTTTGTCAATAATATCTTTCGATGATAAATATATTGGATCAAATGTAATGAAATTGAAATTATTATTGAAATATTTCATGATATCTAAAGAATAAGCATAATCAATATTACTTGGAACTTATGTCTCATGCAATGCCTCATATAGGATATCCTTATAAACTTAAATTTCTTTTGGAGCTAAAGGATTGAAATTTTAGCATATGTATATCTCAATTGGTCAATAATGTCATTTAATTTAGATTTTATTACAACATTAGGTCTAGGAAACACCTATTTTATATTAATAGGTGGTGGAATGGATTGAGCAACCTTAGATATTTGAGTAGTAATAGCATGGACAATGGAATCCAATATAATTCATGGGTGAATAATGTGTGTGGGATGGTAGTTTTCACTCAAATAATATTTAGATATTAAAAATGGTTGAGAGCATACATGTTGTCATCTAGATACTAGTTATATAATATTTTAAAAGGAATTTTGAAGAGAGATCAAGTGTTATTTCTGCTCTAAAACTATTGAAAATATCCCTGGTGGGGAAGAGCTGAAGGCTCAAACACATAATTAATCAATAAATTTCACATAATATTAATCAAGAACAATAAAATATATAAAAATTATTGTATAACCATTCATCCTATAGTAACATATTTTTTTTAACAACTAACCTCTCTTAACACAAATATAGGATGGATGTTCTAACAACCTTTATTCTCTCACACCTAAAACCATTAGGATATTTTTTACACCAACTCATAAATAATTATACATTATACTTATTCACTCATGTTAGGACTAATTCCTAAAACTTTTCCCCTTAGTTCTAACATGGGGAAAGAAACTCAAATGTTGGATTCATCAGATAATGCATGTGATTACAAACATGTGATTTTATTGAAAACCCATTTTATAGAAAGTTTGATTTTCAAAACTTATTTGATAACATTGAATCAAATATAATGACACATAATTTTTAAAAAATGGCAAGGACATGACTCTAAACATAAAATATAACTCACAAATATAAATATAAATGGACAGTATATAAAAATAAAATAAACCTATTTAAAAATAAATAGACAAGACTCTTATTTTAATGATATAAAATCACTAAATAATAATAATAATAATAACAACAATTAAAAAACATTAATTTAATAAAACCCATGAATCAAAAAACTATAAAATTTAAATTATAATATCTAAAAAAAATGAAAAATTTAAATCTAAACTCATTATTATATATATAACATTTAAAAAATAAAAACTATATCATAACAATAAATAACTCCTAACTATGACTAAACAATAAAAAAAAGCTAAAATATAATATTGGACCTTAAATTTTATGGACATACCAAAAAATATAAAACTCAAAATTTAAACCTAAAATGTAGACTCAAGAAAATAGAATGGCCCATATCTAAAAAATTGAACTATGAGAGAAAGTTTCCATTTGAAGGTTGGGCAATCTAGATTTTAGGTCTGTGGAATGAGACAATCTTGGACATAGTTATTCTTTGCATGATCTTTGCCAATGAATACAATGGGATGGAAATAGGATGGTGAAACTGAGGATAATAATGAATTTGGATAGCAATGATAGAGGAATGTAAAAATGGATATTGGTGATGGAGAGAGCTATTAGGAATAGACAACATGCATGTTGAGACTATGAAGATCAAATCCATGGTTGTGGTAAAATCATAACTCATGGATAGAGTAATTAGAGGTGATGCTAGAAGAGTACAAGATCCAAATAGAGAACCAAAGGAGAATAAGGTCACCATTTGTATTTAGTGTTATTTGGAGATGATAAACCACTTTGGAACTAAATAAAATAATGAAACCCTTGATTTAGAAAAAATATTAGGATATTGAGGAGTGCGTTTGATTCCAGGTTGCTCTGCATTACATAGGTCATGAATGAAATGCCTAAAGCTATTGGAAAACACCACTTGCCTATATGATGGTGGATGTGTCCAGATGTATATGCATAACCAATTGAACAATAGAATCTTTCTTGCATGACTAATAGTAATAATATATTCTATATTTTTTTTGAAATACATATATCCTTGTTTTTTTAACATATATACCATTTTTTTAATTATGTCAAGATCAATTTTACAAAAAGACAAAACCCCTTGATGCATTAAATCTATTGATGGAGAGCTATTGGGGATGGATCAAGCTCCAATATTATTCATGAGTCTATACTCAATGTTGATTATCTTTTGCTAAAAAATTCCCCAAAGAAGATCAAACCCCAACACTTTGAATTTTTTTTTATTACATCCAAAGGAAATGTACTACTTATTTGTATGGCTCTATAAATAATCTATAGAATATATATATATATATATAATTTTTCAATTTTATAAATGAAATAATAAACAATATGGAAATGATGAATTGTGGAAAGCATGGAAAAAAATAGAAAGAGGGGGGATCTAGTACAGGTGGATGGTGGAGCTAGAGATTTCATACATGGTTTCACACATTCAACCAATGGTACTATGCAAGAAGGGGTGAACAAACAAATTAGTAGTAATTTCAAATGGTCTATACTAAAATGATATTTTATGATTCATTTTGATTAAATAAATAAATGAATGAAAGGTACAAAGTGGTCTATTAAAACTTGCTTTGATACCAAATATTGAAAATACCCATAGTGGGGGAAGAGCCGAAGGCTCAAACACAAAATTAATCAGTCAACTTCACATAATATTAATCAGGAAAAATATAATATATAAGAATGATCATATAACCATTCATCTTTAAATAATTTATTTGTTCTCACAAATAACAAATAACCTCTCTTAACACAAATATAAGATGGTTGTTCTAACAACCTTTATTTTCTCACACCCAAAACCAATATGAAATTTGTTACACCAACTCATAAATAATTATACATTATATTTATTCACTCATGTTAGGACTAATTAATAAAAAAACCTTCTTATTATTTTCATGAATTAGCTTAAAAGTTTTGACAAGGGAAGTAATATAAAAAACTATATAAACTATCATAGATTAGAACCTAAAATGGGTGATAGATGCATCCATGTTATGCATATTTTATAGAAATCTAGGATCAACAATAGAAAAATCAAAAAACCCTAGTTGACATAGGGTTTGGAGTTCAAATATTAGGTTCACAAAATATTTAACCCTAAAAATATAGATTATATTTATCTAAGGTTCAAGAGGATATAAATATTCTAGGGTATATGGGTAAAAAAATATCTCTATAGTAGGCCAGTTATATGTGAAACTTAGATATAACATATGTTGAATTCATTAAACAAAGATAGGATAAAAATAGTAAGTAAAACTATGATATAAATGGAAATGAAAAATAAATAATGTACTTAGTTGGTTTTGATGCTAATACAACTACCAAATCTAGAACAAGCAGGAATTAGACTTGAAGAGGGTTATAAAACAGTCATCAAATTCTGGTTTAAGTGCCTTTAGATCTTTAAATATTAGCATAAACCTTAAATGGTTCTGTCAACACTAATATCTAAACCTAACAAATGTGTATTATACATAATACCTACTAAAAAATTATGGGACCACCTATATGCTTTTGGGTTTGTCTTCACCTTCGCTCTAATGCATTCAGATCTAGGTCATGAATTATCACTCCTCATGAAATTTCAAAACCCTAGCTCTTCATCCTCATAGTGACCTTGGGTAAAAATGGGTTAGTGGTAATATGGTTTTAATATGACCTCAAATACCCCTCTATTAATGATCATTACCTACATATCCAATACTCTAAAGAGGAACTCAGACTGATGTAGTTCTCCCCTATGTGTTAGCTTGTGTGTGATTCATGTAATATGTGGAAATCAAGTACAATAGTGACATAGTTTATAACAAGGAAAATATATCTCTTGGTTTATTCCTTTAGTACTTCATACTTTTGTATGTGATGTCCCTATGATTTATATGGGAATAGTAGAGAATAAGGAAGCTTTGCTCACTTGAGTCCTTGATTGAATGCCTCTTTTAAGTTACCTAGTGAGTAGGTAAGATGTTTCTAGGTGATGAGTGAATGAGGGTTTATATTTTATTTATATCAATCCCTTTGGATAAATAAATCACATTAAATCATTTAGGTTGATCATTAGGATATGTTTTATTAGTAAATTGGATGGCTTTAGGGAACTAGACACTTACATCAAATTAGGACACCTAAATTGATGTAGGTGTCTGTATAAGATGTTAGTGTCCATATAACATCAAAGTAGGTATAGAATTATAAATTTTAGAAGTGGAAGATAAGTTTTTTTAATCATTTTATACAAGATATTAGGTATAGGTCATCAACATAAGACTGGTCAGACTAAGATATATGTTAAGGGGCAAAAGATAGAGCAGATGTGAGACTTTTGAAAGTAGGAAAAGTCTACAACTAAGAGGAAAAACTAAGGTCTAAGTTTGATAAGTGTATAAAATTGAGGTGCTATATAATCCATAAATATCATCTACACATAAATTCATTATCTTGATTTTCATTTTTATCACTAACATCATCTTCAATGTGCATATAGTCTTTAAGGATTGCATTATCATAATGAGCATAAGTATTTTTATTATCCATTTGAGAAGATATTAAAGGAATCTTATTATGATATAAAGGAATTATATTTAATCTACCACTATACCTTAGAGGAAAATAATAAGCAACCTTCTTGAGTGACATGCAAATGTACAAAATAAAATGGAAAAATGGGTACAACTAGACATGGTTTATTTTCCTTGTAGGATCTCAATATATTGATCCCATTTGTAAATAATGAATACAGCCATGAAATCACTAAATATAGAGATTTACATCATTCATGTAGCCTATTATCTTGTATATAAGGTATTTTGAGATTACCTTCGTAGGACTAACCAATTACCAGTGCACTATGAGAACAAATTATTGAAGGCTTCCTATGAATGAAAAAAACATGGGCATTTTTGCATAAAATGAAGTACGTGGAAACTAAAATCTATGATTAGTGTTGTTTAATGGTTTTAGTATTGGGTTAGTACCCATAACACCATGATTTAGGTAAAATGACAACCAATTTTCCCATAACAATAGATCCTATGAGTTTTAGAACTTCCATAAAATAGTTTCCAGGAAAGCAAAAAACAAGAAAGATGAAAGTGAAAAAAATGAGACTAGAAAGCAAAGGTTCTAGTTCACCAATATATTTTACCCTATTTTTTATAAAAAATAAATAAATGAATTGTATTTGATTTTATATATATATATATATATATATATATATATATATATATATATATATATATATATATATATATATCATAATGTTAAAATTATAAACTGACTAATTCTAATTTTAACAAAGTGTTAAATATGGAAAGTTTATATTTTGGGAAAGTACTAAGATGAAATATACTTATTTTTCATACTGAATTAATTTGATTATTCTAAATGTTTGCAAGTGTAAAATAGAAGAAGTTATTATAAAGTCTCAATATTAGAATTAATAATAGAAATGGAATTTGTATAAGTCTATTTGAGATGAATAGTGATTTAGTGCACTCTCGTCTGTTGGTTGTTGACTTGTCTTAGTTGACTATGAAAAAATTTTCATAGGAAAAGGAAAATAAAGTAGAAAATTAGAAATAACAGATTAGGGGTAGAAGTAGAATATGTATGTCCACATGAGCATTGTAAGTGGACAAGGGAACAATGTGTTAAAGTCCATTAACCATAGACATGACCTAGTTGACTATGTGTAAAATCTTATCATTTCACCTTCTACACCTATAGATTTTGAATAATTTGATAATTCACACTTAGGCTTTGGCCACACATAATTTATTATTTTTATCCTCTTGTCTTTGAAACATTTATGTAATTCTAATAAATTTAAAACTTACAGGAAAATAGGGGAGTGTGATGGGTTGAGATAACCTCAATCACCCCCTTGACAATTAATTATTACCTATGTATACAATACTCTAAGGAGGGAAATCAAGCCCACATAGTTCTCTAACCTAGAGTGAATGTGCAATTGGGATTCTTTGACTATTTATGTAGATATAATAGGATTTTCATACTTGATGATGATAGTTATTAAATTTTTTTAGAGGGATCTTGACTTCTCTTATGGTTGTTCCTTTTGATTTATTCTTAATAATAACATAATAGGGTACATATGCTCAATGTGAAGAAGTGTATATGCTTGAGCCAAGTGAATAGAAAATATATTAATGAGTGACTCTTGACATATTGATTTTTGATAATTTAATTTATCGAACCATGTGTAATGTGGAAGAACACCCAAAAGTATATTTTAAATTTTATAAACTAGTTGTTATTTGGTGGGGGATGCAACTGACCTAAGTGGACAATGATGCATTGTGCCTTTATTTGCCTAATGTCCACCTATTTATATGGATTACAAATAATAATCTTATGTTGGGTAAGGTCATATACATTGAAATTTGTGTACATTATTCATGACAAATAAAGGGTCAGACCTGCATATAGATGAATTGATAATAAGAGTCATGTATTTGTGCACAAGTCATGTGGTTTAGAATGTGTTAAAAATTAACATGTCAAGGACTTGTGATAAAATTTATTTGTCTACAAGTTCATTTAAATTATTTTTAGTTTTATAATTATTATTTTATTATTGAAGCTTACAACCTTATATAAATTAGATAAATATTCCATTTTGGGGTTGATAATATTTTTATAATAACACAACTTTTGTTTAATATACTTTATTTTAAACTTTTGATTTTAAGTTTTAATGAATTGGGAGACTTTTGTCATCATAAATGTCCCAAATTTTATTATTTAACAATGATGGGATGCCCATAATGTTCTAGTTTAGCCAACTTATATTTGTAAAACATATATTACTTTAAGATAACATACTTATTTCCATGAAGAGGATAAAATAGTATATATTATTTTTATTTCTAAAATTAAAAATATTAAATAATTATTTTTTTTTGCATTCACTAAATTTTGTTCCATAATAAATTCACTTTCATATTTGTGTGTCTTATTATAAAATATATATACACTCCCTCTATTTTTTCAAATCTTCATCTTTTAAATCAGAGCCATTAATTAGACGTTGAGTTTGAGATGTAATTCTTGAGTCAAGGGTTAAATTTGATATTATTTTTTTAATTATAAAATATAATTAATTATTTTAATATTGTATTCAATAGAAAGGGGGAATATTAAAAGTTAATATAAATCCCTCTTATTAGATATTTTATATATCCTTAATTTATATAATAGATTAAG
This sequence comes from Torreya grandis, assembly GCA_037957365.1. NCBI lineage: Eukaryota > Viridiplantae > Streptophyta > Pinopsida > Cupressales > Taxaceae > Torreya > Torreya grandis. Next base: position 429,839 of record JARHVA010002673.1, read on the forward strand.
ATGTATGTCGATGAATATTCTCTCACCTCATGAAATATTAAATATATGGGTATTTTATAAATGGTTTTATTTTCCCATTTTTCATATAAACATAACTCCATCATTAAAAACATTGTGTATTGGGATCCCTGGGGGATTATTCCCCATTCAATTATTTTGTGTTTGTGTCTTATATTGTATTAGTTGTGAGTATTTTTTTATTAATTATAAAATATTATACTTAAACACTAACATGATACAAATTCTTATGGTTTTAGAGGACTTTGGTTCAGTTATATAGTTTCATTGGGAGCTTAATTTTATAAAAAAAAAATAGTTCACAATTCAATATATATGTGGTTCAAAAGACTTTTCCATAATATATTTACATAATCATATGCAAAATAGAGGCAAAGAGATTGTGTTTGAATATATAATATATTATTTTTCCTTTCTACCACAAATATTTTTTCATATAAATATTATGTTATAAATGAACCCTCAATTATAGCTATAATCTTTGATATTTGGTGAGATTTATCAATTCATTGAAAAATATTTAAAGGATTCATTTTTTGTCAAAATATTCCTCTGTTCAAGCCTCTAAATTAGCACCAAATAATTTTAAGGATAAATGGATTAAGTACATGGTCATATTAGAGACCAAGGGTAAATAGTTAAAAGTGGTACAAAGATAATGCATATGACCTAATGGATCAATCACGAACTAAGGAGTTGAACAAATAGGTAGTCATGTAGGCAACTGAGGGTTACATTGGGTTGGATATTCATGTTAACTCTTTTAAAATATTTGGGTATAACATATAGGAATTAGGTAGATGGATTATTCCACTTGTTCAAGGTATTAGCCTTAGACATAGGAGGTGATAAATATGAGCCTCTATACTAATCAAAAGAGTCAAAAATGTATCCTAGTATGCTATTATAAGTATTTAAATTCCTATATACTATGGGATCTAATGAATCATGAGCTCATTATGTATAGAGTTATGATATTTGATGAGGAAATAACATGTGAGGATGAAAAATGTGCATGTTGTTAAGATAATACTTCCTAAAAAATTATTGTGATTCTTTTTACATTGATGATGAAGATGAAACACCCATGATCAAAGACCAACTCCATTTTTGTGACTATGGAGGAAATCATCTCATAATTTTAAGAGGATGATACTTTTGTCAAAATTGCATAAAAATTAGTGGAAGATTAAAATTGAGGGGAACATTCAAGTGATAATATTCATGTTGATGATATTCCAACATAGGAGCATTACATCATCTAGAATTAAGCAAGAGAATATTCTAATAATTGTTATTTAAAATGATGAAATCATGGTTAGGGTTTTAATGAAGAGATGGCTTCAACCATCCTTCTAGAATTACACAATAAAAATATCAACAATAAATAAACTCAATTCTTTATTATATTTCAATGGCTATTAATACAGCTTACACATAGAATAACTTGGCACTATGTGATCTCAAATAAGATGAATTTACAATATATCCTTAGTTATTTTATTATTAACTTATGGTATTTGTAAGTGTAGTCATCTCTCATAATATTCATTATGATATATCCTTAATATCAAAAACTAGTTAGTTTAGCCATAGAGGGATGTTTACATAGGAACAAGACCCACCTACTTACAATAATGCTTGGTAGCCCACTAACAAGATTGAATAGTTTTAACAAATCACTATACAACACAAACATTAAATGTTTATTAAAATTATAATGTACCTCAAAAAATCAAAAAATAAGGAATAATACATCACAAATTGATGTAAAGTGAAACCTAAAATTTTTCCATGATTCAAGGAATAAAATACAAATGGTTAGGAACTACAATGGCTCTTTACACTTAACACATCATGAGAACATGTGTACACAATTCCATTTGCACAAAAGTTTCAATCTCACAATATTCATCCTACTACACACCAAAATATTTCATAATAATTTTTAAGCTTGTGTATTATAACTCATAATCCTTCAACACCCAATTTTGTCTTGATCTTCTAAACTAATGTTGAACCAAATAATGACCTTAAAAACATACTTTTGAAAAGCTTTGTAAACAACTAAATATTGACCCAAACCATGTGCACATTTAAAAGATATGAAAAATATTAAAAATTATAGGAATTTTGCAAATGCAATATAAAATAACACAAATAAACTTGCATGCAATTGATGATTGTCATAAACTACAAAAATACTTTTTTTACTAAGTGTTTTTGGTTGATATAGGATTACAAGTGAACCTAGATACTCCTACATCACTAACATAATATATTCTCTATGATAACTATGTATTTAAGGATAGATTTATTTCCCTAGATAGGTTTCTAAAACCACCATGGAAGCTAAGGATGATGAGTAGATGAGACTCACACTTGGAGGACTCAAAGTGAAAAAATTGTCTAATTATGATCTTATATATAGATAAATTGATAGTTTTGATCCTCTATCCTAAAAATAAGATAAGGAGAAAAAATATTTGCATAAGGTAATTGAGGAAGAGTATAACTCATTGATGAAGCAAAAAAAATTGATCTTGTACCCTATCCACCTAGAAATAACATTATCAAGTGCAAGTGGATTTACAAGATAAAATTCACATCTAATAGTTCTATTTAATGATATAAGACATGATTGGTAGCTAAGGGATTATAATAGGATGGGAGTGAGTATTGGGAGACTTATCCACATCTTTATAAGATAAAATCAATACATTTTGTTCTTAATATAATATAAAAGTTTCGATTGGAGGTGCATTAGATAGAAGTAAAATGTGTCTTCCTTAATGTGGAGTTGAAAGAAGAAATTTACATGAAACACTCACAAAGATTTTTTTCACATTATGAGAAGACTAAATATGTTTTTTTTCAAGCTTGAAATGTCTCTATATGGGTTGAAACATACACTTTTTGTATGGTATGATAATATTAAAAATATTTTTCTCTATAGAATTCATAAAATGTGAGTTAGAACATGAGATGATCATAATGTGTATATTCATAAATGTTGATAGTCATGTACTCATTGTGGAAATTTATGTGTATGACTTGATCATCACTTGAGATACCAATTATTTAATATTTAATCTTAAGTATCAATTGAATACGTCACTTAAGATGATATTTTTTGGATTATTTTATTACTTCTTAGGGATATAGATTATATATCTAGATGAGAGGTTTTTTTTCCCAAACCAAATATGTACTAGATGTAATGAATAAATTTATTTTTTACTAATGAAATTTGTGCACTATCCCATACTTTTCAAGAGCTAATTTTACAACACAATGTACCTCACCAATGGTTGATACTACCTTGTATAGATAAAACTATTACAAGCCTTCTTTACTTCGTATTAGAACAAAATTGTCCTTTATAGTGGGATGTTATGTAAGTTCGTATAGAAACCTTATAAGGAAATACACTATAAATTTGTTAAGAGAAAATTTGTTCATTTGTAATTATGCTCATAGGTATTATGAACTTATATAGAGATAAAGAGTGCCTAGTTTTATAAACATGTGGATTGGGTTGGATATGTCAATCAAATTATATATATATATATATATATATATATATATATATATATATATATAGGGTGTCAAGCCAATATTCTTAGTCACTATTCATGAACACTATTCAAAATCACTATTCTTGATGACATGGCATAAAGGATATGTTGCATGTGGTACGTAGGTGTTACATGGTAGTGTGATCTATAGGTGATGCAGATGATGTGTCATGTAGGTGATGTGAAATTATAGTGATGTGATAAGAAGGTCATGTGGTGTAGGCCCATGGAGAGTCTCAAGTGTGATCAATATGATGTGATAAGTGTGGGTCATAACACTCCACTATAAGACATGGGTTTTGTCCTTGGTGAGTCACATGAGTTTGTAATGTGGTGTAAAAGACAAGAGGTCATGTATGGGTCAAATTTATAAGGGGACCCATGATTCACATGTGTGGGAAAGTCAAAAAGTGATTGAAACACCTTTGGATTTTTTGTGTACATGGATGAAGAAGATAAGAAGAGCACTATTGTTGATTTCAATCACATATATGATTGGGGCACAATTATTAGAGTCACATGGGGTGGTGTAACCATAGATGTGGATTAAAAATATGGTTAGATCAAGAATTAGTCAAAAAATCCATAAAAAAGGAATAAATAACTAACAATCTAGGCCAACCTATTCAATGGGTGTATAAATGATAATTAAGAACTCAATGAAAGAAAGAAAACACAAATTACATTCCCAAGAGCATACCACCATACATAAGTGTCTCAAAACATGTTTTTCCCCTTGATTTGGCTATCAAGTCTTCAATAATGGTGTAAGGAAAGCTCCTCCACCATCTGAAGAACACCAAGTATAATCTAGGCTCATGATGTGAAAATAAATGCTATGTCTATCAATGAAGCTATCCCATTCCAAATAAAGCATTATCAAACCACACTCAAATGGCTTGTAGAGAGAATCATGTATTATAAGTTTACACAAATTAAGCTTAAAAATGTGAGTGAGAGGCCTCCTATTTATAGATTTTCCAAATTTATCAAGAGAAACCATGACCTTCCATCTCAAGATCAAGATGTATGTCCATGAATTAATATAATTATGTAAATAAAATCCATAAATATCCTCATAATTATTTGGTAGGAAGGATCATTAAAGAGGCATGGGAAGCCATAACCCTAATATTTTTCTTATTTATAGCTTATGGATGCCAACCCACAAATGACATCACTTGATGATGCAGTTAATATGAATCAATTTCCAATAAACTAATATTTAATAAATTTCATGTAATTATTACTTAAGCTCATAATTTGGTTTAATTTACCTAAGTAATATTAATCAATTTTAGTGAAATTCTTCAAAAATTGGTACACTTCATTAACTAAACTGGTCAAAAATTCATATTTATGGGTTATAATTTGATTAGAGAGGAATTAGAAAGTGATGTTAGTTGTGTACGTACCATTACCCCATTTAGGATGTTATAGATACAAAATAACACATTTTCATGTTTTGTGCTTTTGAATTAGAAGAAAAGAGTGATCCACAACATGAAAATGCATTTTTATCATTTTGACTCAAAATGATTTGATCAAAGTTAATAATCAAATAAAATGTATTACCCTATCTAGGGATACATTAGCCTAAATCATCACTTTTATATGATAATATTGAGCCATTTAGTGCATTTAAGTGATTTTTGCCTAAATTGTGCATTTTCACAAATTTAGAATAAGATTGATAATTTCAACACAATGGTGTTAGAAAATGGATGTCTAAATTTTACCCCTATTTGACAAGGTGTAGTGAGACATTTAGGTGAAACAAAATCTTTTCAAAAAAAAAGTCAATAAGAAATTGGAAATGGCCCATGATTCCCCCTTGAGAAGACATACAGGGATGAGAGAGAAGGATGGACTCTCAAAAAGAGAGAGAAAGTGACTTTAACCCATGAAATAGATTAATTATAGATAAGCTAATGTTTTCAAGCATTGATTCCATAAATGATCAAAATATAATTAGAGAAAAATGGCCCCAAGGATGGGGACAAGGGAAGGATACAATCCAAAAATATAAGTGACACACTTTGAACACACCCAAAGCTAGGGTGTGCATTCTTATGGAATGATCAAGCTCAAAAAAAGTTGCACACTAGAATATTAACATAACAAGGGGAAATTTTTGTAGAGCTTGGAATTAGAAGAAAAAGAGAATGTTAACTCCAAAAATAGAAAACATAATAAAGTGCTCCTATAGATAATAATATGATCATGTGATAAATAATTTTCCTCATTAGGAAAAACCTTGATCACTGATAAATAATGGTTTTCCCCTATAGGTCTAATTTGATTCAACTATTGGTCCAAATGTTGTGCCCTTGTAGGGAAATTTGGCAAGCAATATCTCAAGGATATAACTTATTACATAGAGTAAAGATGAGCGGGCACAAACATAGATGTGATGGTGAAATGACTATGAAAGCCATAAATAACCAGGCATATGAGGATGCATAAAGTGATGAAAGAGATAAAAATAAGAATAAATATGGTTGAGATAACCCAAGATACATCATGTACCCAAGCACTACCTATATAGTCCAAAAAGACCTAAAGTTAATGTAGTTCACCCAGAAGTGGGAGAGAGTGGAATGAGGAATGAAGAAAACTAACCAATGGTCAATATAGACTCATAATATATGCCAAGGGATGCACATCTTGCATAGATTTGGGTGCATGATAAACCATTAGTACCTAGTTTTATTGGCATTCTTAAGAGTTGTTAATTAGAGCTACATTGACATTGAGACTTGAGTACAATGTATAAAGTGATTGCTATAGAAAAATTAAATTAGGAATCATATTCTTAAGAGTTGTTAATTAGAGCTACATTGACATTGAGACTTGAGTACAATGTATAAAGTGATTGCTATAGCAAAATTAAATTAGGAATCATAAGTATGAAAAACATACAATGTCATTGCATTTCAATTATGTTGAGCTGGTTCAAATGTGAATACCTATAACTAAGGATAATGGTAAATAATGACCAAAACTAGAGTTACAACTATTTACATTTAAACAAAAAATTAAAGACAAAGAAAAATAAAACACAAATGAACCTTACTCAAAATAAATATATGAACACTCAAGATTTAAGTAGGAATAAGATTGTTTAAAAATAAATTATGAACAATTTAATAACATGGGATCAAGATATGAATAATAAAAATCCATGTGTACCATCAAGATGTACTTGGAAAATAAAATTGAAGAACAAGATGAAACAAGAAAACAAAATATCAAGAAGAAACAACCAAAAGAAACAATGAAAATGAAGAGGCAAGAAAGAAAAACAAAACACCAACAAAAAATGAAATAAATGCTCACAAACAGAAAACAATGTTAGTGCATCTTAAAAATAATTGTTTAGGTATGTGTAGTAGAGGCATTACATTCTACAACAACATAACAAGAACAAGGATACAAAGTTTCTTCCAAGTGATAGGGAAACACATCAAAAGAAATGGGGGAAGAAAAGAAAAGGAAGGGGCTGGTAAAGCTGACTCCAGATTTAACATTAGGACATATGTAGTTGTTATAGGAAGTGTGATAGAATAAAAAATGATGACCAAACAAACCTGATTAATGTTGTATAATAAATGGGAAGATAGGAACAACCTTAAAAAACAACAAGCTAGTGGGACACATGAGAATGGTCTTGAAAAATGGTAAGTGCATGGGATGATTAATTTTAAAATGGAAAGATCATGGGGATCAAAATATACAAAAAATGAAGACAATGTTTTTGTCCATTTGTAGATTATTTTCTAATGTTTTTTGTGTTTTTAGCATAAAATATGTACAGAGGAAATCAACTAATCAATGAGATGTTCATCTAAGAGTAGAAATTCCAATAATAACTAAGTTAGATATAATGGTACATGCTCACAAATCGGTGAGAGTGAGGATCCTAATAAGGAAATAATGTCTACCAAATAGTAGAAAATTAAATATAAAAATATACAACATAAGATAAAATTTGAAGAACCATGTAGTAGGAAAAAGCCCTATGCTATGGTATCTGTGTTCACTTGTTTGTAGAAGAAGATGTTAAATATTATTCCTATTGATTTTCTTTGTAGAAATGATTTTGAATGTGTTCATAATGCCTATGAGTCATAATTAGGATCATAATTGGTTAAGGCATAAAATATGTCCAAGTTATAATATCCCAAGACATGAAAAGAATGTGGTTTTCGAAGAGAATGGTCTATAATGCATATGGTCCAAAAGAAGGCAGTCTAGGGTGGCATAAAAAATGATTTTATCCAAGAAAATAGTCCAAGGTAGTATAAAATATGTTCATATTGCCAATGCTCCAAAGCTTTCACTATCCAAATTTGTTAAAATATCATGGTTCTCAAAATAATGGCCCAGGGTAGGTTAAAATAAAGAATATGGTCCATGAGAGGATGGTCTAGGATATAATAGTAAGATAAAATTACTTTACCACAAGTTATACCCAAGTAAGGGGTATTGTAGACAATGGCTAGAATATGTCAAGCATAGAACCTCTTAAGGTGCAAAGTGTTCATGGGCTCTAGAAGCTCTTCACCATTTAGAGTAGCTAGTTGATATGCCCCTGATCCATAGTTTTATATGATAACATATGGTCCCAATGAATTAGGTTGAAACTTACATTTTTTCTTGCATTCATCATTTATGTTCTTTTGGTTCTCTTTCAAGACCAAATCACCAATCTCAAACCCTTGAGAGAGAATGTGCTAGTTGTATCTTCTCCACAATCCATTTTGATACGCTTGCAAGTTTTCTAGGGAAACCAAATGTTTACAATCAATAATTTCTAGTTATTGTAACCTTGAGACTCTATATTCCTCTTCATATTAAATATTATCCAAATAGAATTACAATGAAGGTAGCTCAATCTAAATCAAGATAATAGCTTTTGTGCCATAAATAAGGGAGTATGGAGTGGCTCTTATAGGTGTTTGATGATAATTTCAATAAACCTAAAGGGCAAGAAATATTTGTAAGTACAATTTACGGAAAGCATCATTGACAATCTTCTTTAAAATGGCTATAACAATCTTGTTTAACACCTCAACTTGTTTGTTGCCTTATGGGTTATATGGCATGGATTTTTTGTGCTTGATTTTGAATTTTGTATAAATGTCTTTAACATTTTGATTTATAAAGGATTCACCATAATTGGATATAATGTGCGTTAGGACTACATGTCGATTGATAATATGGTAATGAATGAATTTGTCTATCTACTTCCTAGTAACATAAGTGAGGAATGGTTCCAATCCACTTAGTAAAGTACTTAGTAGTAGTTAAAATGTGTTTATGTCCATCTAAAGAATACTGGGTTTATTTTCCCCATCAGATTGAGGCCCCAAGTAGAGAATTACCATGGTGTTATGATTGATTGTACTGGTAAGGAAGCTGCATATATCAAATTTTCATGTTCTTGACAAGGAACACACCTCCTCACATAATTATAAACATCTATCTCCATTTTTGGCCAATAATAACCTATATTGAGGATTTTTTTAGCTAAGACTACACCATTGGTGTGAGACCCACACATTCTTTTATGAACCTCCTTAAGCACTAACATGGATTATCCCAAAGATAAACAAATAACTAGCATTCCATCATAGCCTTTGTGATAAAGTGTGTTTTCAAGGAGGGTATAATGGGCTAGACAGTGAAGGAATAGTTTTTGTTGATTATTGGACAAGTCAAGTGGAAAAACATGATCGTGGAAGTAATTATAATAGTATTGATACCAAGGTAGTTAAAGTGGGAGATTGGTATCATCAATGGCACATACCCTTTTTAAATATAGCAAAACAAGTGTAGGTTGTATAAGATTCTCAATCATAAACTGATACTCTTTAGCACCACCATAAATTTGTATAATAGACCTAATTATTTCCATTGCATTGATAGATTTGTTATTAACCCTGGGTATTTATTCAAACTATAGAGATTTAAACTAAACCTTAAGATTATCAAAAATTTGCTTGTAAATAACAAGCTTGTCATCTATATTTTGATACTAATCAATGGTTTGATTGATGATCAATTGAGAATCACCATAAACTATTAAGTGATGAATATCCTATTGAATGGTAAGACATAGTCTTACAATAAGTTCCTCATATTTGGCCATATTATTAGTATAAGTAAAATTAATGTTAAACTCTTTATGAATCAAATATCCTTATAGTGTAATCAATAATAAATCATATCTAGATCCATGAGAAGTGAAGGAACCATCAAAATAAAGTTTCCATTGCTCAATTTCATGTTTTACTTCTTCCACTTTCATAATATAATCATTTAAAAATTCAAATCTAAGTGGTTGAGTGTCTATAATAGGGTCCTATACAAGTTGATTAGAAATAACCTACCCCTTAATAACTTCCTAATTTTGATACTCAACATAAAATTCACTTAGGAGCATGACCCATTTATCCATGCATCATGTGAGAGTTGCTTTAGATAATAAAAATTTGAGAGGATCCACCTTGGCAATGACAATGGTTTTGTTGTTCCACATATAATGTCACAACTTGTGGGAGGTGAAAACCATAGATAAAAATTACTTCTCAATAGGTGTATATTTTTTTCATAAGACACCAGTGTGTGGCTTAAATAATATACTGCATGTTCTTTACCCTGATCATCATCTTGGGCCAAAAGTGCCCCCAGTGCATGCTTACTTGTTGATATGTAAAGTAGTGGTTGTCTAGGTATTGGTGGTCTTAAAAGTAATGGGTTGGCCAAATATGTTTTTAGCTTCATAAATTCTAACTGGAATTCTTCATCCCATTGAAACCTAACCCATTTCTTCAAGAGATGTGTAAATAGGTATCACTTATCTGCCAGTTGAGAAATAAGCCTATGAATTGACTAGATCTTTCCTTGTAGGCTTCAGAAATGTTTAATAGTTGAAGGTAGATGCATTTACACAATGGTATTAACATTATTAGGATCAACTTTGACCCCTTTATGATACAAAAAAACCTATCAATTTCCCTGAATGATGCCAAAGACACACTACTTAGGACTTAAGCAGACTTTATAGTTATGAAGCCTTTTAAAGATTCTTCATAGAATGTCAAGATGTCTAGCACATGTTCTTGATTTTGTAAGTATTTCATCAACATAGTCCTCAATAATATCATGCATCATGTCATGGAAGATGGTATTCATGGCACGTTGATATGTGTCTCAAGTCTTATTCAATCCAAATGGCATGACATGGTAAGAAAATGTTCCCCATAGAGTGGTGAATGTAGTCTTATGTTGATCTTACTGGGATATCTTGATCTAATTGAATATATAAAATCTATCCATGAGGTATAATATCTCATTCCCAATAGTATAATCGATGATCATGTTGATGTTGGGTAGAGGAAAATCATATTTTGAGCATGATTTACTGATGTCTCTAAAATATATACAAAGATGTATACCCTATGTATTTTCACTAAATTTAACTATGTTTGATATCCATTCAAAATAGTCTAATGTTCTGATGAGTCCTACTCCTAATAGTTTCTCCAATTTAGCTTTCACCAAGAGGGTGATGCATGGATGTATCTTTCTCAATTTATATTTAATTATTTTGACATCTAGATGAACAATAGGGTGATACACTATCAATTGAAGGTCTAAGCCTAGCATGTCTAAATATGCCCATGAAAATATGTCAAGAAAATCCATCAAAATTGATATAATGTGTTTAGGTTCTACATCATTAAGGGAAGCTCCAAGATGAACTATTTTAAGATCATCATATGTTGCCAGGTTCACTTCAACTATGTATTCTACAAGAAGTGGAGATCCATCTTCAAAAATAGTAGGTAAGGTATGTTAATGATCATCTTCTTCTACTACAAAATTTTGTTATTCCTCCAAAAACTCTAGATAATGTGATGAATTTTAATCCTCCATCTCAGGTAATGGCCAAGTAGAAAAAATCTCTAAAAATTCAAAAGTGATATGCTCAAATATTTGTTTTTGTTTAGAAGAGATGCTTATACTAACTATAGAGCTAGGACTTGATGAACCTTAAGCATCCTTTGAGGATGAACAAACTTTCCCATCCAAGAATACCTAATATAAGTTTTTACTCAAGGGCATATCTTTTTCTTTACTTTTTCCTTAACCAATGAGTGGTTTAAAGAGGTTTTCACCAAAAGATATTGATGTTTTATCTTTGTTATGACCAATAAAGTTTGCTTTCTCTCTAAAGTAGGCATAAGGATTCAATGAAAAATCAAAGCTTTATTTGTGATCACCAATGGGTAATCCATCTTTTAGGCCCATGTATTTTGTAATTGACTCTTCATTCTGAAATTCATCAAGGTGTATGACTATGTTTTTCTAGTCCCAATAAATGATTTTGATATGGAAAAGGAATAGTGAAAAAAGAGGTGTTAAGGTCATAATAGCATTTTTATCAAACAAATCTGAGTTAGCAAGCTCATTTAAAAGGATATAATGAGATGCTACATCACTTCTAGGAGTCTCAGTGCTAGTTGATTCAAAATAATCACTATTGAAAGTCATGAGGTCGCCTCTAGGTGGTTTAAATCTAAAATCATGATTTAAATTAGGTACTCCAACTGAAAAAGGTTTTAGGATTCCTTGCACTTGTGGGAAAAGTCTTTTTCTTGTCTAATAAAAATTTTCCATGATTTAATTAGGGATAGGATATTTTATATTGTAAAAGTAATCAATAATGTAATTATAATATAACCAATCTCCTTATGTTAAATCCTCTTGATCCTATTTGGTGAATTAGTAGGTATAGATACCATAGGTGGTTATGTTGTTATTTTTTTGTTGCTAGATCAAGTTGGGTCTGTTAAGGATTATGGAAGGTTTAGGTTTACCAAATGTTTTAGGATACTTCGATAGATTAGCAATATGGAAGGCATCCTTAAGATGGTACATGGAAATGTCCACACATTTAATAAAAACCTATTTTATAAGAGTTTTAGGAAATTGATTATCCAAAGCGGATACAAGGTCATTAGGGTTGATATAATTGGATGGAGGTGGATGTGAAAATATCTTCTTATTCTTTGCAATGAATTTAGAACATGGACAATAGTTATAATTATTATTCTTAGCCTCTATATGTTTGCAATACTGATAAGTTTGTTGTTGATTGATGGGAATAACAACCTCAATCCCATCATGGAAAAACTTAAGGCACCAATGCAAGGTGGATGGAATGGTTATACTTCATGGATCCAAAGATGAGAAATAAGTATGTTATAAGGTATCTCAGTTTCCACAATATGTAATAAAGTGTGATGTGAATAGACCCAAAAATGATTGGCAACCAAAGAGAACTAGAAGACTCCCTCTTGATGTTGTCATAAGCCTTTATGTTGATCATCCCTAGTTGAATGTCCTTCATAGTGTAGCCCAATATTTTTACTAGTTTGAGGGACACTATGTTCAACCCTAAACCATTGTCTATAATAACCCACTTGATCTTATGGTTTTCAATGATGACCTTAATATACAGTGGGTTCTTATGGCTCAAAACTAGGGTAGACATATCTTTTTGATCAAATGTGAGATATCAAAATGAAGATAAGTGTCCCACTAGTGTTTATAAATATTAAGGATTTATATCTTTAGTGATAGTTGATTCTTATAAAAGGCTATTCAAAATAGTTCTATGGACTTCAAATATATGTAAGAGATCTAAAATAGAAATCTATGTAGGTATTTTTATTAGTTGGTCCGATAGACTATAAGGTTTTTCAACATTAGGATTAGACTTGGATAGCATAGTATTAGGCTTTGGATTTGAAGGCATAATTTTCATTTTGGTTTTAGTGGAAGAAGATGGCAAAGGGATTAGAATGATAACTCATGAGCATCTAGTTATGATTGTGTAATCTATAGTTTGTAAGGAGCCATTATAATTAGAAGATAAAGACAAAGGGCCTTTAAGGGTGACTCACATGCATCTAGTTGTGTTAGAGTGATTTCAAGTTGATGAGGATCCATTGTAATTAAAATAATAATGTTATCTATAAATATTAACCCATGCAAATAGAGTCACAAAAACATTGCTTAAACTTAACATAGAATTACAAAAAGGAGAGGATTTTGATCCTATAATAATAGGGACCATACTTCAAGGATCACAAGATGGTTCATAGGATTTGATAGTAATAATGGAAATTTAGGTTGCAAAAAATGCATCCCATGGTGTTTTTATATTTGTAAGGCATGTTATTATAACCCAAGTTACTAGCATGGGTATTATGATCCTAATTATGATCATGTTGATTATGATTTTTGACCCTAATGTTGGTTTTGATTCTACCACTAATTCTATCTATGGTTTTGATTGTTCCTTGGTGGTTATTTATTAGGTCAAGGAAATTAATCTTGGTAGATTCCTATATCTTATTTAATGCCTTGTAGGTCAAGCTTGATCTCAACTTCACCACTCTCGATTAAATACTCAATAAGGTGCCACAATTGGATGTAATAATAATCAGTATGAATAACAACATGATGAAAGTCACACCATTAATTTTATTTATACCAATCTAACTTTGGCTGATCTTAAGGAAATGGTCTTGGTATCAGCTATACAATCAGGTTAGCTGCTATGAAATTTTAGAATATTATCTCAACAAGCTCTTCTAATTTATTGAAGACTCTAAATTGATTTTTGAATGTCCTTAGTGGAGGTTGTCTTTACAAATTAGGTGGTGGATTAGGGGTATATAATTATACATTAGGATCTGAGGGGCCTACACCATTTGTATATGCCTTGTTTTAGCCATACTATTCCCTACCGTGTTCTTGTTCTTGTTGAAATCCTTATGTTTCTCCTTTATAACCATTTGAACCAGTGATTGGGTCTAATTTGATGTTTGACCCTATACAAAAATATTGGAAAGGAATTTTGTAATATGATCCTTATCAATCTATACCCCTTTTTCCATAATTTCTTCAAATGAATTAGTGGAAGCAAGTTGTAGATTATACACAACCTCAGGGTGTAAGTTCTATGAAAAAATGTTTACAAACTGTTTATTTGAAAAATTATGTAAAAAGTGACTAGATAATGATTTCCACATTTTTAGATATGTTTTGAATATTTATCCATCATGTTGTTTGGCTTTACACAAGTCAACAACACTCAAATCATCTTTAATTTTGTATGATAAATAGTTGATGAACTTTTCAGATAAGTCATTCTAATCTACAATCGATCCCTTGGGTAACTTAAGTAGCCAATATATAACTTGTCTTGCTAAACTTCATGAAGATAAATGAATAAAATAAATGATACTATAAGAAACCTCTTGGCATAACATAAAGAATTCTTGAATGTGTTCTTGAGTGTCACACTTTCCTTTGTATTTGTCAAATTTAGGTGCCTCAAAATGAGATAGAAATAGGACTTGGAGAATACTCAAATAAAATGGATATGGTAATATCTAATCAAAATTTTAATTCTTGATTCTATTTCTTGTCTCTAATCATGACACAATCTCTTTCATCAATTTCCACTCTTGCATGTTTAGTATATTTGTGGGTGGAACATAATTCTTTTGGGGTGGTATGTGCCCTTGTTATTACATGTATTTGTTATTGATATACACCCTATGATCTATAACTTTAGAGTCAAGTAAGTAATCCATTGATTCCTAGGAATTTATTGCCTTGAATTATACATGTTCCATTTATTTTGGGGAGTTTGTGGTCTATTCATAGAAGTATGTGTTGGTTGTGACGAACTAGCTAAATTATTTCATATGATTTATTTAATTCATACTAAATGTTTTGGTCTTTGGTTCTATGAAATAAAAAGAGGTTCTTGATGATTAAAAAATGTATTCTTTGTGTCTATTGAAGCATGTTGTGAAACCTCTTAGGATTTGGGTTGTTCAATTCAGACATCCTGATCCATCATCGTTATGTTCTCAAATAAATTTTACATTGGTTCAAGCACATTTACTTATTCCTTGGAAGAATCATTATGGATTTGAGAGGTAATAAAATAGTTTATCAATTCCATGATAATTTGGTTTTAATATAATTGATTTATCTTCTTAATCTTGGTAACAAGATCTTGATTAGTTGATTTTGACTCTACAAATATTTCCTTTCCTTCTCTAAAAGAAAGTATTTTTATTTTTGAAATGTTTACAAATGATTGATCTCATTGTTTCTCTCCTTCTCTAACCAAGGTATGTAATTGCTCCATATGAAAATCCTAGGGTAGTCTATCATCAAATTCAATCAACATTAGTAGGGATTCATCCTTGTCCTCTTGGGGTTGATATTTTTAATAGTCTTCCTCTGATCCTATAGTTGTGGTAATGTATTGAAAGACCATAGAATTGTCTTGACCATCATAAAATTTATCCTCCTCATATAGAGGGTTGTAAGAGACCCCACTATGAGTGTAACTTTGAGTCATGTTTAAAATGTTGTTCTCTACATTTGACTAGATTTGAAAAATGTTTTGTAAGCATTTAAATAAGGTATGTGTTTTGATATTTATCTAAACAAGGTGATGAGGTACCAAAGAAACTATAAAAAGGAGGTGGTGTAGTACCACACAATTAGAATATTTTTTTCACAAAATTACTCAAACTTGGGTAGGGTTGAAATTTTATAAATTATAATAGGGTATGATAACTCAAAGACATAAGTGTGAACTAGTAAACCAAATATAGGTTTAAAAATATGTCAATACCACAAAATATAGTTCAAATTTGATGATTTTATATTAATAAATTAGAATAAATCCATTCACATTAGGAAGGTGATATTCAAACTAAGAAACTCAAGATGTGAAAACATGCAAGAATTACTAAGTATAAAACTACAACCAAATGGGTAGCACAATGCCCCTACATGGTAATAGGAGGTAGAATTAAATATGTACTAGAACTTAGAGTTTGAGAGATACACTTGATGACCTAAGTTCACAATAATAAAATGATGATGAGTCTATAAATTACTTTCAATACAAATGGGAAACTAAACCCAAGTTAACTCAAGTCAAGTATAGATGATAAAACATTTACCTTTCTAACCTAGAACTTAGAAAGCTGAAATTTTGAATTTGGATTATCAATGAAGGAATTAAAGATTTTGGAAAATGTTTTAGACTAAAATGGGTAGAATAACCATGTTTTTTATATAATACAAACATAATTTATTAATATGAGAATTTGAACAAGGAAAAGATGACTTGGATTTGACTAGCATAATGCCTCTTTGTTTAATAAATGGTGGACAAAGTGTTTGGTTATGACATGTGTTTATAAACAAGTTTTTAACTCAAATCAATGACCAAGTAAGTAAAGACAAAGATAAATTACAAATAAATAAGTCATCCTAATCCCTAAAATTGATAAGGTTGGTTAGGTGGGATTGACTAAAACTATAGTTTTTGAACATCTAGATTGGTCCCAAGCTTGGTTAATGATAGATATGCAACATGTCAATTGAGTTTAGACCGATTATTTTACTATGCCAAGGTCCATTCCTTTTCATAGTGATTCCATCCATGTATTACTTAATGGAATCCCCTAGTTAACTAGACCTGACACAGGCCTTCATTATGAAAGGAGGGGTTAATCCCCAAACCCTCTGAATCTCACATAATGTGTACCTTGATTTATATACCCCACCATGGAGTGGGGTTGAAACAATGTCAAGAGATGAAGCCCTAGGTCAAAACTTCCCTAAATAACTCATGAAGAGGCAATGACCTCTGCTTCACAAGCCAAATTGCATAAAATAAATGATCTAACAGAAAAGGATTTAAAGATCATTTTTATATCACCCCAATCATATAGGTTTTAGAAAAAAACTTAGATAAATTCATTTTCATGCCTTGGAAAGAGGCACAATCAAAATAAAAAGAAGTTTTTGGTCACTTGATTTCCCTATAGGGGATGGGGGAGAGCATACATGCATAATTATTTTTGCTCAAACAATCTAACAAGCAATAGATTATTTTCATAAAACAACACTTCAAGATATTTGAACTTTGAATTATTTTTCATTTTATACACCAAATTGAAATGTTAAGTGAAGTTCTTATCCCATTGGCCTTAGTTTATAATTTTTTTTTTTAAAATTCACAAAATAATCAAATAAACCATATAAGTTCCTTTTAAACACCAAAGGGAAGGTACAATATTTAAACATGTTCATCTAGGTTCCTTTTAAACACCAAAGATAAGGTTATAGACTTAATTATGCTCAAATAATCACTTTTCCACATGGGTCCTACAAGAAAAGTTAGATAGTCTCCTTTAGCTTTGAAGAAAAATTTAAGATGAAGCAAGTAAGTTTAGAATTCTTGCACTCAGGTTCTCTATTTTTTACACACAAAGACTGATGTTGGTCAATAGTGATTGATGCCAATTTTTTTAAGACCGATGTTAGTTATAAAGAGCCATTGCCAACCAAAAATGACCAATAATGGTATCCTGTGAACCCTTAGGAAAAAATGATATTTGACAAAAAACTTGTTAGCATAATGTTAGGATAAAATATCCAAAAGAAAATTTTTGGATCAAGTAATAATATTCAAAATAGAGACTTAAAAACCCAATTTGACAACTACAATCTTGAGAAAATCTCTAAAATGTAAATTTTTAGACATATTTTTTCCTACAACCTAACCAATGTTGGTTAGCCTTGATAAATGTCAGTTATATAGAACCAATGTTAGTTACTATGTGACCTTTGTATCAATAAAAAATATCAAAAACATGGAAAAAATAAGCTAAAAATTGATGTTAAAGGAATTTTTAATGACTTTTAAGGAAATATAAGATTGCCAAAATGTCTTCCCTGCTTGAGAAGGATGTGTGGTCTCACTAGGCATGCCAAGATGTAAAATGGATTACAAATATGATTAGATTAAGCATTAGTCATGAAATCTAATAAAAATGCATAAAGAACTAACAATCTAGGCCAACTTATTCAACGGTGTGTGCAAATTACAATTAAGAATTTAATGAATGAAATAAAACACACATTATCTTCCTAAGATCATCCCACCATCCATAAGTAAATTAAAACATTTTTTTCCCCTTGATTTGGTGCTCAAGTCTTCAAAAATAATATAAGGTAAGATCCTCCACCATCTCAAGAACACCAAGTATAATCTAGTCTCATGATGTGAAAATAAATGATATGTCTATCAATGAAGCTAACCTATTGTAAACAAATCATTATCAAACTATACTCAAATGGCTTGTATACAGAATATTACATTATAAATTTACACAAATTAATCTTTAAAATGTGCGTGAAATTCCTCCTATTTATAGATTTTCCAAATTGATTAGGAGAAACCATGACCATCCATCTCAAGATCAAGATGTGTGGCCATGAATTAATCTAATTATGTAAATAAAATCCATAAATATCCTCATAATGATTTAGGATGAATGGGCACTAAGAGGCATGGGAAGCCATAATCCTAATATTCATTACATTTATGGCTTATGGATGCCACCCCACAAATGACCTCACTTGATGATGCAATCCAAAAGATGATGGTCTAGGGTGTGATACAAAATGAGGTTCTCTACGATAATGGTCCAGGGTAGTATAAAATATGTTTAGAGTGCCAATGGTCTAAAGCTTTCCCTATCCAGACTCATTAAAATAATATGGTTCTCGAAAGAATGGCCCAGGGTAGGTTAAAACAAAGAATATGGTCCATGAGAGGATGGTCTAAGATAAATAGTAAGATAAAATTATTTTATCATAAGTTACGCCCAATTAAGGTGTCTATTAGATAATGGTTCAAAGCTATCAATCTTAGAAGCTCTTAAGGTGCATAATGTTCATGGGCTCTGGAAGTTCTTCACCCTTAAGAATAGCTAGTTGATATTCCCCTGATCCATAGTTTTCCATGATAGTATATGGTTCCAATAAATTAGGTTGAAACTTAAGTTTTTTCTTGCATTCAATGTTTATGTTTTTTTGGTTCTTTTAAGACCAAATCACTAATCTCAAACTCTTGAGGGAGAATGCGCTTGTAGTAGCTTCTCCACAATCTACTTTGATAGGCCTGTAATTTTTCTAGGGTATCCAAATGCTTACAATAAATAAGTTATATTTCTTGAAACTTTGAGAGTTTATATTCCTCATAATCTTCAATATGCTCCAAAGAAACTTGCAATGAAGGCAGCTCAATCCCAATCAAGATAATAGCTTATGTGCCATAAATAAGGGAGTATGGAGTGGCTCCTATAGGTGTTCAATGACTATTTCAATAATCCCAAAGGGAAATAAATATTTAAAAGTGCCAATTATGACCATAATCATTGAAAATCATCTTTAGAATGGATACAATGATCTGGTTTAATGCCTCAGCTTATTTGTTGCC
This sequence comes from Torreya grandis, assembly GCA_037957365.1. Taxonomy (NCBI): domain Eukaryota; kingdom Viridiplantae; phylum Streptophyta; class Pinopsida; order Cupressales; family Taxaceae; genus Torreya; species Torreya grandis. The sequence goes on from JARHVA010002673.1 coordinate 449,840, forward strand.
TTCCATGTTATATGACATGGATTTTTTGTGCTTGATTTTTGAATTTTACACAAAGGTCTTTAACATCTCAATTTATAAATGATCTACCATTATTGGATATAATGCATGTTAGGATTTCATATCGATAGATGATATGGTAATGAATGAATTTATCTATCTACTTCCTAGTAACATAAGTGAGGAATGGCCTCAATCCACTTAGTAAAGTACTGGATAGAAGTTAAAATGTGTCTATATCGATCCAAAAATGTTGGGTTTATTTTTTGTTTGGCTTATTTTACCCATTTGATCAAGGCCCCAATTAGAGAATGAACATGGTGTTATGATCAACTATAATGGTAAGGAAGGTGTGTGTATTAAATTTACATGTTGTTGACAATGAACACACCTCCTCACATAATTTTAAACATATATCTCTATTTTTTGCCAATAATAGCCTTTTCTGAGGAGATTTTTAGCTAAGACTACACCATTGGTGTAGGCCCCACACATTCCTTCATGAACCTCCTTAAGTGATAACTTGGATTCTCTAAAATATTAACAAAGAATTAGCATTCCATCATAGCCTTGGTGATAAAGTGTGTTTCCAAGGAAGGTATAGTGCACTAGATAGTGAAGGAATAGAATAGTTTTTGTCAATTATTGGATAACTCAGGTGGAAAAACATGATCATGGAAGTAATTATAATAGTCTTGATATCCAGGCAGTTCAAGTGGGGGATTGGGACCAAATATAACACATACCCTTTTAAATATAGCATAACAGGTGTAGGTTGAAGAAGATTCTTAATCATAAATTTATACTCTTTAGCATCACCATCAATTTGTAGCATAGACCCAATTATTTCCATTCCATTGGTAGATCTATTATTGGCCCTTGGTACACTTTTAAACTAAAAAGATTTAAAATTAACCTTGATATTATTAAGAAATAACTTGTAAGGAACAAGTTTACCATCTCTAGTTTGATACTAATCAGTGGTTTGATTGATGATCAATTGGGAATCACCATAGACCTTTAAGTGTTCAATATCCAATTGAATGATAAGACACAATCCTATAATAAGTTCCTCATATTCTACCATATTTTTGGTATAATGAAAATTAATGTGAAATGATTTAGGAATAATATCCCCTTATGGTGTAATCAACAATTTACTAGTTCTAGATCCATGAGAAGTGAAGGAACCATCAAAATAAAATTTCCATTTTTTAGTTTCACTGTACACTTCTTCCACTATCATAATATAATCATCTAAAAGTTTGAATCTGAGTAGTTGAGTGGCTATAATAGGGGCCTCTACAAGTTTATTAGTAATAACCTACCCCTTAATAGCTTTATAACTATGATACTCAATATCAAATTCACTTAGGATCATGACCCATTTATCTATGCATCTTGTGAGAGCTACTTTGAAAAATAAAAATTTGAGAGGATGCACCTTGGTGATGACAATGGTTTTATTATTCCACATATAATGTCATAACTTTTGGGAAGTGAACACCATAATTAAACATGCTTTATCAATAGTTTTATATCTATGTTCCTAAGACACTAGTGTGTGGCTTAAATAACAGACTACATATTCTTTACCTTGATCATCACATTGGGCCAAAAGTGCCCCCAATGCATGCTTAGTTGTTGATATGTAAATAAAAATTGGTTGTCTAAGAGTTGGTAGTTTTAAAACTAGTGTGTTGTCCTATTATGTCATGAGCTTTTTAAATGATAACTGGAAGTCTTTATCCCATTAAAATGTAACCCTTATCTTCAAGATATGTGTAAATAGGTGGCACTTATCTTCCATTTGAGAAATGAACTTTAGAATTGATTGGATCTTTCCTTGCAGGCTTTGAAACTATTTAAGATTTGAAGGTGGAGGCATTTCAATAATGGTCTTAACCTTAGTATGGTTGACTTCAATCCCTATTTATGATACAATAAATCCTATCTATTTCCCTAAAATGATTCTAAAGACACACTTCTTAAGATTTAGGTGGACTTTATATTCATGAAGCCTCTCAAAGATTCTTCATAGAATGTAAGGATGTCTAGCACATGTTTTTTTATTTCTCTAGTATTCCATCAACATAGTCCTCAAAAATTTCATGCATCATGTCATGGAATATGGTAGTCATGGAATTCTAATCTATGGCTCAAATGTTCTTCAAGTTAAATGGAATGACTTGGGAAAAAAATGTTCCCCACGGAGTGGTGAATGTAGTCTTGTGTTGATTTTATTAGGCTATCTTGATTTGATTGTATCTAGGAAATATATACATGAGGGACATCTCATACCCAATAGTAGAATTGATGATCATGTCAATGTTAGGTAGAGGAAAATCAAATTTTTGGCATGCTTTGTTGATATCTCTAAAATATGTAAATAGACATATATCCTATGTCTTTTTACTAAATGTAACTATGTTTGATATCCATTCTAAATAGTCTAGTGGTATGATGAATATTTCTTCCAATAGTTTATCCAATTTGGCTTTCACCAAGAGGGTAATGTGTTGATGCATCTTTCTCAATTAATATTTAAATAGTTTGGCATCTAGATGAAAAACAAGGTGATACACTACCAAGTGAGGGTCTAAGCCTAGCATGTCTAAATATGCACATGAAAAAATGTCAATAAAATCCATCAAAATGGATATAATTTGTTTAATTTCTACTTCGGTAAGGAAAACTCCAAGATAAACAATTTTGGGATCATTATATGTTCCTAGGTTCACTTCAACTATATTTTTTACAAGTGTAGATCCATCTTTAGGAAAAGTAGGTAAGGTGTGACCATGATCATCTTATTCTACTAAATTTTTTTGTTGTTCCTTCCGAATATTTGGATAATGTGATGAATCTAAATCTTCCATTTAGGTAATGGCCAAGTAGTAAAAATCTCTAAAAATTCAAAATCAATATGCTCAAACATTGGTTGTTGTTTTGAAGAGATGCTTGTACTAGCTATAGAGCTAGGACTTGATGGACCTTGAGTATCCTTTGGGGATGAGCAAATATTCCCATATAGGAGCACCTAAAATAGGTTTTCACTCGAGGGTTTATCTTTTTCTTAACTTTTTTCCTAATCGAGTGGCTCAAAGAGGTTTTCACCCAAAGATCTCAATGTTTTATCTTTGTTATGACCAAGAAATTTTTTATTATTCTCTAAAGTAGGCAAAAGGATCCAATGAAGAATAAAATCCTTGTTTATGATCACCAATTAGAAATCCATCTCTAAGGCCCATCTATTATATAATTGATTCTTCATTCTAAAATTCATCAAGGCATATGATTGAGTTCTTTTTGTCCCAATCAATGAGTTTGATATGATAAAGACACAGGGGATAATGACGTGTTAAGGTCATTATGGAATTTTGATCAAACAAATATGAGTTAGTAAGCTCATTAAAAATGATATAATGGGATGTTATGTCACTGCTAGGAGTCTCATCACTAGTTGATTCAAAATAATCACGATTAAAAGTCATGGGGTCACCCCTAGGTGGTATAAATGTGAGATCATGATTTAAATTAGGCACTTCATCTAATAAAAGTTCCAATATTCTTGATGCTCATGGGCCAAGGCCTTTTCTTGTATAATCAAAATTTTCCATGATCTAATTAGGGATAGAATATTTTGGATTCTGAAAGCAATCAACAATGCCATCAGAATATAACCAGTCTCCTTCTATGAAAGCTTTGTGATCCTATTTTGGTGAAGTAGTGGGTACAAATACCATAGTTGGTTTCCATTTTTCTTTCTTTTATTTCCATATCAATTTGGGTCTATTAAGGATTTTGGAAGGTTTGGGTTTACCAAAAATTGTAGGATAATTTGGTAACTTAGCAATATGGAAGGCATCCTTAAGATGGTATGTGGAAATACCCATGTCTTTAATAATAACTTGTTTTTTAAGAGTTATAGTAAATGGATTAGCTAAAGTGGACATAAGGTCACTAGGGTTGATATAATTATATGGAGGTGGAAGTGAAACTATCTCCTTGTTCTTCTTTGCAATAAATTTAGAACCTAGACAATAGTTATAATTATAATACCTAGCCTCTAGATGTTTACAATATTGATAAGGTTATTAATCGGTGGGAATAATAACCTTGATCCCATCATGGGGAAACTTAGGGCACTAATGTAAGGTGGATGGAATAACCTATACTTCATGGATATAAGGATGACCAAGAAGTATGTTATAAGCCAAATCAATGTCTAAAATATGTAATAAAGTGTGATGGGAAATGGACCCAACAATGATTGACAATGAAATATTACTAAAAGACTCCATATTGATGTTGTTTTAAGCCTTTGTGGTGATCATCCCTATTTTAATGTCCTTTTTACTATATCCTAATCTCTATACGAGTTTGATGGACACTATGTTCAACCTTAAACCATTATATATAAGAACCCACTTGATCTTATGGTTTTCAATGATGACCTCAATATACAGTGGGTTGTTATGGCTTAGACCTAGGGTAGACATATATTTTTTATCAAAATGAGTTGTCAAAATGAAAATAAGTGTCCCACTAGTGTTCGGAACTATTAAGGATTTATATCTTTGGGAACATTTGATTCTTGTAAAAGGCTATTCTAAATAGTTATATGGAATTCAAATGTATGTAAGAGATCTAAAATATAAAACTGTGTAGGTGTTTTTATTAGTTAGTCTGATAGATTATAAGGCTTTTCAACATTAGGATGAGATGGCTTAGACTTGGATGGTACAGTATTAGGTTTTGTATTTAAAGGCATAATGTTCATGTTAGGTTCAATGGAAGAAGAGGGCAAGGGGCTCTAAAGGGTAAATTTTGAACATCTAGTTACAATTGCATAATCTAGAGGTGGCAAGGAGCCATCATAATTATAAGATGAAGGTGAAGGGCCTTGGAGGGTGAATTGTGTGCATATAATTTCATTGGAGTAATTTTGAGTTGATAAGGATACATTATAATTAGGGGAAGGATGTTATCCAAAAATAGTAACCCATGTAAATGGAGCCACAACATAATTACATGAACTTAACATGGCATTACTAAAGGGAGAAAGTGTTAAACCTATAATAATAGGTACCATACTTTGAGGAACATGAGATGGTTCATGGGATTTGATAATAATAGTGGTAATGTGGGTTGAAAAAATGCATCCTACAGTGTTTTTATAGTCATAAGGCATGTTCTTATAACTTAAGTTGTTAGCATGGGTATTATGATCCTAATTAAGATCATACTTATTACAATTTTGACCCTGATAATGGTATTTATTCTACCACTAATTATATCCTTGGTTTTGATTATTCTTTTGTGGTTATTGATTATGTCAAGGAAATAGATCTTGGTATATTCCCATATCCTGATAAGTGCGTTGTAGGACAAGCTTGATCTCAACTTCACTACTATTAATAAAATATTCAATAAGGTTCCATTATTAGATGTAATGATAAGCACCATGACCAATAACATGATGAAAGTTTCACCATTCATTTTCCTTTTACCACATAGTTTTGGTTTATCTTTAGGAAATGGCCTTGGCATCAGCCATATAATCAAGTTAGTTGCTATGAGATTTTGGAATATTATCTCAATAAGCTCTCCCAATTTGGTGAAGACTCTTCATTGATTATGGAATATCCTTAATGTAGGTTGTCTTTAAAAATTGGGTGGTGGATTATCTGGAGCTAATTATACATTAGAAGCTAGAGGGCCCTCCACAATTTGTACATGTCTTGTTTTAGCCATACCTTTACCTACCATGTTCTTGTTAAAACCCTTGTGTTTCTCCTTTACAACCATTTGAAATGATGATTGGGTTTGATTTTATGTTTGACCCTACATGAAAATATTGACAGGACCTTTGGCAATAATATCCTTCTCAATCTATACCCTTTTGTCTATAATTTATTCAAATAAATTAACGTAAGCAAGCCATAGATTATGTGCAACCTCAGGGTGTAATTTCTATGCAAAAATGTCTACCAACTATTTGTCTAGAAAATTATGTTAAAAGTGACTAGATAATTTTCTCCACATTTATAGATATGTTGTGAAGCTTTCTCCATCATATTATTTGGCTTCACACAAGTCAACAACAATCAAGTCATGTTCAATGTTGTATGACAAATGGTTGAATAAATTTTTAGATAAGTCATTCTAATCTACAATCGATCCCTTTGGTAAATCAAGTAGCCAATCTAGAGATTGTCAAACTAAACTTCACAAAAACAAACCAAGAAAAAAATGTTACTATAAGCAACCTCTTGGCATAACATATAGAATGCCTGAATGTGTTCATGAGGGTCACACTTTCCATTATATTTATCAAATTTAGGTGCCTCAAATTGAGATAGAAATGGGACTTGGAGTATACTCAAATCAAATGGATATCGACATATTTTTTTGAATTTGTACTTCTTGATTTTGTTTCTTATCTCCAATTGTGACACAATCTCTTTCATTGAGTTCCACTCTTGCATGTTTAGTTCATTCATGGGTGGAACATAATTTAGTTGGGGTGGTATACTCCCTTGTTCTTGTTGGGGTGGTATGTGCCCCTATTGTTTCATTTATTTATTATGGATATACACCTTATGATATATAAATTTGGTTTTCTTGACTCTTTAAGTCGAGTAAGTAAGCCATAAATTCTTAGGAATCTATTACCTTGAATTATACATGTTTTATTAATTTTGGGGATTCCTTAGTCTATTCACTAAAGTACATGTTGGTTGAGATGATCTAGCCAAATTATTTTGTATGATTTATTTAATTCGTACTAAATGTTTTGGTCCTTGATTCTATGAAGGAACAAAAGGTTCTTGATGGTTAAAAAATTTATGCTCTGTGTCTAGTGAAGCATGCTACAGAAACTCTTAGGATTTGGGTTATTTGATTAAGACATCTTGGTCAATCATCATTATGTTCTCAAATAAATTTTTCATTAGTTCAACCACATTTCCTTAATCCTTGGAAGCATCATTATGGATTAAATTGGAAATCAAAGAGTCTATCAAGTCCATGATAAGTTGGTCTGCATATCATTGACTTATCTTCTTAATCTTGGTAACAAGATCTTGATCAGTTGGTTTTAACTCTACAATTATTTATTTTCATTTTCTATGGGAAAGTATGTTTGTTTGTTCAATGTTCATGAATTTCTCTCTCTATTTATCTCCTTATCTAACCAAGGTATGCAATTTTTCTATAGGAAAATATCAGGGTAGTCTAGGAGCAAATTCAAGCAACCTTATGATGGCTTCATCCTTTTCCTCTTGGGGTTGATATTCTGAATAATATTCCTCTGATCTTACAATTTTGGGATTGTTTTCAAACACCAAATAATTGTCTTTACCATCATAAAATTTCTCCTTCTCATAGCTAGGGCCATAAGAGACCCCACTAGGAGTATACCTTTGAGTCATGTTTAAAAGGTTATTCTCTACATTTGATCAGATTCAAAAAATATTCTGTAAATGTTTAAACAAGGTATGTGTTTGGATCTTTCTCTAAAAAAGGTTACTAGGTACCAAATAGACTATAAAAAATGAGGTGGCATAGTATAACACAATTAGAATAATGTGTTCTCAAAATTAATCCAACTTGGGTAGGGTTGAAATCATATAAATTAGAGTAGGGTATGATAACTCAAAGACATAAGCGTAAACTAGTACATCAAATGTAGGTTAAAATATATGTCAATATCATGAAATATAGTTCAAAATCAATGAGTTTCTACAAGGAAACTAGAAGAAAGACCTTCAGATTAGGAAGGTGATAATGCAAACCAAGAAATTGAAGATGTAAAAACATGCAATACTTACTAAGTATAAAATTAAAACCAAATGGGTAGCATAATGTTGCCACATGGTAATAGAAGGTAGAATAAAATATGTTATATAATTTAGAGTGTGAGAAATATAATTTATGACCTAAGTTCACAATGATCAAATGACGATGAGTATATAAACAGCCTTCAATCCAAATGGGAAATTAAACCCAACTTAACTAAAGTCAAGTTTAAATGGTAAAACCATTTAACTTTTTAACTCAAAACTTAAAAAGGTGCAATTCTAAATTTTAATTATCAATGGACATAAAGATTTTTTGAAATGGTTTAGACTTAAATGGGTATCATAACTATGTTATTTAGACAATACAAACATAATGTTTTAAGATAAGAATATAAACAAGGCAAAGCTGATTTAGATTTGACTAAAGTAATGCCTCCTTGTTTAATAAATGGTGGACAATGTGTTTGGTTATGACATGTGTTTACAAATAATTTTTTGACTCAAATCAATGACCAAGTAAGTAAAGATAAAGTATAACTAAGTAAATCGCCATAATCCTTCAATTGAAAAGGTTGGTCAAGTGGGATTAACTAATACTATAGATTTCAAACGTCTAGATTGGTCTCAAGTATGGCTAATGCTATGTATGAAACACATAAATTGAGTTCATACTAATTAACTTATTATGCAAAGGTATATGTTTTTACATAGATATTCCATTTGTGTAATACATAGTGGAATCCTCTAGTTAACTAGACTTGACTCGGGCCTTCATTACAAAAGGAGAGGTTAACCACTCAATGCCCTGGCTCTCATATTATATGTACCCTAATTTATATATCATACCATGGAGTTGACTTGGAACAATTCTGGGAGATGAATCCTCAAGTCAAACTTCCTTAAATAACTCATGAAGAGGTAATGACCTCCCCTCCATAAGAAAAATTGCATAAAATAAATGATCTAAGTGAAAAGGATTTAGAGGTTATTTTTAGATCATCCAAACCATACAAGTTTTGGAGAGAGCCTAGAAAAAATCATTTTCATGCCTTGTATAAAGGCATAATCACAATAAAAAGGTGCTTTTGGTCTCCTGAGTTCCCTATAGGGGACAGGGGAAGAGCATACATGCATAATTATTTTTGTTGAAATAATATAACAAGAAATAACTGATTTGCATAAAACAACACTTCAATAAATTTGTACTTTGAGTTAATGTTCATTTTATACACCAAATTGAAATTTTAAGTGAAATTCTTGGCCCCTTGGCCTTAGTTTGTAAATTTTTTGAAAAACATCCACAAAACAATTAAATAAATCATCTAAGTTCCTTTTAAACACCAAAGACAAGGTTCAAGATTTAAACATGCTTATCTAGGTTCCTTTTAAGCACCAAAGGGAAGGTTATAGACTTAATTATGCTCAAATAATCACTTTCCCATGTGGTTTTTGCAAGAAAATCTAGAGAGTCTCCTTTAACTTTAAAGCACAATTTATGATGAAATAAGAAACTTTAGAATTCTTACTCTTAGGTTATCTATTTTTTACACACAAAGACTGATATCGATCAATAGTGACCAATGATAGATGTTTCACGATTGATGTCAGTCATAAAGAACTGGTGTTCGTCAAAAATAACTAATAACCATCACCTATGAACCCTTAAGCAAAAAATATATTTGACAAAAAATTTGTTAACACAATGATAGGATAAAATATCCAAAATAAAACATCTAAATCAGGTAATAATGTTTAAACCAAAGACTTAAAAACTTGATTTGACAACTACAATCTTGTGAAAACTCTAAAATTCAAATTTTTAGACATATTTTCCCTTGCAACCTAACTGATGTCAGTTACACAAAACTGACATTGGTCACTGTGTGACCTATGTATCAACAAAAAACATTAAAAACATGGTCAAAAACCTTAAAATTTATGTTAAATAAAATTTTAATGACATTTAAAGAAATCTAAGATTCACAAAATGTCTTCCTTGCTTGAGATGGATGCGTGGTCCCACTGAGAATACCAAGATGTAGAGATGGATTAAAAATATGGCTAGATCAAGAATTAGTCATGAAATCTAAGAAAAACGCATAAAGAACTAACAATCTAGGCCAACCTATTCAACAAGTAATGCAAATGACAATTAAGAACTCAATGAAAGAAATCAAACACACATTACCTTCCCAAAAGCATCCCATCATCCATAAGAGGCTCAAAACATTTTTTCACTTGAATTTGTGCTCATGTCTTCAACAATGGTACAAGGTAAGCTCCTCCACCATCTTAAGAACACCAAGTAGAATCTAGGCTCATGATGTGAAAATAAATGATGTGCCTATCAATGAAGTAAACTTATTTCAAATAAATAATTATCAAACTATACTCAAATATTTTGTAGAGATAATCTTGCATTATAAGTTTACACAAATTAAGCTTTAAAATGTGCATGAGATGCCTCTTATTTATAGATTTTCTAAATTGATCAAGAAAAACCATGATCATCCATCTCAATATCAAGATGTGTGGCCATGAATTAATCCAATTATGTAAATAAAATCCATAAATATCCTCTTAATTATTTGGGAGGAAGGGACATTAAAGAGGCATGGGAAGCCATAATCCTAATATTTGTTGCATTTATGGCTTATAGATGTCACCCCACAAATGATCTCACTTGATGTAATTAATAGGAATCAATTTCTAATAAATAAATATTCAATAACTTCAATGGAATTCTTACTTAAGCTCATAATTTGGTTTGATTTACCTAAGATTAACCAATTTTAGTACAATTCTCTGGAAATTGGTGCACTTCATTAATCAAACTAATCAAAAATTTATATTACTAGGTCATAATTTGATTGAAAAGGAATTATAAGGTGATGTTAGTTGTGTACGAACTGTTATCCCATTTAGAACATTGTCAACACAAAATAACACATGCACATGTTGTGTGCTTCTAAATTAGAAAAAAAGAGTGATCTAGAGCATGAAAATACTTTCTCATAATTTTTAATTGAAATGATTTGATCAAAGATAATAATCACATAAAATTATTTACCCCATTTAGGGATACATTAGCCTAAATCAGTACTTGTATACAATAAGCTTAAACCATTTAGCATATTTAAGTGATTTTGGCCCAAATTGTGTATTTTCACAAATTTTGGGTAAGATCGATAATTTTAACACAATGGTGTTAGGAAAAAGATGTCTACATTAATCACCTAAAAGTGGTATTTGTATTCTAGGATTTTTTCTTGAGATAACCTATTCCTAGCTTAGCCCTATACCTATCTTAGAAGCTTTATCACACTTTTCAAGAAATTATGTGGAACACAAATGTCCTTAGTCAAATCAAACACAATCTCATACCTCCATCCCTAGATCCTAACCCTTTATGCCAAACAACATGTCAGCTAGACATAGTGCCACATTATGGACACTAGAGCCAAATGTCACTAGTTTCCCCAACATGGTGCTAGTGTCCCTTGCCCTAACTCTCTTGAATGGATATAATTTCAAATGTGTAACCCTCATATGGTTGGCCTAAACACATATTATTATCTACTCAAGCTATGAAACAATATAAATATAAGACTCTTAGACCTATATCCACTGGATGGAAAATATATCTAAAAAGCCTATTTAAACAAGAAACAAATTGATCAAAATCAAGGTTATTAATCCTTATTATGACCTACTTCTACATACTACCATATATAGTTTCCCTAAGCCTAGATTTAAAATATTTACAATATCAAACACTCTTAAGGAATTTAAGACCACTATCATTCTAGAGTTCACTTGTACTTACACCAAGCACTAGGTGAAAGAACTACATCTGGCTTGATCCCTCCTTGGAGTATTGGTATGTAGGAAACTCTCCTCATAGTGGGGTGCTAGAGATGTCTAACCTATCCCACTAATAAACACACATTTTTATCTCATGCCATACTTTCAAAGAGGATTAAGGTTTGAAACATAAATCAGTTGTTACAAGCATAATATAGAGTTCTAAATTTCATGTTCATAGGATTAGAACCCAGGGACATAGGTGTAGGTGCACCCAAAATTTAGGATTAGTCCTACATAGATGACACTAGCACCATTTTCAAGACACTAGAACAACATGGTGCTACTATCCAGATGGGATGCTACTATCTAAGGGGAGATTTGACTCAAGGATCTTGTTGACAACACTCAGACCTTTCCATAACCTAGTTTTTAGCACTCAGATCTTCTACAATAGATGTTTTCTAGATAAGTCTCTATTTGTACATATTTATTATAATTTTTAGAAATTTAAAGAAAGTCAAATTTTGTAACAAATCAGTAGTTATTTATTGCATATTATTTCACTGATTTAGAAAACTCAACCCTTTAATCAAACATAGGATTTACACTAGTAAAACATTAAAAGATTAACATATTTGGTGAACCTGATGTGAAATTAAACATAGGATTCATATAGTTTCGTCATAGAGATCAGGGTTCTACATTACATTCATAGATCATTTTCAACATATAGGCTCAATTTTAAGAAATCAAACATAAGTAAAACATAGGGAAAAAAGGGACTTAGAAAGGAGTTCACTCACCTATATTTTAGACTAGATAGACATTATCACCCAAATTGGGACACTAGTACCACATGGTGCTACTATCCAATACATGACACTATTATCTAGTATCACTAATTTTAGGGTAATTAATATTATCCATAATAGTTCATCAGTTATAACATTAGTTTGCATAGATAAAACTACAATTTTGATAGTTATGCTTAGATTTTGTTCATATTCACACTATTTTATATCATATTCATATAAGTTACTTATATTGAAGGTATCATGTGTGGCATGATCATCCCCACATTTAGTTTAAATACATAGATACACTCATTATAACATACTCCAAAATTAGTGTACTCAAATATCATATTGGGGGCATGTGCATGGCACATAATTTCCATGTGCTTAGTTAGACATAGGTTTATCAGATGGAATGGATAACTCCATGTCATTCTCTACATTATATAAACTTGACATCATATTAAATATTTCCACTAGTTTCATGTCTTACTCAATCTATAGTGGTTAGAATTATTGAGTGGCCCAAAGCTACCTAATATACCTAAGTGTCTACAAAGATAAAATACATAGTTAGATATTTCCATCACTTTTTGTAGTTTAGTTTTAGATACATCTACTACACATGAGTGGGAAATGATGGATTCATATCCTATTTTAGTTTTTGATCCACCCACATGAGAGGGTTAGACACACATTCAGTCTAATCCAAGCTATTCATAGGTCATGATCCACCAAACAAGGGTGGGTAATGATGGATTAAAAACTAGATTAAGTTTTTGAACCACCCACATATGAGGATTGATCAAGTCATCATCTCATTCCAAGATATTCAATGATTTGATCACTCTATACATACACACACATAAGTTTTTACTAGGTTTATTCATTGGTTAATGTACCCAGTAAGGTGTATTCATTACTTTCCTCTTTCTTATCTCTTTACTCAATTAATTTATTCAACATAGTCTTTTTTTTTTTATATCTCTTAAGTAAGGAATAATTTATGCATATTTATTTATAGGTCAATCTTTAGATCAAGCTTCACATGTGTAGACCTAAATTCACATACTTAGACTCAAATACACAGGTTTCACTTCCTAGGTGAGTCTAGGTATGGTTTTTTTCCTTTATATTAGTTATTTCACTTTGCTACATTCCTAACATAAAAGGGGGGGGGGGGTTTGGGCGCGGGTAAATGTAATCACCTAAAAGAGGTATTTAGATGCTAAGAGTGTCATTTGAGATAACCTATTCCTAGCCTAATCATATACCTATCCTAGATACTTTATCACACTTTTCCATCCATTATGTAGACCATATATGTCCCTAGTTAGTTCAAACACAATCATAGACCTCTATTCCTAGATACCAACCCTTTGTTCCCAGTATCCTTCCATCTACTGCTATATTAAGGACACTATATCCACATAGTACTAGTATCCCTTGACCTAAATCTCCTAAATACATATAATTTCAAACATGTAACCCTCCTAAGGTCAATATTTGGATCATGATTCACATATGCAGACCTAAATTCACATACTCAGACTCAGCTATACAAGTTTCACTTCCTAGGTAAGTCCAGGTACATTTTTTTCCCCTTTATATTAGTTATTTCACTTTGCTACATTTATATCATAAAGGGGGGATGCACAAATGTAATCATCTAAAATTGGTATTTGGATGCTAAGAGTGTCATTTGAGAGAACCTATTCTTAGCTTAATTGTATATCTATCCTAGATACTTTATCACACTTTTCCATCTATTATGTAGACCATAGATGTCCCTAGTTAGTTCAAACATAGTCACAAACCTCCATTCCTAGTTACTAACCCTTTGTTCTTAATAGCTTTCCATATAGCACTATATTAAGGACACTAGAGCCACATGATGCTAGTATCCCTTGACCTAACTCTCTCTAATAGATATAATTTCAAATATGTAACCCTCCTAAGGTCACTCTAAGCACATTTTACTATCTGCACAAGCTATGAAACACTATAAACATAATACTCTTAGACCTATATCAATTGGATGGAAAATATATGAAAAAAACCTATTCAAACAAAAAACATGTTGAGCAAAATAAAGGTATTAATCCATATTCTTTTATAATTTTGCATACTACCATCTACAACTACCCTAAGGCTAGATTTCAAAGATTTCCAATCTCAATAAAACTCAAGGCATTCAAGCCCACTATCATTCTAAAATTCATTTGTACTTGCACCAAGCACTACATGGTATAACTACATTGGGATTACTCCCTCCTTAGCGTATTGGTATTAAGGCAACTCTCTTCATAACAGGGTGTTGAGGATGTCTAGCCTATCATATTAATGAACACACATTTTTAGCTCATTCAATACAAGGAGTATTAGAGTTTATAACATAAATCAACTATTATAGGCACAATACTTAATTACATAATTCATGCACATAAAAACATAACCTAGGGACATAGGCACAAGTTTACCCAAAATTTATGAACAATCCTACATAAAAGACACTAACACCATTTTTAGGATACTAGAGCCACATGGTGCTCTTGTCCAAGTGAGGTGCTAATATCCATGGGGAGATCTGACTTAGGGATCCTATTTATAACACTCAAACCTATTTGTAACCTAGTTTTCAATACTCATGTCTTTTATGATAGCTTTTTTTTAGATAAGTCTCTATTTGCACATATTTATTACTATTTTTATAAATACAAATCAATTAAAATTTTGAAAAAAATTAATGGTTATTTATTGCATATTATTTCACTAATTTAGACAACTCAACCCTTTAATCAAATATAGTATTTACACTAGTAGAACCATAAAAGGTTAAAATAAGTGGCTTGGACCTTGTCTAAAGTGGAAAATCCACTTTGTTGACCCTTGGAGATGAAGACAAGATGAACACTATTAGTTTTTGGACTCACTTGTGAAAGTGGGGTGTAAGTTTTGGAGCCACATGGAGGTGGACCATGATTTTGTCTAAAGGTGGATTTATGTTTGTGTAATTTTACACATGATGGTAAACACTATTAGGCAACCACTATACACCCACTCAAGTGTGGTGAATTTCATGGGCCACATATGAATTAAATCTCTTATTCTCTCACTTCTCTCTCATTATAAAATGTTATAAAGCATTTTTCTCTCCTTGTATTTGGTTATCCTTCTAAACCTTCCCTTTAGGGAATCACTCTTGGATCATGTTAGGAGGTTGGATCTTTGAAGGATTGTAAGCTTAGCTCTCTTAGATGCTTGGGTTGTAAACATCATGCATGCTTAGTGGTTATATCTTGTAAGGCTTGGTTGTTATCTTGGCTCACCTAGATAGTTGTATGTAATCATGGAGATCCTTGAGATTAGTGGTTAGATCCTGGAAGGAAGTGTTAGCTTGGCTCACCTAGTTGGATATTTAGATCTTTGAGGCTTGTTAGCTCAATTCATGGAGATGGAGGTTGATGTTTGGAGCTCAAATTAGATGTTATTGTTGTTAGCATTGTGTAAGAGCTACAAGTTGGATCTTGGAGGTTAGATCTTATTAGATTAAACAAAACACATAGAGAAAATGAGATTGAGAATCGTAGAGCACTTGTTCTCTGTGTGTTTTGTTTAATCTAATATGGTATCAGAGCTTGGTACTTTGATTCAGGGGCATCTCGCCATTATACATGCCATAAGGACTGGTATGTGGATTTTGTTGAAGATAATACATACAACCTTATCCGTTTTTGGCAAAAAACTCAATACCGTTTGCAAGATCACAAAAAATCTACCACTGAAACAATTAAATCAGGAAAACTACAATTCTGATTTAAAAATTTCTTTCTCCGTTGACATCCAGATAAAAAACCCAGAAAACGGTAAATTTTTTAGCTTTTCGGACACTTCCGTGATTATTAGTCAGCGGTAGGTCCCCAATAACCCTTATTGGCTACGGTTTTGATTTATTTCAATTAAAAAAATAAAAATAATTGAAATATTAAAACTTTAGGCTAAAAATTTTATAAAAAAATTCAGCCAATCAGAAAATTGGCCTACCTCTAAAACTTCTGGCGAAGATTCTGAGCCCGTTTCTCAACCAAATTGCAAACCATTTTCACCAGTGTCTTAGTTTTGATTCCTCGCCTTCACCTTCAGCTACATTCACATGATGAGCTTTCTTTCTGGGGTTAGCCATATCATGTTGTCTTTTCCTACAATCTTTCTTCATCAGTGACCAGTTGAAATTTTAGCTCTGATACCATATTAGATTAAACAAAACACACAGAGAACAAGTGCTCTGCAATTCTCAATCTCATTTTCTCTGTGTGTTTTGTTTAATCTAATAGATCTTAGAAGTATTGGTTGTAAGCTTGGCTCACTTGAGTGCTTGGTTTATTAGAACTTGAAAAGATTTTATGAGGTGATGTTGTTGTAATACAAGATATTTTGATGCAATATGAAGTATATAAGTTTCTATTGCCCCATTATTTTTTCCTTGTTAGTTTTGTAAGGGTTTTTATGTATATCTTGTGTAATTTGTTCGTTCCTATTGTGTTATGGTTTTATTTTCTTAGATTTTTTTATTTTTGAATTTATTTATTGCACATGTTTAAGATTATGTTTTAGTACTTAAAATTTTGTATCAAATCTATGATTTAGTAGTTGGTACCTAAGCTATGCATGCATGTTAATCCTAACAAGTGGTATCAGAGATAGGTTTTAATTATTGGTACCAAATCCATGCATGTGTGTAGATCCTAAAAATTGGTATCAAAGCTATGGTTGTTAATTAGTTTACATAAGTAAGAACTACAGGTGGAGAGACCAATATGTAAAAAAATAAAAAAAATTAGGTAGATGTTTATCTCTATGGGAGATATAGATGGAGAATGGAGGAAAATTTGAATAAGATTTACTAGATGAATTAGCCCCAACACAGTGTTCTTGATGAATAAATAACTATATAGCTTATGGTGGAGCAAGTTGGTCTCCATTGGTGTAGATGAGGGGTGATGATAAGGCATGTACCTTATTTTGGTTATCATCTAGTGAAGGGGTATAAATTATGGGATCTTACTACCATAATGTGTTAGCTAAGATGGTGTTTCAAAATCCGTGGAAATGAGGTACAAAGAAACCTAGAATGGTACCTATTGAAATAGTTCAAAATGATGGAGAAGATCAAGTGAAACCTAAGGTTCTCGTTAGGAGAAGTCTAGTGTTAAACTAATCCAAAAATAAAAAATGCATTGAGTGAAGTTCTCAGTGGTTGTGGTCTAATAGAAATGAGTAACTAGAAGGGTTGTTGTGTAGATGATGTGAGTATCTAGGTAGACCAATGCATGGATTAACTCTGCATATGAGTTATTTTTGCAGTGATAGAGTAAGACACAATTTTACTATGGGATCAAAAACATAGTAGTTGTAGTGATGCACTAAGTAACATGATGAATTCCCTATAACTATTGTTAGGTGATATGTTGAGCATGGTGGGTAGCATTTTTCTATATGTAGAAGTTAGGTGTTGATTTATATGGGTTATTATCTCTCATATTATAAACTACTATCAATAGTGTGATGTGTACTTATTGTTGCTCATGATTTGTGATGAGATTGAGTAGTCATAGGGATATGTGTATGAGGCAAAGAGTTGTTTGTTTAAAATTTAAAGATTGTATGGGACGAAGTAGATGTGTAGATAGAGTACATGATACCTTCATGAAGAACCAAGGTTTTAGCAGATGTTTTTACATGGATTGATGGCATGTTGGTTTCAGGCCCCAACATGATCAAGATCAATAAAGTGATGGCTCAAATGACTAGGATAAGATGAAATAGAAAACCAAATATGGATATGCACAGGGACATGAAATCAAGGAAGTCAAGTATCTAATTTCTTATGGTATTTTGGGTTTTTTTATAGAGTATATTAGAATAGAGTAGGAGGACACATGGTTATCTTTTGTATTGTATTCATTAGGAGTAGGAAAGTCTCATGTATTCCATAGTGTGAACTATATTGGATACTTCCAAGTAGTGGGAGTAGTGAGCGATTCATGGTGGAATCTTGGATGAAGGATGGGTCTGTGGTGAAGTAGGAGTCACTTTGGCTACTACAAATCTACTATGAAGGAGAAAATGTTAATAAATTTGGTCAATGTAGAGGATTTTTAGTAGTGTTAAAAAATTATAATAGGCTTGTTGTTTGGGTAGCAGTGGGCATGTATGGCAACTAGATGGTAGAATACATAGGTGTGTTAAATCATGTGTATATTTAATTTAGGTGGGATATTTTTCAGTGTGAAGCCAATATTCATAGTCATTATTCATGGATATATTCAAAACCACTATTTATGGTCACTATTCATGGTGATATAGCATGCAAGTTATATAGCATGTAGATGATGTGGTGTGTGGTATGTAGGTGTTATATGGTGGTGTGCTTTATAGGTGATGTAGATGATGTAATTGTAGGTGTTGTGGAATTCTAGTGATGTGGAAAGAAGGTGATGTGGTCTAGGCCCATAGAGGGTCTCAAGTGTGATCAATATGATGTGAAAAGTGTTAGGCATATGAGTCCAATAGAGGACATAAGTTTTATTCTTGGTGAGTCACATGGGTTTATCATGTGGTGTAAAAGACATTAGGTCATGAATGGGTTAAATTTTTTAGGGGAACCATGATTCACATGTGTGGGAAATTTAAAATGTGATTGCAACAACTTTTGTAATTATGTGTGTAGATAGATGAAGAATACAAGAACATTGTAATTGATTACCCTCACATGTGTTAGTGGGATTCACTTATTGAAGTCACATGGGTGGCTTGGATCATGTCTAAAGTAGAGCATCCACTTTGTTTATCTTTGGAGATGAATATAATATGAACACTATTAGTGTTTGGACTCACTTATGGAAGTGGGGCATAGGTCTTGAAGCCATATGAAGGTGTCCAATGATCTTGTCTAAAAGTGGATATAAGTTTTTGGACTTTTGCATATGATAACAAACACTATTGGGGATCACTATACACCCTCTCAAGTATGACAAATTTATTGGGTCACCTATGATGTAACTCTCTCCCTCTCTCTTTCTCTTCTCTCTCATTCTAAAATGTAATAAAGCATTATGTTCTCCTTGTATTTGGTTATCCTTCCCTTTGGGGGATCACTCTTGGATGATGCTAAGAGGTCAGATCTTAGAAGTATTGTAAGCTTATCTCACTTATATGCTTGGGTTGTAATCATCATGCATGATTAGTGGTTAGATCATGTAAGGCTTGGTTATTAGTTTGGCTCACCTATATGGTCATATGTAAGCATTGAGATACTTGAGGTTAGTGGTTAGATCCTGGAAGGCTATGTTAGCTTGGATCACCTAGTTATAAATTTGGATCTTGGAGGCTTATTAGATTATCTCATGGAGATGGAGGTTTATGCTTAGATCTCACCTTGATGATATAGTTTTTAGCACTATGTAATATTTTCATTTTGCATCTTGGACGTTAAAGCCTGAAAAGCTTGGTTGTAATCTTGACTCACCTAAGTGATTAGTTTATTGTGACTTGAACAAAGTTGTTGAGAGGATGTTATTGTAAAAGATTATTTTCTCATATAATATGAAGTCTATAAATTTTTATTTCCCCATGCTTTTTGTCTTTCTTATTTTTTAAGGGTTTCCATGTATATCTTGTGTAATGTGTTCTCTCCTATTGTGTTGTGTTTTTATTTTTTTAGTTTGTTTTATTTCTGTATTTAATTTTTGAACATTTTTAGGTTTATGTTTTAGTTCCTAGATTTTTTATAAGATCTAGGCTTTAGCTATTAATCCCTAATCCATGCATGTGTGTTGATCCTAACAAGTGGTATCAGAGTTAGGCTTTAGTTGTTGGTACCTGAGCCATGCATGTGTGTAGATCATAAAAATACTTTCATATATATTTTATTTTTTAAATATAAACTTATGCATTCAAAACCTAAGAAATAGAAGTCCATTTTTATATCCACAATTATCATAGAATATAGAGGAGTAATGATTAAAATTCATGAGCTTTCATGTATAAATTTAGTTATTGATGGAAATTGAATTTCTTTAGGATTTGTTAATTATATCCATATAGTGACAATTTGTAATTGCTATTATTTAAAATCAAATGGAGAAACACTTACCAAAAATATTTTTCAACATTTTCTTAATTTTAAGGATGAAAAATAAAATACATCCCTCAAAATTGCTTACTCATAAAAATAATGTCATTGATAATTAAAAATAATTTCCTAACAAAATAAATAGTACTAACATGTGCATTACTATAGTATTAAAAAAAAACCTCTAATTTAAGCATCCTACATGTAAAAACACAATAATAATATTTAATTAAATGTTCAGTTAATATGTAGAGGGACATAAGACTTCTATCTTATTTATGTAGTGTTGTTAAATTTGTCACTGGATTTTGGACTTTGGAAATGTGCATATGAAGTTTATTGATATGGGTTTTATACATACCAAAACCTTAATGAGGTAGCCTCTAATGTTTTATGATATCAATAGAGGTAAAACACACTCTAGGGAACAAGTTGTAGTTATGTGATCTATTAAAACTTATTGATGGAATAGATGGTAGGACATGTAGGTTGTTGATAAAGTTTTTTCGATGGAGGTGTGGTTCATAAAAGGTTTTGAATGGAGGTTGGATTCTAATTTAAAGTGGGTAGGTCTCAAAATAAACTCAAAAAATGAGGGAAGGGAAAGGTAGAAAAGAAATATTTGGTGGTTTTCAAAAATTACTTCCCTAATTGGTTTCTAAAAGGATAAGTTCTCTCAAAACATATCCTTGTTGCTAGTAGCAATTACACACACATAGTTAGACATGGATAATAAGTATAAGGAGATAAAGATGTAAGAAATTCATTGGCCTTATAAATATACTATCCCTTTTAAATTAGCTATTGAACACCCTTAATTTAGATATTATGGCTCAATCTAGTGAAGTATTTGAGGTAGCTATTCCACACACACACAAAAATACATCCAAGAAAGCACTCATGCACAATCATAATTATGAATCAATTTGAAATTAACTATCTTAACAAATATATTGACCAATATTTCAATAGCTATTTCACACACAAACACACACACACACACACACACACACACACACACACACACACACACACACACACACACACACACACACACACACACACACACACACACACACACACACACACACACACACACACATTAGTACATAAATCAAAATAATCAATAATCCATTCATAGATTTTATGTGTTAAAGATTATTGAAACATACAACCAAAGAAAGTAATAACTAGTTACACAAAAAATGGAAAGAAAATACACAAACACATTCAATGGTGATGAAAATTGATGATGCTCTTATATTCATAAATTCTCTAACAAAAATCCAAGTTGGATTAAAATTATTTATATATACTTGGGTAAGGGGTCTTCTCATCCTCCATGTTCATGCAAGGTCGTTGCATGTGATAGTCAGAACATAAGTTCTAACTATGGTCTAAAAACATATAAGAGTCTACTTGTAGTTATCATTTTAAAATAGCCTTTTAAAAAGATGTATAACATGTGAGTGTGTATAACTATGCAGTCAATTTTTATAATTATAGATCAAACTACATGAAAAACTTCAAATATATGCTTTGTTTATAGAACTGTACATGCACAAAGTCTTAGACTTTTAAGGCTTATGACAACAACCTATTGATAATTTTAGATTATCCACCTTCAAATGGAACTTATACATGCTTTTAAGACAAGTATCATTGTATCAATTATTTATAACCATTGAAATTATGACTAATAAAAAATAACCATGTGTTACATTTTCATGTGCCTATCATTGGGTCTGAACCTTTGAAAAGTCCACTATCGGCTCATACCATGAGATATCTATGTATGATGTAATGTGAGCATGTAATTTAGAAGCTCCAAGAGCTTCCTAGGCTCATATGGAAAATACATTCCATCTCTTATCAAATTCTCACCATGTGATAACTTCTCGCTTATCTCAAGAATTTTGAAAAGTCACTATCGATCTTGCACTATCAATATTTATGTATTGGGATCCCATGCACCATTGGATCTCTATTCACTAGCCCCCTCATAAATGTTTCCACTTGGAACTCTCACATTCCATCATACATAGAGATATGATGGTGTGAGTTGATAGTGGACTTTTCAAAGGTCTAGAACCAATGAGAGGCACAAATAGCATGCAATGCATAGTTATTTTTGGTTAGTCATAGTTTCACTAGTTCTAAAGCATTGATATAAAAATACTTGTCTTCAATGCATGTCTAAGTCCCATTTGAAGGTGGATAATATAAAATTATAAATAGGTTGTTTTCACAAGCCTTAAAAGGATAAGACTTTATGTATGTATAGTTCTATAAATGGAGCATATATTTGAAATTTTGCATGCAGTTCAAGATATAATTACAAAAATTGCCTTCATCTTTATACACATGCATATGTTGCATATATTTTACAAAATATATTTTAAACTAATATCTACAAGTAGACTCTTATATGGTTTTAGACCATAGTTAGATATATGTTCTAACCATCACATGTAATAACCTTGCATGAACTTGGAGGATGAGGCAAGCCCTTCCTCGAGTCTATATAAACAATTGTAATCTAACTTGGATTTTTGTTAGATAATTTTTGAATACATAAGAAACATAAATTTTTTATCATTAATGAAAGTGTTTGTGTATTTTATTTCAAATTTACGTGTAATTAGTTATTACTTTCTTTGGTTATATGTTTCAATATTCTTTAGTGTGAAAAATTGATGAATGGATTCTTAATGAATTTGATTGATATTGATCTATATATTTGTAAAATTTGATAAAATATTAGTAATTATATTAGTTAAGATATTCAAGATCAATTTGATTCATAATTATTATTGTGCATGAGTGATTTCTTGGATGTAATTTCTTGTCTGTATGCAATAACTACCTTAGATACTTCGCTGGCCTAAGCCATAATCTCCTGATTAAGAATGTGTAATAGCTTCTCTAAAAGGAGAAATATTTATCTACGGCTTATGAATTTTTTTAATATTTATCTCCTTAGAATTATTATCCATATCTGACTATATGTGTGAAATTTATACTAGCAACATGCATAGGTTCTTAGAGCACTTGTCCTTTCAAAAACTAGCCAGGGAAGTAATTTTTGAAAACAACAAAATATTTACTTTTTGCCTTACCTTTCCCTCTTTTTTTGAGTTTTTTTAAGACCTAACCACTTTAGATTAGAACTCATCCACCCATCTATCTCATGTAGAGATTCACTACCTTTAAGGAACTACGCCTCCTTCCAAAAAACTTTGTCAACAACCTGCATGCCCTACTGGCTATTATATCAATAGATTGTAATAGACCACATACTTATAAATCATGCCCTGGAGTGGATTTTACCTCCATTGAGATCTTAAAACATTAGAGGCTACCTTTTTAAGGCTATGGTGTGCATAAAACCTACATCAATAGTTCCACTAATGCTAGAAGGAGGGCCAACACCCCTGATAGTAGTAGTTATCCTTTGTATAAAGTTACATTGAAATCACTTAGGAAAGTGACCAAATATAATTCCTAGGTTGGTTTTCTAGTCTCACCCTTGTCAAATCATATAAGACATAGAATTGTGCCAATAGCCCTAGTTCAGAATAATATGTTAGGTTGTGGAGCTAAAAGCTTCACTGATGCAAACAAGGAAGGAGGTTGCTGAGTTGCAGAGCAACTGGCGTCTGTCTGATCAGTTGACGTCGGTAGGATTAGTGAAGAGAAGTAACCAACGTCAGTCACCTCCAGGTAGATAGGGACTGATGTCAGTCACCTATGTGGTTTAGAACTACAATTTTTATGGGTGGTTAGTTAACGAACCAAGTGTTTGCATGTCAAGAGCCAAATTTAGACTAGAAGCTGTGGATCTAATTATTGTAATTAGATGTCTAATTATTTTTTACATGAGATCTATTTAAGAGACTCATAGGTTATATTGTAAAATGTTCTAGTTTGAGTTGAGCAAAGTTAGCTCCTTCTGTGTGTGAGGTGAGCAAGGGTGTTCCTCCTAGTTCCACAGTAGTACCAAGTGTGGGTGCTGGTTTTGGAGAATCAGCAGGATTCTTCAAGGGTGTATGATCTTGGTTAGCAGGTGTGCATGGCTTCTTTAGGAGATCTACATGGTAAGTATCATCATTGATCTGTAGGTGTATGTGTGTGCATGATCTAGGTTTATAGGTGTGTAGAACCAGATTGATTTTTAGGTGTGCAAGATCAGGGAGGACAGCAACACAACAGGGAACAGTATCAGGTAGGATCTACTTGGAGTACAGTGTGTACTCAGAAAGAGAGCAAAGAGGAAGGCAACGAAGTTCCTTCCATAAGTGAGATCATTTAGGTTGCAGGTTGTTGCAATTTAGGGGAGATCTACTTGAAGTACAATTGTGTACTTGTGGAGTGTGTGGAGCACTTGTGGAGTGCATGGAGCACTAGAGTACTGGTAGTAGTGGATACTGACTAGTTGGAGGTGAACACCAACTCTGTGTTTGAGTTGTGTGTTGGGACCATAAGAGAGAGAGATTTGAGGAGAGAATTACTATACACTTGAGGTGTGGGAAGCCTCTGTAAGGTGGAAGAGAGTGGCGTCTCTTTATTGTATTCTTTTCTAGAAGAGTTTTAATACAAGTTGTCTATTGTCTCTCATATTTTGTGTTATTTCTGAATTCTAGTTACTTGTGTATTCTGGTTAATTTCTGCATGTTAAGTTGCTTGGTAATCAATTGTGTGCTTCTGTTATTTCCCAACAAGTGGTATCAAAGCTAAGGTTATAGGGAGCAGGTTTTGTGTTTGGTTATAGGTCACTCTCAGGGGTTTTTGATTGAGTGGGAGTATAGTAATGGTAGAAGAAAGTAAGCTAAGAATGGAGGAATTGAAAAGCACAAATGGTCACTTATGGTCCTATGGAAAGAAAGAGTAGGGAAAAGAAGATTGTTGGTTGGTAGCAGATTAGCATGAAATAACTGAAGATGCAGATGTTACAGGTGTTGTTACACAAGATGCTCTGGGAGGTTTCTTGGATAAAGTTGAATCTTAGTTAATAGATTCTATTGCCTCTTTCCATGCAGCCCCAAGGAGAGGAGCTAGTGAGCCTTGCCAAAGAATTGGCAAAGGGGAAGTGAAGCTGAAATTGCAGGCGGCCAACACATGGGTGTTGAAGGAGGTCATGCAGGTCCCAGTACTGAAGATATAGCTAATTTCTTCAAAAAAGTTGGGTGATGAGAGATGCACAAGAACTCTCACAATGGATACACTTGAATTAGCTGGTGGTAAGAAAGCAGGTACTCTTTATCTACTTACTTATATTACTGATTCTTCTTCTGTTACAGAGACGTGGCTTTGTAGGCTTGGTCACATGAGCAAGAAGGAGATGCATGTTCTTAAGCGGAAGATAGATGTGTTTGATAGACTTAAGAACTGGAAAGCCTTGGTGTTGTTGGAGGAGATGACAGATAGAGACCAGTGGATGGGGCTGGATACTTCTGAGCAGGGCAATTTGGACATGGGTTTTAATTTAAAGGAGCTTGTGGGTAAAAATTCATCACTCACAGGCGAACATAGGTATCGACATTGGTCAGGAGGAACTGGCATCAAACAGACAGGTGTCGATGTTGGTCATGTGTAGACCAAAGTTGGTAATGTTGGGCAAGGTAAGACTGACATCAGTTAGGAGGACCGACATCGGCAACAAGAGACATCGATGTTGGTAGAGTTGGTAGTTAGGATAGGTGCATGGAAACCAACGTTGGTCAGATGTAGACTGTGAGGTGACTGAGGTCGATCACTGTAACGAATTTTGGGCAGATAGCAAGCTGTCAAGAAGTCTCAAATGCCCATATGGAGGACTGAAGGTGGTAAGTAAGCCTCAAATTTGTCGTTCCTCTTCTTTATACTAGTTTCTGACTGTAGAGTAAGAAGGATCCAGGAAATAGTGGGAGCATGGCAAGAATATGATGTAGAACCAAGCAGGAGATTTGGTAGGGTTGCCAGTCATTATGAAAGCATAGAGACAAATGGATACCTTAGTTAAAGAATAGAGAGAAAGGACACATGAGACAGAAGACTAGGTCATATGGTCTTGAGGAAGTTGCAGGATAGTGGTACACGTTTGACAGGTGGATGACAAAGCATGGCTTTAGTCAATGTCAGGGTAACTACTGTGTTTGTCTTACTAGGTGGATGATGATAGCTACATTATCCTGTTAATGTATGTGGATGGTATGCTAGCTATCAAGTTTGTACATACAAGGTTTTGCTGAGCTAAGGGTAAGGTTAGTTCAGTGGCATGTCATGAGGAATTTGGAGCAGCAAAATTCTTTGGCATGGGAGACATGGAAGATCACAAGTTGATTTTGTCTCCAGTGGGAGCTGATGTCAATCAGGTGTTGGCAAGGTTCAAGATGCAGAACTAGAGCACACTAAGGGCTGGATAGTTTAGTGTCCAAAATCACATGAGGTCTAGTATAGACCTAAGTTTGCCCAAGCAAGTGGGAGTTGTCAGAGAGTTTGGAGCTGATCTGGGAAAGAAGCACTGGAGGGTAGTTCAGTGGATTCTCAGGTATTTGAGAGGGACCAGCAATAGGTTGACATGCTATGCAGGGTTAAGTTCTTTTCTACATGTGTTTGTAGATGTAGATGTGGCAGGTTACTTAGATGACAGGAGGTGCACCACAGGTTGTGTGGTGGGTGGTCTTCAAGATTGATCTTGAAGAAGGATACAAGCCAGGAAATAGATTAGGTGGGGTACAGGTATAGGTATAGTGTAGCTATTTATCTCTAAGTGGGATATTTTTAGGTTGTGGAGCTAAAAGCTTCACTAATGCAAACAAGGAAGGAGGTTGTTGAAGGTTGATGAGTTGCAGATCAATTGGCGTTGGTCTGATTAACTAACGTCGGTAGGATTAGTGAAGAGAAGCAACAGATGTTGGTCAGGGATCGGCCAGTGTCGATCACCTGTGCAGTTTAGAACTTTAAGTTTTATGGGCAGTTAGTTAATGAACCAAGTGTTTGCATGTCAAGAGCCAAATTTAGACTAAAAGATGTGGATCTAATTATTGTAATTAGATGTCTAATTATTATTTGCATGAGATCTATTTAAGAGACTCATAGGCTATATTTTAAAGTGTTCTAGTTTGAGTTGAGCAAAGTTAGCTCCTTCTGTGTGTGAGGTGAGCAAGGGTGTTCCTCCTAGTTCCACAATAGTAATAAGTGTGGGTGCTGGTTTTGGAGAATCAACAAGATTCTTTAGGGGTGTATGATCTTGGTCAACAGGTGTGCATGGCTTCTTTAGAAGATCTACATGGTAAGTAAGATCATTGATCTGTAGGTGTATGTGTGTGCATGATCTAGGTTTGTAGGTGTGTAGAACTAGATTGATTTGTAGGTGTACAAGATCAGTTAGGACAACAACACAACAGGGAGCAGTATCAGGCAGGATCTACTTGGAGTATAGTGTGTACTCAGAAAGAGAGCAAAGAGGAAGGCAAGGAAGTTCCTTCCATAAGTGAGATCATTTGGGTTGCAAGTTGTTACAGTTCAGGGGAGATCTACTTGAAGTACGATTGTGTACTTGTGGAGTGCGTGGAGTACTTATGGAGTGTGTGGAGCACTAGAGTACTGGCAGTAGTGGATACTGACTGGTTGGAGGTGAACACCAACTCTGTGTTTGAGTTGTGTGTTGGGACCGTAAGAGAGAGAGCTTTGAGGAGAGAATTAATGTACACTTGAGGTGTGGGAAGCCTCTGTAAGGTGGAAGAGAGTGGCGTCTCTTTATTGTATTCTTTTCTGGAAGATTTTTAATACAAGTTGTGTATTGTCTCTCATATTCTGTGTTATTTTTGAATTCTAGTTACTTGTGTATTCTGGTTAATTTATGCATGTTAAGTTGCTTGGTAATCAATTGTGTGCTTCCATTATTTCCCAACATAATCCCCTTCTTGTAGGGAATGCCTTACCTATAAGGAACCCTTTACCTATTAATCAACCAATGGTTCAAAAATAGACCTAGTTAGTTGGATCTACTATCACCATCCTAGGAGATGTGCATAATTTACCTTAGAATCCTAAAAATTACTTTTCATCCTTTTCTCCTTCTGGATCAAGGACAACAAAGGAACATATCAAATCAATTAAAGCTAATTTAAGACTAATAAATGTTTTAGATGAGGATGTTGGATGCAAATTATTCCCTTTTAATTTGATGGATGTTGCTTATGACTGGTATTTAAATCTAATGAAAAATTCTATCACTTATTAGGATGAATGTCAAATAATTTTTCTTATGCATTTTGGACATGTCACCAATATTGGTTTGGTATACCAACACTTCACCAGCATGAAGATATAACCTAATGAACCCATCCATGATTTCAACATAAGATGGTAGAAGATGAACAATTAATTGACCCAAAGATATAAACCAGAGGTGGAATTAGCATTGGAAATGTATAAGAATGTCTTAGATCCCAACATTATCATGTTCTTGAGAATATAAATTACAACTAACACTTTGGTGTTCGCATTTGAAGATGCTATCAACATTGATAGGCAACTCAATCCTCAGATGCCTGGAGAACCTAATTTTAACAATGGTTTTCCATCACTAAATCTAGTTCCACATGCAAGGTAGAATGTCCCAATATTCAATCAAAACCAATTATATACATTACCTCCACTAACATAGACAACATAGCTAGATTTTGGCTACTTCAACAATCATGCGATGGGAAATGGTTATCAGTAGAACTAGCAAGTGGCTGCACTTCCCACTATTTTTTTACAAGGTATGGATTCCATAAAGGTAGAACTAGATTTCATTTAGAAGATGTTTCAAAAGTTGAGAAATAATTTCTTGAATAATAAAAGGAATATGGGTAATATATATGGTCTAAATAGCAATTAGAATACTAGATTATAGAGATACAATAAACCATTCAACACTTCTTGAATAACCGAATAAGCTTTCAAATATCAATATAATAGAAATGACACTTCCCAATTGATGTATAATTCATAATACTTATAATCATGGTGAGCTCAAAAACATTGAATTTTGTGTAGCATTAAAAATCTTTCAAAAAGAGGTGGCTAGACAAGATTAGATGCATAATCCACCTAAGCATCATCTAGATCTTGGTTCTTCAATCACTACTATGTTCTTTAAAACTCACAAGTTTACCTTCTTAGGTGAAGATGATAATGAACCAAAAAATAATATGGGTTAATTTCATGCTTTCTAGTAGTTTCAGAGAGTTGTATATAATCTAAGTAATAAGCATCCACTCACAACATTAACTCTTCCAAATACCATGGTAATTCTTTCAAATCCCAAGGTAGATAATAATCCACCTCCTTCAAAGTAGAATGATAAACAATGGAGCAAGGAAGAACCAAGCAAAGGAGGATACAATATTGTTGAGGATATGAAGAAGATCAAGGAAAATATAACTCTTCATGAGTTAGCACAGATCACTGAATAAAAGGATATGTTATGGAAGTTCATTACAAGAAAGTCTCTTATGGAAAAAACTAAAGCATCTACAGTCAAAGTGAAATTTTTTGATGCCAATATCATCTACAAGATAAATCTAGAAGATCCACCCTTCTTGATGAATATCTAGGATTTTTATAAGAACATTCATAATTATTTAGTTGATTATGGAGCTTCTTCAACTATCATGCCTACATCCATATGCCAAAATCTTGGTTTGATGCTAAGACCTTAAAAGAGCATAGTTTCACAATTGGACAAGATAGTGCTCCCCATAGTTAGAGAATTGAATAATGTGTGTATTCAAATAGTATATGAACTATGATTCTAGATAACCATTGATATTCTAATGGTAGACATATCTGAAGGCTACAGTATATTGCTGACTAGGGATTGGTCCAAGGCACTAAAGGTGTATCTTTCTATAGAATTTTCTCATATATGGCTGTCATGGAGAGGAGTTGAAAATAAAATAAAAATTTATAGAGAGTAAAGAATTAAGTATCTCATTATGGAGTATAATGTCAAGAATGAAGAGGTAAAGTATGAGTCACCCAGCCTTGGTATTTATAATTTTACTATGCATAATCAAGTATTAAAGTCAAAATTTGAAGGTTTCAATCAAAAATGGAATATATACTTTGATGATGCTAGATCCATTCAAGTATCAAGCATGGGAATCAAGCTCATTGATCCACAAGGTAATTTTTTTTATAGCATACAGATTACAATTTCCATGTTCTAATAATAGAGTTGAGTATGAGGCTTTAGTTCTAAGACTACAATTTTTGTTCAAGAATAATGTCAAGCAAATATCAGTATTTGGTGACTCAAAGTAGGTGGTCAATCAAGTCAAAAATAAATACCAATACAAGTTATCTTATTTGAAGAGATACAAGAATAGAGTGTGGGACCTGGTTAAAAGCTTTGAAGCTTTCAACATAGTATCACTTCTCAGGGAACAAAATTAGATCGCTAATTCATTAGCTACTACTTCTGATAATCTAGAGACACTATAAGAATCTAATTTAGAAAATTTCTTAATCAAATTGGTACCTTACCCCTCTATTACAGATGACATAAAAAAATTACAAGTCTTTGATGATGACTAGTAGATTATTCAATTTCTAACTAATTTAGGGGAATCCAAATCCTAAATCATCAATGACAAAGACATTAATCACCTCTATCAAGAGGAATCACACAAAGAAGGTGTTCTTCATCTCAAAGAGAGTTAAATTTTAGCTAGGTTGGTCTCCTTAAAAAGACCATTTGACATAAATACTTAGACATACTAGCTAAGACATCTAAAGGTCAATGAATTAAACTTAGAAAGGAAAATCTTGGAGATGAACATAGCCTATGTTATGTTAATATTGGTCTCAACTACATCCCAAAAGAGATGCAATGAGGGGAGGATTTAATCACTCGATATAGGGACAACATTGTCTGGACATATGAATATTTAAAATTTTATGACCCATAGGTCATTACTCATATGATTCCTTTGAAGCTAGATCATAAAACATTTAGGTAGAGGCAAAGGCTAGTCAATCCTATTCTGAAGCCTCTCATTTATAAATAAGTAGAGAAGATTTTACGCATAAAAATAATCTTTTTAGTAAGACATTCTACCTAGGTAGCTAATTTGGTCCCAATAATAAAGAAGAATGGTAAGATCAGATTATGTGTCAATTTTAGGAACCTAAATAAGGATTTTGAAAAAGACAATTATCCCCTACCTTATTTGGATGAGGTGATACAAATAGTAAGTGGTCCTAAAATGATTTCCTTCTTGGATGGATTTTTAGGTTACAATCAGGTACAAGTATAATCTAAAGATATAATGAAGATGGCGTTTACCATGAAGTGGGGAATTTATGCATATAAGAAGATGCTTTTTGTCATAATAAATTTAGGAGCTACCTTTCAACGTACCATAGATCATGATTTAAATGGATTAATAAGAAAATACATAATCATTTACATGGATGAACTTATAGTATTTTCAAAGAATAGGAAAGACCACATAAGTCACCTATGATCCACATTTGAAAGATAAAGAAGGTTCAATGTTTCATTAAACCCAAAGAAGAGAATATTTAGAGTGATTGAAGGTAAAATTTTGGGGCACATCATCACCAAGGATGAGATCACCATCAATCTAAATAGAGGTTAAATGATTTCAAAAATTCAACCACCAAATAGTAAGTAGGAGTTCAAATCATTATTTAGAAGGATTAACTTCATAAAGAAGTTTATCTCAACATTTATAGAGATCATAAAAATTTTGAATGTCATACTCAAGCAAGATTCCAAAATAGAATGTATAGATAAAGCCTGAAAGTCTTTCCAAGACATTAAATATGTAATTCATAGGCTCTAGTGCTGATTAGTCCATATTTTATTAAACATTACTACCTATACTCATTTTCTTCAAAACATATGATTGATACTATTATCATGAAAAATAAAGATGGGATTGATCATCCATTCATTATTATGAGCATAAATTCAAAAGATACAGAGCTTAGATATTTTGAGGAATAAAACCATCACCATCATGCCTCATCCTATTGTCATTCTCACCCTATCATAGAATGAGCTAGGAGAATGAAGAGGCAAATGTATGGATAAGCTATAATAATTCAACATAGAGATCAATCCTAGAAATATCATTTAAGGGCAAGGCATTATTCAACTCATGACTAAACTAGATCCATGCATCATAATTGAAGAGGTATGTGAAACTCAGGTATATAAAAATTTAGAATGGTATACTAATATAATACAATATATACTTATAGAAACTTTTTCCCCTGAGATCAATAGAGAGAGGAAGAGATCTTTGAGGCTCAAATATGCTCATTGAATGATCAAGAAGGGAGTCCTTTACATAATAAATTATGAAAGTATTTACCTTAGGTGTGTATTTCTAGATAAATATAAAGAAATATTAGAGAAATTATATCAAAAGATGGGTATTATTCATCCTTCTATGAATACCACAACCTATAAGATCTTAAGAATGGGCTACTATAGGCCAATAGTTTTTAAAGATGTTCATGCTCATGTGAGCACATGTCATAAATGCCAAACTCTAACCAATAGATAAATACATGAAGTAATGCATTTACATTTAGTTGTTAAAAGAAGGAAATTTTCCCAATGGGTTTTAGACTTCATTTGTGTCATCAACCCAAATTCCTCAGTAGACCATAAATTTATACTTACTGCTATAGACTATTACACTAGATAGACTAAAACCATAGCCACAAAGAATTGTAAAGCATAATATATGATTAGGTTCTTGAAGGAACACATAATAACTAGATTTATCATTCCTATTTCTCTAGTTTATGACAATGGACTAGCTTTCATATCGGTAGAATTTACTGAGTGGCCACACAAAAACCAAATTATTATTAGGTCAACTTCTAACCATTACCCTCAAGGAAATGGAATAGAAGAATCAATGAACAAAAATCTGATTGATGTATTAAGAAATTAGTTAGAGACAATCCTTGAGATTGGTAAAATTTATTAAAGTATGATCTTTGGGTAGACCAGACTAGACACAAGCAAGTTGTTAAAGCTTCACCATATCTATTGGTCTATAGATGTAGGCTAGTATTCCCTATCATGTTGAAGATACCCACCTATCAATTTATAAAAGACTATATGAAATTGAGAGATAAAGAAAATTCAAGATTGTTGGACATAATAGAAATGGAATATTCAATAACTGAGGCCTTACAAACATTCAAAAAACACTAGGATGTGTTCAAGAGGTGGTTTGATAAAAGTGCAAAGGTCAAAGCATTCAGGATTTGAGATCCAATGCTACTTTAGGATAAATCTCATTAGAAGAAGGGATAATATGAAAATGTTGTCCCATTATGGTTTGAACATACCAAATTTTGGAGATCATGGGCCATAATTAATTTTGTCTAAAGGACCTCCAAGGCAACGACCTTACATATCTAGCCAACGGATAATTATTAAAGCATTACTTCAGGGTTGTGTCATCTACTGAAGTTATTGATTGATAAAGGATGGATGAATGTAGCTGTAAGATTAGATTATATTTCACATTTTCTTAGATTAGTTACTTACTTTCATAGATTACATTTCTTGCATTCATAGACTAGTTTCCTACTTTCAATATTTTGCTTTCATAGATTAAATTTCAATGCTTTCTTAGTTTAGTTGTATGATTTCTAAAGTAGTTGTTATTTTCTTTCTCTGATGATCAAAAATGTGTTTTCTCTAAATATAACTAAGGTAAAAATCCAAACCAACTGAGCTTATGGATTCTAAAAAAGGGGAAAATTAAAATCTTGACACTTTGGGACTACTATTAAAATTAGGCATATTTCTATATTTTTTGAGTCTTTAGGATGAAGGTAGGTAATCATAGATCATTCTAAATGGTATCATAATTGAATACTTTTACCAGGCATATGGAAGTTTCTCTCAAAGTAATTCATACAAATTTAGAAAAAAAATCATATTTTATTGGGTCAAATGCACATATCACATTAAATACCTGTTAGGAGTGATAATTATGGGTATAGGTGTAGCTGGTAGGGATGTTCTAGTAATGATTTACTTTACAATTATACTAGCTCACTGGGGTTCTAGCTCTTCTCTTTTTCATTCAAGAGAAAAATAAAAGGCAAAAGAAGAAAAGAACCAATGAATTCTAAAGAGCAAAAGAAAATTTAAATAAAATCAAAAGGCTCACATGATGAAATAAGGTCAATGTACCATACATAATGATCAAAATAAAATAATGGGATGAGAAGAGAAGGAGCCCAAGGTATCTCTATCAAGGCTATGGATGCCTAGATGGAAGTAGAGTAATTCTTGATCTACCCTTGTTTTTGAGATTTAAAGAGATATTGGAATGAAACCTATAGCTTCATTAAATGCTTTGAAAAACTCATCACATTAAGGGTTAAATAAACTACATGTTTAAAACACATAGATCCAATAAATTAGAAGGCAAGTATGTTATGCGAATGAACTTATTAGTCTCTTTCATGTTTTTGATTTAATTATTCTTTTATGACACATTTTATGATTGATTTAATGATCACAAACTAGAGTTATGGATTATTGAATACTCAAGAGCATTCCCCATGTAAGTCACCATTTGTTGTACCCAACATCCCCCTTATTTCATTAGAAATGGGGACCCAATTTTTTAATACTTTGGTCTTGAATTTGAGCCCCTCTTCTATATGTTTTTATGGGATTGATTATTAGCCTTTCATTCTTTGCCAAGATGGAATTGGTGTGGTGTTTTCATAGACATATCTTTATAATTATTTCAGACTTATTTTATTAGATATTTTATCTAGTATTTATTTTTAGGTTATTCATGTCGAGCTTATTCCATTAGAATTATTTCCTTTAGGTCTTTTGTCCAACTTATCTTTATCAGACATTTTCCCCAAAGCATTTGGCCTTTGTCAAGATTTTTGTTTGGGATATTTTGCCATGGATTTATCTTTGTTGGGGACATTGTTGTAGATATTTTGTTTGAAATAATTCCCCCAATGGAATTGTGTTTGTGGGTTTTTTGTCATGATCATTTTTCTCAATGAGAAAGACCTACCATTTGGACTTTGTGTCTCAGATATTTTGTCTGATGAAAATGTCAAAGGCTCATTTCTACAGACTTTATGTTTTAAACTTTTTATTTGATAGAATTTAGTCTTTGATACATTTTCTCCATAATAATATAATCGATAAACCTTCACCAATAGAATGACCCTTCATATTTTTTGCATTTACCTTTTGTCTTGCCAAACTTACCCTTCAAGACTTTTATCCTAGGCCTTTTCCCATCAAAATGTACTCTATGAAGTAGAACTTTTAGGCATTTTTTCCATGAAGTAGACCTTTTGGGCAATTTCACCATGAAGTAGACCCTTCAACCCTTTTTAACATATCCTTCAAGACTTTTGTCCTAGGCATTTTGCCCTACAAGCCTATCCTTCAAGACTTTTAATCTTGGCTAATCCTTTTGATCCTTTTTCCCCATACCAATTCCTTTTCAAGTTATGTTTTGGATATTTTGTTTGAGAAAAATTTCCCTTCAGCCTTTGCCCCTTGAAAGCTACCCTTTAGACCTTTTTTACTTACCCTTTAGGATAATTTTCATGAGTATTTTACCCTATAGACTTACCCTTCGACCCTTTTGAATATCCCTTTGACCTTTATGAAGTAGATCCTTCAGGACTTATTTCATAGATGAAATGCCCTATGAATTAGACCCTTTGGATTTTTGCCCCTTTAAAAATGACCCTTTGGCCTTAACCCACCTACCCTTTAACCTTTTTGAAATTACCCTTCCATATTTTGAAAAAATGCCTTCAAGACTTTAGTTCTAGGCCTTTTTTCCTTTGAACATTTTGTTTGAGATATTTTACCCTTTGACTAATTTGTTTTAGACATTTTATCCAAAACATTTCTTGATGCCAATTCTTGTAGACATAGAGATCCTAAAACATTAGAGGCTACCTTGGGGAATGATTTAGATAAAATGTCTACAAGAATTGGTCGAAAGGGAGAAATATCTTAAATAAAATGTCTGAAGGAATGTTCAGACGGAAAAAGGCCTAGGATAAAAGTCCCAAAGGAATTTTTTTAAAAGGATAAAGGGTACTTTGAAAAATGTCGAAGGATAGGTGGGTTAAGGCTGAAGGGTCATTTTTGAAGGGGTATAAATCCGAAGGGTCTACTTCATAGGGAATTTCATCTATGACAAAATTCCCAAAGGATCTACTTTGTAAAGGATGAAGGGATATTTAAAGGGGTCAAAGGGCAAGTGTGTAGGGAAAAATGCCCATGACAATTATTCTGAAGCATAAGTACAAAATGTCTAAAGGGTAGGTTTTGGGAGGTAAATGCCAAATGGCATTTTTTGTTATAAAAAATGTCTAAGACATAACTTCTAAAGGAATTGGTCTAGGGAAAAAGGCCCAAAAGTCACGAAAGATGGGCCCATAAGGTAAAATGCCTAGGATAAAATTCATAAAGGGTATATTCAAAAGGGCTAAAAGGTCTACTTCATGGTGAAAATACCTAAAGGGTTTACTTTGTAGGGTACATTTCAATGGGAAATGGCTTGGTATAAAATTCTTTAAGGGTATGCCTGGAAAGGCAAAGGGTGAATGCAAAAAATGTGAAGGGTCATTTTGTTGGTAAAAGTTTACTAGTAAGATTGTTATATAAAAAATGTATAGAAGACTAAATTCTATCAGACAAAATGTTTAAAACATAAAATCCACAAGCATAAGCCTTTAACATTTTTGTCAGATAAAATTTCTGAGACACAAAGTTTGAAGGGTAGGTTTATTTCATCAAGGAAAATGTTTGCGACAAAAAACCTGCAGACCCAATTCCATCAAGGTAATTATTTCAGACAAAATGTCTACAAAAATGTCCCCAACAAAGATAAGGACACAACAAAAAATCCTAACAAAGTCCAAATTCTTCAAGTAAAATGTCTGATAAAGATACGTCAGACAAAAGACCCAAAGGAAATACTTACAATGGAATAAGCCCAATAGGAATACCCTGACAAAGATACTGGATAAAATAACTAATAAAATAAGTCTAAAAGAATTATAAGGATTAGCCTATAAAAATGCAGTAGTAATGACATCTTACCAAAGTATGAAAGGCCAATAACAAATCCTAGATAAACATACAGAAGAGGGGCTCAAAATCAAGACCAAAGTTTGAAAAAAGTGGGTTCCCATTTCCAATGAATTAAGGGGGATGTTGGGTACAACAAAGTTGTAATGATAGTTGTATTACAATATAAAAATATATAATTAGTTAGGTATTAGTACCATACAAATATTCATGTTCAATGGTTATCAACTAAAAATTAAATTGTTAGATTTATTTGCTTGTATTTGGTTTTCCACTTCCTTACCCTAATTTTTATGTTTCATCACTTATTTTTCTATAATTTAAAATTGAGTTTTTTTTAGGGATTCCATTAAAATTTAGGTGATTAGTGTCAGCTAACCCACCCTCAATAATCAAATTCCTACCTCCTCCCATAAAAGATAACAAAAATATCAAAACAAGAAAATTGAACAACATAAAAAACTTTAACAAATGTTATAAGAGTGTTCCAAATAGAATGTTAATTAGAAAATGATAAAAACTTGATTATCAAATGAACTTAATTGTTTCTTTATTTTTAAGTGGTTTAAATCAAACTTTTACAAAAAAAATTGTACAGGGCAAAATTCTAGATTGATCCATTAATAAAAAACAAGATAAAAATAATAGATACAAACAACCTTAAAAAACCATAAAATGAACATAAAAGATAATACACGAAAAAAGATATCATAAAATAAAAGTTGACATAACATTTAATTTGACCCAAAAACCTATACATAGACAAATATGC
Source organism: Torreya grandis (assembly GCA_037957365.1). Taxonomy (NCBI): domain Eukaryota; kingdom Viridiplantae; phylum Streptophyta; class Pinopsida; order Cupressales; family Taxaceae; genus Torreya; species Torreya grandis. The sequence continues at coordinate 488,280 of JARHVA010002673.1, forward strand.
TTAGCATGTATAAAATAATGCTAACATATTTTTTAAAGTATCTACAATTCTCATATAGTCATAACTTCTCATCCCAACTTTATCGTAAAGGGTTTGATAATTAACGTAACATGATATTTTTTAGATTATTAATGGAGCATTGAATGATATTATTTTTTAACCCAAAAAAATAAGGTGACGAATGCTGCCCCATTAATTATATAAAACTAAACCATAAAATTAAAAAATTGAAAAATGTAATTCTTCCTTTTGCCAATGAGTGGCTGTCACTTCCCAATCAAATATAATGTTCATTTCAAGATAAGAAACAATTGAAAAATATGTATGTGAAATATGAGATATATAATAAATTAAAATAATTATAAATTGAAAAATCTGAATTAAGATATAAAATTAAAATTTGGACCTTTGCTTAAAAGTTCTTTTGAAAAAAGACTACAGAAGTTTCACAAGATAATGATAAAGAATTAAAGATCAAAGATATGGTTTTATGGAAGGGATTTGGGATCCTATTTTTAATGTGAAATTAATTCACTAGAAATAAAATGAAATAATATATGACATAAATAAAATAATTTTTATCTCAAAATAAGAGCTCCATGTTTTTAAGTAGTAAATTTTCTAATTGTTATTAGAGAAAAGTGGTTGAAAGTTTCCCTCATAAACATAAGGACTTTTAATTCACATGACACATTTATTTTCAAATTTCAAATTTTAATTAAAAAATTGGGACATCTATTTAAATATAATTCCTATAAGTTTTTACTTAAAGCCTCCTTGCTTGGAGTGCCAGATAAGGAGGACATCCACCCTGTGGCTTCTGCTTAGCCTTTTACTCCTCTTTTTTGTTTGGGGGATGCTCCCATTATTTTTTTTAATGAATCTCTTAAGTTAGTCATCGTTTATTCTTCTTTATCAGATATGGAGTTTGACTTAGGATGCATTTATCTATTTTTTAAATGTGTGGGTTCTCACCCTTCTATTGTGAAGCTCTCTCTTTGGGCATTGTCTTCCTAGAGATCTATTGTTGCCCCTCTTTCCACTATATCAATTTTGGATTTTTCATGTTATATTTCAGATACCTTAAGATAGAGAATTTTTTTGGTCTTTGAGGCCTTTGTTCTTCCACAAGTACAACTTTTTATTGTGCATATGGTTTCCCTTTTTTTGACCTGGTTATAACAAAGATCACTTATACTCCCCTTTGGAATAGAGTTCATCATTTGTCACTAGTTTTAAAAAAGGAATATCTTATCATGGAATTTATTAACAAAGTGGGTTCTTAAAATAGATGAGAGCTCATTTTTTGGCATATTTATGCAAGTTTTCACCCTTATCAACATTTTAAAACCTCTTCTACATTTTCATATTTTATCATCTTCTAGAGGAAAGTGGACTCAGTTCCTCAATTATGAAGGTCTTTCATTCCAATTTTTTTATGCAACCACCTAGGTCATAAGGTGGATACATGTTTTTCTATGGTTCATTCATCTCCTCTTCCCTCCTCTTCACTCATCTAGAGGGAGGGACCTCCTATCTAGGAGTTTAGGTGGTGTAATCATGATGTCTTTTACCAAAATTCAAACCCTACCCTTTTCCCCCTTTTTTTAAAAAACCTTCCTCCCCTATTTGATCAACTCCCCCTTTATATCCATTCTCTTATCCTTCACCCACCCCACTCTCTCATGTACCTATACCTCCCCCTTTATGATTTGGGAAACTCAAAGCTAATGTGAGCACCATTGTAAAGAAGCAAGGTATATGCTTTGAGGCAAAAAATTTGATGATGTAAGTGGAAAAAATGATGAGAGATGGCTCCCAATGGAAAATGAAGGACCTCCTTTCAAGGTGGGGGAGAATACAGGCCCTGGCCTATAATTGAGGGATATGGAACCCTTGTTTGCTTCCTTTAGTTGGCTTCTACTTCTATTTTTTTTACTATGGTAGTTTGGTTGAAGATTGATTGATGAGGTTTGGATTATTTTCTTGGCCTTTTTTCACCTTTTAGTAGAGACATTGGTAACAAATTATTATTCTTGTCACTCTTAGCAGAGGAGTGTCCCCCTTATGGGAGGTGTTTAGTTAATTTTGGTGGGTGTTATTTGTTTTCTCATTGCTCTTGTGTTTATGTTTGTTTTGGGGAGTGGGCTCCATTTTTTTCCTAGAGTTAGTTCATAGATATGTTCAAAATAATTTTAGCTTATCCAATTAAAAATATATCAATATACAAGATTTAAAAAAACATAGGACCATTAAGTTAGTAAACCCCCATCCATGGGACCATATTCTAAATTCTTCTAAATAATACTAACCCATATTACACAAATCTCTTATAAAGAAGTGAAAAAATATAACTAAATTGAAATATAATATATATTCTATGTTGATTTGAAGGCTTACATAAACAATTTTCATTAGATATTAAAAAATTTAAGATTTTATACTCCTACAATTTTCATGAGGTCATTTGGGTAATGATTAAAAGTCACGAGTATAAAATCTAACAATAATTAATATATCTAATGTAATTTATATTTAGATCAATGTAATTGGGAATACATAATGAAAATTAAATTAAAAATAAATACAAATTGGATAAGGAAATAAAGACAACAAAATATTTTGTTACTTATTTTTTTATTAGTTAGAAATAAATCCTCAATTTTCAACAATAAGTACTACAAAGTAATAAAATTTTTAAGTTTTATTTATAAGTAGATCATAAATTATCCAAGATTAAGTTACAAAGAAGTAAGAAGGCTTACAATTTATATTTTTTTAAGAAAAGAAAATCAATTAAAGGATGAAGGCAATATTTACATCTACAGTCCAATTGACCCATATATCTATTGGACATGTAAATCAAAAGAAAAATATATCTCAAGTGATGGTTTGAGGATATATTCAACCCATAAATATATAGATATCCCCCCTCTATATAGATATGGGGTGAAGGTTTGATCTCAGCTCAACCCTAATGCCCATCTTGGCTATAGATAGGATGGATACAACTAGTTTTGTATCATGTATATAAATAGAGGAATATAATTCTCATATCAATAAATCAATTCCCCCATATCCAATGATAGGGGGTATCTCTTGTAGACCCATATATATGGGTCATCATGAGGTCCTATATATATATGGGCATAGTGTAAAGTAGCATATAGAAATATAAGGAGATAGGGGCAAACCCAATTAGAATAGGTAGGCCCCCTTTTTATTTAGATAGGGATATATAGGTCCATGTATACCTATCCAATTGAGGGGAACCTATATTTATGAAATTTAATGACTATATATGGCTCAGTCTCAATCAAAACTAGTTCTATTTTATTTCCCTCACACCCATGGATATACATTTATGTTTGATAGATATATCTAGATAGTGGTGCCATAGATATGGATATGCCCTAAAACCATTCCAAGAGTGTTCCTAGATATGACTAATGTGGGGTTTTAGTGAATAAATGGAAATATCCCATACACCATCTGCATTTATATATAAGGGGGCCTGATCCCCATACATAGATAAGGGATAAATGCCCTCTTTTTGATACGTTATATAGATTAGGTTAGGTCATTGGGCCCCTATCTCTATATGAATCTTTCCCAAATGCCCTATTATTCCACTATAGATAGCTAGGGTGGGAGGGGGAGTCTATTTAGAATCTATGACAAGCCCATATAGTTTTTTGATTGGTTATCTCACTCAACTTGAGATATGTTTCAAACTAAACTAAAGTGACTAGGTCGTCACTTCACATAGAAAAATGGATCAACATAGCTATATATATGGAAATATAAGCTCAACTATGGTATTAAAAAACTAACTATAGACTTGAGGAGATATTGGGGAGCATACTCTAGTCTAGTTAGGGCATAGTCTTCATCATGATATGCTTACCTCATATCATAGCTGGATCAATGGGTAACATGATTCAATTATTCTTAAGATGGGAAGGAGTAGGTCTCACTTCCTATTTTCTAATCAATTTTTGTTCCACATAACTTTAGGTGGGTAAACAAATTATCAAATCTAGGTGGCCTTTCAATTAAGTAGGTGATTTTGGATTATCTCTACATATTCTATGTCAGTTCACTATATTTCAAATAGTAGACTCAACCATTTTTTCTCATGATATTACCTTTTTTGAACCCCAAAATTCTTTAATTTTCTATAATATGAGATTTTATGGCATAAAAATGATTCATATCCCACTCCCTATTGTTGTTGTTAGAAAATTCACTTAGATAGGATTTCATACTTGATAACTTGATGCAATGAAGGGTCCTACTCCAGTATCTTCATTAATTCATGTATCTACTACAATAATAATAGGTTTTTCCATGATAGTGAGGTGTTCTCCTATATTTTAATACCCACCCATGACATTATTAATGATACCTTTATAGGGGCTATGATGTCAATCTCTGTGTCAACCAATGGAATATTACAAAATGATCTAAATAAGGTCATATCTTATTCAACTAATAGTCAATTAGGATATATGATCTATATTTGTGGCATTGCCAACTATCTAGTTAGCATCTTTCAACTAATGAATCACATGTTTTCCAAAGCATTACCATTCTTGAGTGTAGGTTCAATTATTCATGCCATGTCAAATGAGAAAGGTATGCACAAGATGGGGGTCTTACTTCCTTGTTACCCTTTACCTATGCCATGATGCTCATAGGTATCTTATCTCTAATTAGATTTCCTCTTATCACTAGATTCTATTCCAAATATGTGATGTCAAAGCTTACTTACAACAAATATACCATTAGTGGGAACTTCACTTCCTAGTTGGGAAGTGTCTTTGTCTTTTCCACTTCTCACTACTCATTATGCTCACATTTTATGAAATTTATAGCACCAAATAATCCATTCAGGTGTGAAATATCATGATGTCATGATGTGTCTATTCATATGATCATTCCTTTAATCACTCTAGCTTTCAGGAGCCTTTTTATAGGATACTTAGCCAAAGTGTTACCTATTAGCCCAAATGATTAGTTATGGGGTTAAGGGTCTTGATTTGAGATATTTTAGGGTCTTGATATATTTTTTAACAATGATAAATGATGATCAAATCATAGTTTAAATTATTTTTTAAATCTAATTATATATCATAGTCTAATTTTCATTTTTGAAAGTAAAAGGTATCTTGAAGGAGACATATATTAAGGAGTCAATATTTATGACTTGAACCTATGACAACTTTATGATATACCCAAGTTTCAAAAATTAAAAAATAATTTAAATTATAAATTTAATAGATTTATAAATAATTGGAGAGTACATATATATGGTCCCATATGAGAGATTTGGATCCTATTTTTAATGTGAAATTGGTTCCATAGAAAAGAAATTAAACAACACATTGACATAAATAAAATAAGTCTTTCTTGTAAAAGAGGAGCCCCATGTTTTTATGTAGTAAATTTTCTAGTTGTTATTGGAGATGAGGGGTTGAAAGTTTCCCTCATAAACATAAGGGATTTTAATTCATGTGACACTTTTTTTTTCAAATTTTAAATTTTAATAAAAAATTTGGGCCATCTATTTAAATATAATTCTTATAAGTTTTTACTTAAATCTTCTTTGCCTGGAATGCCAAATAATGGGGACCTCTACACTCTGGCTTCTACTCAACCTTCTATTCCTTCTCCCTCTTTTTGGTTTGGGGATAATACTATTTTTTTTAAAATTAAAGTCTTGAGTTAGTCATCCTTGATTCTTATATAGTAGATATAAAGCAACTCTCAAAGCTATGTTACCTTTCAATTGAGTAAGTGATTTTAGATTGGCTCTTGGTATTCTTTTCATTTCATTCTATTTAAAATAGTATACTCCTTGACCATTTTTTATCATTTTAGTTCCTTTTTTGAGCCCTAAAATTCTTTTATTTTCTACAATGTGAGATTGCATGTCATAATGGTGATTTGTATCTCACTCCCTATTGGTGTTGTTAGAAAATACACATAGATAAGATTGCATATTTGGTTACCTAATGTGATGGAGGGTCCCACTCTAGTATCTACTTTGATTTGTGTATCTACTATTACAACAACAGACTTTTCCATGACATTGAGGTGTTCCCTCTATTTGAATAGCCACCCACAACATTATTCATGATTATTTTTGTAAGGGATATGATGTCATTCTCCATGTCAACCACTAAAATATTATAAAACAATATAAATAGGGTGATATCATATTCAATTAGGTTATATGATCTATGATTGTGTCATTCCCAACTATTTATTTATCATCTTTCACCTAATGAGTCATGTGTTTTCCAAAGCATTACCAGACTCAAGTGTAGTTTCAATGATTCATGCAATGCCAAATGAGAAAGACATGCACAATATGGGGGTCTTGATTCCTTGTTACCCTTTACATATTCTATAGTGCTCATAGGTAACCTATCTTCAATTGGATTTCTTTTTCTCACTATATTCTATTCCAAATATGTGATCTCAAAGCTCAATTACACCAAATATAACATTAGTGGGAACTTCATTTTCTAGTTGGTAAGTGTCTTTATCTTTTCCAATTTGCATTACTCTTTATATTTAATTTTTATGAAATTTATAGTTCCAAATAATCCATTTAGGCAATAAATCTTAGGATGTCATGATGTGACCATTCCTATGGCCATTCCATTAATCATTTCATCTTTCAAGAGTTTTTCTATTAGATACTTGGCCAAAGTGTTACTCATTAGCCCATATGACTAGATATCAGGTTAAGGGTCTTGATATGAGATATTTGAGGGTATTGATCTACCTTGTAACAATGAGCAATGACATATGGAGCATTATTTATAAGTTAATATGTTTTTTAAAATTATCTATATATCATAGTTAGATTTTCATTTTATAAAGTAAAAGGTATCTCAAAGGAGACCTGTATTAAGGAGTCAATATTTGTGACTTGAACCTATGACAAATTAATTATATTCCCAAGTTTATACCATTGTACCCAAGTTCACACCCATAAGAAGACTCATATTTTTAAAAATAATGCCCTAAAGTCACATAAATAACCCCTTTATAGAGTGTCCTCTTTAACCATTTTTATTATGTTGTACTCAAAATTTGACTTCACAAAATTCTCAAATTGTTATCTCCTACATGTTAAATTTGTCTCAAAGATCACCTTGGATCAAATGTTCAAAGCCCATAGTGAAATAGATTTGGTAAAAAAATGCTAGAGAAGATTTGTGTTACCCTGGGCACCCAAAATTTGACCTTGTCAAATTCCAAAATTTTGTTTCCAAAGTGTAAACCTCATCTCGAGGATCAATTTTTTTTCTAAACTCTATTTTGGGTGAAGAATAGTGCCTACTAAAATCATAGAGTATAATTGATGGACATGTGTGTGAGTTGAATTATTTTATCTTTTCTATAATTTTTTGTATGTATTTGACCTATGTAAGCATAAGGATAGATGACACAATGTAAATAGTCACTCCTTTTAGGCATATCAAAAGTCTAAAATTTGAAGAGATATCATTGAGTAAAACTCTATATATAACACTCAATTATAATTATATAATTTTTTGATGTGATAGAGATTAATACATAGTATTCTGAAGTGGTTTTCCTATATGTGTTTTATCATTATTTTACACATAGTGAGTACATTGTTTGCTTTAATATGTTAGCTATATGAGTATATGCTGACTATTAATATTCTAATAAACTTGTGCTCCTTTACACATCAATCTATTTGATTTGATTAATGAATATATTCAGTCTGAATATGGTATCGATTGGGTTCTTTTGTTATTTATATGTAAGTTATCCATGAACTAGGATGTTTTGAAGGGTTTCTAGGAACTTATGCCAATAATGGTGTGGTGATAATGGAATTTATTGAAACATGTTGAGATGATTTGAAGAAAAAGGAATATAGAGAGATGGATCGATGAAATAATTCAAAATTTTGTTGAAAAGGAAGAATGAAGAATAGGTAAAACTATGAAGGAAATTATTTAGGAGCATATCTATGATGAAATCTATCAAATCTTTTGGTGTGAATTTATTTAGATATTAGCTACTTGGTTTTCCAAATTAGAGTACTATTATTTCTAGCCATGAAGGATGGAACACATAACCTGGTTGGATGAAAATCTTAAAAACTTGTAAAACTTAGACACTGATTGGACTTACAAAGAAGATTATTGGAAAAAGACTACCATTGATGGGTCTATTACCAAATTTTTTTGTATAAGGCTATTTATCTTTTGAATCTATGTAGTATGAGTTTGTTAGGGGAATTCATTGGAATTTATTTTAGTGACTACTTAATCTAATTAAAATGTTAGTTGTGGAAAAGGCCATGGAGCCCACTTTTTCCAACATGGATTAGTCACTTCAAGCATTATGGGGATGTGTGTGATGTAACAATGAATGATGTGAAACTTAGTAGAGAAACTTTAACTTGAACCCAAAATATGGAGGATGAAAAGAGTTAGAGTGAAAATAAGATTATGGGATTAGATAGAGAAATATGAAAATAAAGAATACAAAATAAATTGAATAATCCATATTTAACTATGAGTATGAGTAGGAATACAGTAGATGATATTGAAGAAATAGGAACCAAGAGAAAGGCTTCTCAAGGTGAGGGAAGTAGATTATATGTAGAGTAGGAAGCAAAAGGGATTGACAAAGAAGATAGAGTTGTAAGTAGTGAGGATATGGAGCAAAGTGAAGAATAATAATAAAGTAAACTAAAATTATAGAGGTTAAAAGATAGGAGTAGTTTGTAGCTAAGAGGAAAAGTGCTTAGATCAGTGGAAGAATATTCACAATAGGATATTATATAGAAGTATAGAAGTATGATAGGTTAAATATCACAAATATAAGAATTCAAGGATAAATATCATTTATTTATTGAGTATGCATCCCCCCAATCCAATTTTTCTTTAGTTAAAACACCAAATGCAAAGGAAGAGATAAGAAGAAGTTGGTTTGAGTCATTTACATATAAGTTTGGAAACCTTAGTACAAAGACAAATAAGTCCTTATATAACAAGAGTCTATAATATATTGGATTTGATTTTGAGGTCATTTTTAAAATTCTAGTAAAAAGTCCTCAAAAACTTATAGTCATCATGACCAATTCACAACATCCTACAATCATAGTCATGAGTGCATACAAGCTAGTGTTATCCCTTACAAGTAACCCAAATATAAATTGAAGTCCAAGAATGTTTGTTTTTTTGACATAATATGATGGGTATATAAACCTTGAGTATTATCTATTAACATATGACATGAAATGGTATGTTAGGGGAATAACTTATGATGATGTAAAAAAGTGTAAGCACATAGGAGATTTAGAAATTCATGGTTTGGAATTAATTTTTAATAGAGATATTAATATATCTCTATCAATTTAAAGCACATTTAGTGTAATAATAAAAAATGAAGTGTGCAAGCCAAACTATTTAGGATCTTAAGGAGATTTGAAAATAGAATGTAGAGTCTATGTGGGATTATGACCATAGATTATCATATGTGATGGATAAAATTGATTTTTTCATGGAGGATAAGATTAAATATTCCTAGTTTGTATAACTGAGATAAAAAATTATATTTTCTATTATGCAGTCTAATTTTGTAACAAAGTTTGATGCTCAATGAATGACACTTTTAATAGAACATATTGAAGATTATGGAGATGCTCTAATTGTTGGATCCACATTAGAAACAAAGATAGATGATTTTATGAAGAGGATATATTAGATGCATGAAAATTATAAACCTAAACTAGGTTTATGGTGCATGGAGTATGGTTGAGAGGGATATCATAGGGATGATTATTATAAACTCAAGCCAAAATTTTGTGAGCTCTAAAGAGTAGTAGGTCATGTAACTATTAAATGTCATATACTATAATAGTAGATACAAAAGTCCAAAAGTTTGTATTTAATTTTTGTAAATCAAACAATCATGATGAAAAGAGATATCGAGAATTACAAGGATTAAAATAATATATTACAAAAAAATGTCTTCACATTTATAACACAATAATTATTGACTACTATGCAATGACTCCCATACCTAGAGGTAGAAATGGTGAGTGATACACAAGGTCCCACATGGATACCTTCATCACCTCAATATCAATATTAACCCCAAGGTTTGGTTGGCTAAACACCATCATCACCACAATAGTAGTATCAATCTTCATAGAATAATGTGATCCCATAATAGAAGTAATCAAATTAGGCTCCTACATCACCTCAGTATTAGTACAGTGGATACAATGCAAAATAATAGAAGTAAAGAGGATTGGATGGACAATAGTCACATGATTATGGTTATCAACAAAATATAGGAGGTTATAGTAGAGGATATAGAGGGTGATACTATGGATGATATCAATGTGGTCACAACAATGATAATCAACATTGCTAACCTATTCAATGCTTTTTGTGTGGTATGTATAATCATTTTGACTAAAATTATCCTACTAATTATTAAAGATAGGTATATTAAGTGTATTATAGATTGGAATGATAACATCAAATTAAATATTACCTAGTATTTCAAAATCAAAGAAAATAAAATCCAATGCATAATGTGAACATTGTTAATGTGTAACCTAAATAAAATGTATTTATATAAGTAATTACTAAAAAATAGTGTATAGAGTAAGGACTACCTGCATTATAAATACCACAAGATCAAGGAATTTAAAAGGTGTAATGGGATAAATATCCTAAACCTATGATAGACAAGGGCTTGATGTATCAAGCTATGCAGGTGCTCCAATACATACAATATCGAAGTGCATCAGAAAGAGATATTATAGATATTGATGCAAAAATTTATGGGTAAATTGTGTGTTTTATGAAGTAGGAAGGTTTTATGACAATAATAATATTATTTATAATTACTTAGCATGTTTCACAATGAATATATCTCCCATAATATTAAAAATCTTTTAGAAAATCTTCTAGAGTTTGTATAGATGGGACAATAATAAACTAACAAAGTGGTCTAGTATGTTAAAACAAAGAAACCATGGGATGTAGACTCATACATTTACATTCAACTTACAAGATATGAAATCCATAATTCAGTATTTATCTTATATAAAATGGTTAATATGATTCCTAGATCGACTTGGTAAGCTATTCTTAGACCACATGTGAGCTATAGTCATGTCACCCTCATGTTCATAGACTATAGGTGGGTAGAACCAACTAGACACCTCAAATATATTTCAAATTACTAAGCTAATTCTATGTAGTGATTTTGAATTCATTGACATGAATACAACTAAAACCCATTAACCTACCTTAATTGGAAATAAATGGGCTTACGATGGTTAAATGACTATTACTATAATGCATAAAAAACTAGATGCTTATCAAAGAGATAATATAGTTGTCATCCATTTGAGTAAATTAGAGTATAAGCCTTACATGATTTCAAAGGAACCAGAGTCACCATATGCTTATGGTGATAATAGTTGGTTTAAATTTAGCATAGATACACTAAAAAATGTAATGTAAACTATATAGTTTCAGTTTTTGAATACACAATTATAGTTAGAGCAACCACAGTCAACAAAGCAGCCATTTTATAATCTAGTGATAATAAAATATGTAGCTCCCCAATTTCAAATTAAAGGTTGTAGCTATCCTTTGATGTGATCTCATACTAAGTCATATGTACATTTTTTATATAATATAGGTTTAATAATAATGGATTATACATAACCTACTCTAGAAGGTGTTTTACCTTGGGAAACAACATCTTCCATAAGAGGTGATTTAGACACCCATATGTTGAACTGATCTAGGGGAGATCATGAGATACATTCTCTATGTATGGCATTTTCCATTAAATGTCAATTACCTCAATAATTTATAATAGAGAATATTAATCCATTCATTTTAAGGTTAAAAAACCATATGTTAAATATAGATCAAAGAGTCGGCGCATTTAAGTATTCACTGAAAGGAACTATTATGAATTAGTGGGAAGTACCTAGAGATCCTAAGATACATTGGAAGGAATCATGTGAATTTTTGTGTGCATGGTTTCAGTTACCACCTATTATGATATTAGAATGGTCATTATTTCAGTAAGGCCAATGTCCCAATCTTCACATTCATTAATGTGTAGATATATCGTATATGCAAGGAGTGGAGAAAAGGTATTGGGTACACATTTTTAGTCACACAATAGTGCCACTCCCAACTACCTAGTACACACATCAAAAATGAAGGAGAGAGACCAAACATTGGCCACAAGTGCAATATAATTTTATTCAAATTTTGTGTTTTGAGGATGATAACCCATTGGTGCATAATACATTACACAAACTAAAAAAAATTCTACATTAAAATCGAGTAGAAATTTGAGAGTTGCAACAAATTCATCACCATAGTAATAATTATCACATGACTTTAATGTTGTGCTTCATAACTACAAGGCTAATCAACAAGAATAATCTCTTATTAAGACCTATAATAGAATAACATATGAGCTAACAAAATCTAGTGATGGTGATGGAGACCTAGATTTAGAAGGATTATTTGAAATGGAATGAGAAACCAAACCAAAAATTGACCAAAGATTAGAACAAGTTGAAGGGGAAATACATCACAACATAAACATTTTATAATAGGAAGGGGAGTGCACTCTATGAGAGGATCTACCGAGTGGAAAAAAAGTATATCAAGAACCACTAAAAAAGATTGAAAAACATTAAAAGATATTAATTCCATAAATCAATTATGGTAGACTACTGGGGTCAGGATTAAATTTCATAACAAATATAGTTTCTATGAGACTATTATGTTGTCTTTTGACCAAGTTCTAACAAGTAAAAGGTGTATATCAACCATTGGGGAAGATGCACATAGAATTTAAAGAGTACACTATACCCTCTAAAAATAATTCCTACAAACTAAATAAAAAAGTGAAGATAAAAATAAAGATTGGACTAGATTTCATGAAATAAATAGGAATCATTTATCTAGTTGAAAATGCAAATTGGGTGAGTTGCCTAGTTGTGCATGCAAATAAGTTTGGGGAGATTCAAGCTTGTTGGGACTATTGTGCACTAAATAATTCATACATAAATGATCCCTTTCCAATACCATTCACATATGAAGTCCTTGAGTCAGTCTTAGGTCATGAGGTGTACTCATTCATAGATGGATTCAGTGGATACCATCAAATTCTAATCACAAACGAAGGCCAAGCTAAAACAACCTTTACAACAAAATTGGGCTCATTCACATTTAAGGTAATGCCCTTTAGTCTAAATAATTTCCATAATTTTTCTCTAGGGATGTACTAACTACACTGAAATACTTCATTTATGAATTTTTAGAAGTATATTTAGATGACTAGGTTGTCTTTTGCTTATTTAATGAGCATCTATTGAAACTGCAATTAATGCTAGAATGTTTCCAAGCTCTACTATTTGATTTGAATATAAATAAGTGCTTATTTTTCACACCTTTTAGTGTTATTTTGGTCCATTCCATATGTAGTGATTTCATCTTGGTTGACCAAACTAAGATTTTAGTAATACTATGGATGCCACCCCCAACCAACTCTATATAAGAGTGCACCTTTCTTGTTCATATAGGATACTATATAAAATTCAAAAAAGATACACATCCATATCTACATCGGTGGAAAACTATTGTGAAAATATATAAATTTTGAGTGGATATTAGAATGCCAAACATAATTTATTTATCTCAAGTAAAGGTTAATAACAACACCTATTTTAGTTTATCCTAACTAGAAGAAGCCATTCCACGTACATGTGGATGCTTTTGGTATTATAGTAAGAGTTGTCTTAGTGTAGATAGGGGATATTGGGTTTGGATCATCCCCTACATTTTATCAATAAGAATCTATTAGCATTATAGAAAAACTATACAACTAAAAAAAGAGAGGCCTTAGTTATGGTGTTTGTATTACAAAAGTTTTGACATTATATTTGGCCTGACCATTTCATCTTTTCATAGACCACCAAGCATTGTGATACATGGTAAATAAGCATATATTAGGAGGATGGATCTATAAGTGGCTAATTTTATTTTAATAGTTTCAATTTATAATCAATGTAAAGCTAGGTTAAGAAAATGTTAGGATCAGATCATCTGAGCAGGCTATAAAATGGAGAATGAGAAGAAAAAGAGGATGAGTCCCCAGATGTGCACTTTTTCAATGCTACTACGATCCTTGATAATATGGAAGACATTGTAAAATTATTGGAGCATGGGACTTTCCATACACATTATGTTGAAAGGCATAAAAATCAAATGGTGATAAGAGCAATTCCATATAGTCTCATTAATGAATTTCTATACAAGATTGGGAAAGATGATGTGATGCACAGAGTATAATTATATCATGAACAACCATATATTCTCCAAGAATCACATTAGTGAATTGGATTAGGTCACTTCATAGGTGATGCCACTTTAATAAAAATCTTATAGATTTTCTTTGGTGGTTAATCTTGTTTGAAGATACACACAAGGTGGCCAAACATTGTGATGTGTGTCAGAGAATAAGAAAACCCAATCAGTAGGATGAGATGCCATTGGTCCCAATTATTGTGGAAAAACCATTTTAAAAATGGATAATTGACTTTGTAGGACCTATAATTCCTCAAATCAGACATAGTCATGCATGATACATTATTAATACAATAGATTACTTCACCAAGTGGGTGGAAGTTACTATGATGCCAAGTTGTGATAAAAAGGATGCTACCAAATTATTATATGAAAATGCCATTAGAAGATTTGGATGTCATATCAAGATGGTTAGTGATAAAGGAACTCATTTCCTTAATGACACTATAAATGCTTTCATCAAGGATTTTATGATCTCTCACCATAAGAGAATGAATTATCACCCACAAGTAAATGGACTAGCTGAAACATTGAATAAAATATTAAGTAAAATGCTAACAAAAATATGAAACATTCAAAGGTACTATTGGGAGCATCACATACATATAATTTTTTTGGTGTATAGAATAAAATACTAACACATCATAAGTTTCACTCTCTTTCATCTTGTTTATGATCTTGAGGTAGTGATGCCTATGTAGTACATTGTTCCCAGTATTCACATTGTAATGGTTATGAGTCCAAGAAATAAAGAATTTTTGAAATGAAGATTAAAGGATTTGGTTAAAATGGAATAAAATCAATAAAGGTCACATTGGATGCAAGAGATTAATAATTTAAGCCAAAAGGTGTGACATGATCATAACTTATGATTTGAGTAATTTCATCTAGAACAAACAATATTGTTATATGATAATTGATTTAAGGCATTCCCAAGAAAATATGCATTAGATGGAAGGGACCCTACATTATTCATGAAAATTCACATGGAAACATTATGTTAAAATATTTGTAGGGAACCATATTTCCAGGACATGTTAATGGTTGTAGGATTAAGCTTTACAACCATTAGTCTCTATCATTTTTTATTGATATTGAGAGATGGTACTAAGTAGAATCATGTGGTTAATAATTTTATTTAATGTTATTTTTATTTTTTATTTATTTTTTTAGGGTTAGTGTGTTTGTAAAGTGTGATATTTGGATCACAACACATCATAATGGATTTTGAATAATCAACATCATAAATTGCAATTGATTCATATAGATAGTGTGAAGTAAGGAAAGGTATAAATAGATGCACAATAGTCATAAAATAAGTCTAGGAAGATAAAACTAACAAGACAGGTATGGTGAAAGGATGGACAATAGTCATTCAAGACCATTAATTACTAGGCACTTGAACATATTAGATCTTTCTCAAAGCAAAATAAAACAAATGGGATAAAAGAAAGGATGTCAAGTCACTTTAGGTACCTAAAAATTCATGAATCAAAGAATATAGATATAAAAGGTAAACCATCATATCAAATAGCATTTGTTTGATATTAATTAGGAGGTAAACTTGTGAAAAACCAAATTAATGCATTTAAACTAGTTGAATAGATGGATTTGGGCACTAAAAAGTATATAACAAAGGAAATGCACAAGAAAATTTATTACATACTCCTAAAACCAATCAAACTCTATGATATTATTTCAAAACAACTTATTGAAAACATATTGCAAACCAGATCTAGATCAAACAAAGTATGAAATCAACCCAAGACACAACAATAACCATGGAGAGAGCTTAATTATTGATCCCACTTTTAGATTCACAAAAAGAGGAAATGGGTATATGCCTAGGCCTATTACAAATTAAATATATATACATATATCCCTTTGACTTTATTGATGTGGTAGAAGCCACTTCATTTGCTCATGATCCACAAGAAGCAACATAGGCAAGAGGCCTAGCGCTTCAACATCTATTGTGGGAATAGATGCAGAATAATTGATCAAAATACCTATTTTTGGACAATTGGATGAGGTAATACTCTCTTTGATTATTAGGTATAATTAAGGATCTATTTATTAGTCCCAATATATCATAATTAGGATCACTCCTTAGACCATGAAAATCATAATAGGCCTCCCAAATCATGGTAAATCACTTGTGCCTTAAAGTCCATCACTTCACTAATTCACTACAAAACTAGGGGAAAATATATTAAAGGGTAAGGATGAGGAATACCCATTGATATGATATAGGATGATTTAATGTGCATCATGGTTAAATGCATTAGTAAGAAGTTTTGGAAAATAATAAAATAGGCAAAGTAGATGATAAAAGGTGTTATTGACATGTATCACATGATACACCTAAACAAAAATTTCATTTGGCTTAGCACTTTAGCCTATGAACTAAAAAAAAACATTCAAAATATTATTACTAGCACTTCATAAGCATTTTAGTACCTATTTTTGGTTAATCTTCTCTACTTTACAGAGTGGAAATCATCGGAAGGACCGGTCAACCCTACTACATATTTTTGGCATGTTGCTACTTTTGCAAACATCACATGGAAAAAAATAGGTTAATATTTCAATAAAATGGGGAGGTTCAATAAATTATGTCTAGAATCCCTAACCATTATTAATTCACACCATATAATACCCCAAGATGTCATGCATAATCTTGGATAACATGCATCAATTATAAAGCTACACAACAACATCCAAATTAAGGTACATGAGTTACCCAAATCAACTTGACTTCATTACCATTTTTCATCATTATGTTGCATTCCAAGGCTAAATTTTTGAGGTAGAAATCCCTAGCTATGATTTCAGTGCCATAACTATAGTCCATTCCCCAACATGTGCAATAACTAGTATAAATATAGGTGAAACCTAAGGTACAACCACAATGGAAAGCACAAGCACAAGCACCACCACAAACAATAGTGGATCTAACAAAATAATATAAATGAAAGATAAAAACACTTGTGCAATAATATTAACCACTACCATCAAAGAAGAGGATATGCCAAGTAAATTCTTGAATGGATAATATACATGTCCCTAAAATAATAGTTGAGTGATATTTACCAAAGTTAGGAGTCAAGGAGAAATAAGTCCTAAATTCCATGCTTAAAGACATCAATAACAATGTTTGTGAGCATGAAAAAGAAAAATTAAAAAAAATTGGAAAATAATGCACACCTGTCAAGTGCAAAATTAGGTAAGACAAGACCTTTGGATAAATACTATTCAACATCATCCTTATATCATTTTTAACACTTTAGGTGAAGAAAAATATCTATAAAATTTGAAGACTTGAATATTCCACAAAGATCTAGTTATATTATCCTCTGTTATGAATCAAGAAGAACTACCAACATAAAAAAATGCCACCACCATCATTTTTGCATAGACTATGGATGCATACTATAGACTAACCTTATGTAATTATTAAGTATAAAATGGTGTCCTTCTTAGACCTAGTAGAGGTGAGTGCAGCACAACAAGAACTAGAGTCTTATCAATTTGCATAGTGTCAAACTATAAAGAGGAAAAAAAATAGCCTCAAGCCCCTTCAACATCTAGAAAAAATATGGTTTCATGTCAAGGTGCTATTTTATAATATTATACATAAGAGGATTGACAATAACTTATAATACTGTATTCTCCAGCCACCATGTAAGAACATAAAGAAACTAATTTATCATAAATGAAGCCCTAATAAGAAGCTACACAAGAATAAGAGGATCCATAAAAAGTGCAAAAGGAGGCTAAAAGAAGGGGAAAAAAAGGAAGATAAAAAAATAAAGAAGAGGCAAAGTGAAAGGCATCTGAGGAAGAATAAAAGTACAAGTAATAAGAATCTATGTAGAGGAGAAATTTAGACAACAAGATTTAGAGTAACAATACAAGAAACAAGTTGAAGAAGTAGATGCTCAAAAGAAAAGAGTTGAAGAAGTAGAGTCTAACAATAAAAAAGATGAGGAAGCAAAGACTCACAAGAAATGAGCCAAATAAGAGGAAGAACATAAAAAAGAACAAGAGGAGGCAGTAAGAAAACATCAAGAAGCATAGTCTACACTATAGAATAATGAGGACATAGAGGCACTAGAAAAGGATTAAGAAGATCAAAAGGCCAAAGAGGAAAAACACATCAAAAAATAACAATCTAATCATGTGGCCAAGGAAAAGGTAGATAAATAAAAATCTAAGGCTAAAGTTGAAGCCAAGGCCAAGGTAGATGTAGATGCCAAAGCTAAGATTGAGGTGGAAGCCAAAGATAAAGCTGAGGCTAAAGTAAGGCTAAGGTCAAAACCCAAGTTAAATCCAAAGCTAAGGAAAATGATAAGGCTAAGGATAAAGCTAAATTTAAAGCTATAGAAGATAAGGAAGAAAAATCCAAGGAAGAATTGAAGCACGTAAAATGTCAAAAACTAGTTCCACAAGGAGGTACACAAGAGGAGGCTTCATAGCTAAAACCTCAAATCACTAGCTTGTGGTTGTGGGATGTTACCACATCATCCACCTTACACACCACATTTTCTCTTCCTTTGGTATAATTCACATTTGTTCCTACAATGATTTTGACCACCTCTATGGCCTTTGATACCAATATGTATGAAATGTATTTGGATGTTGACAAACTTCTAGTCACCAAACAAATTGAAGATGTAGCTTTATTCCAAGAGTCAATAGTGTATAAGGCTTCAACCTTGGAGAAATAAGTTTTTTAGTTTTGAAATGGTAATGAAAATTTGATTTTCCAACTTATAAATGTGCATCAGTTGATCAATGGTAATTGGATCACACTAGTTACATAAGTTCTAGGTGACCATATGATGTCTAAAGAGACACAACTCACCACTTTACTAACATAACTCACAAAGGATTGGTTAGGTATGTAGTATTTGTAAAAAAACATGATTTTAAGGGTAGAATATCAAATCAAAAACATAAGCAATCTACAAACTTATAGAAGATTACATATAGGTTTTATATACCATTATGTATCAATCCAAGTAGATAACATAAGGTATGTTGAATTAGAGTAATCACCTTAATAATTCATTGGAAACCACTAAGACTAAGTCGTGAATAGTAGACAAAGACAAAGCTATCATGGAGGATGAAATGACTACTTTAGAAGTAATGAGTAATTTCATCAAATAATTATTGGATTCAAGGTATAGTACCATGTAAACACTATAGAATTGGCATAATGAGACTCTATATAATACATTTATTGGCCTTTAAGTTCAAAGGCATGCTGATTGATTAGATGAGTTGATACTAGATATCTGGCTCAAATTATAAAACACTAATCACTATCACAAAATATGAGGATGTTTAAAACTTGATGGTTATTCAGATCCCCCTACACATATTGCTCACTATAGTGTGAGAAGTTCTAACTGACTAGAAGATGCTCAATCAAGATCTCACCCAAATTTATCTTGTCATTACATAACTTGTGTAGGATCCTTGATTCATTACACCATAATAGTTGTAAAAAGTCTTATAATAGAAGAATATAACCATAAATTTTCAACCAGAGAGCTAGCAATAATAATAACCTCGATCATCAGATTCTACACAACCAAGTGGTTCATCTACAACACAAGTAAAACCAGCACAACAACCTACTTCAAAACCACTTAAAAGTATACCACCATCTTCTTAGTATGTATTTTTCACTATAATTTTATAGTTTTCACAAGTTTTTCATTATTTTTTAGGATAGCTTTAAGCATTAGGAGTAGGGTTAGGATGGCTGAAAACCCATAAATAACAACCACCTGGTTATGTTATTCATTGAAAAGGGTGATAGGATAATATGATACTTAGTTGAAAATATGAAAGGATGGATAAGTAGTGCATAAAGGGTGAAAACTAGTAAATGATAGATAGAGTGATAACTATGAATCTTGTTTCTATTTCATTCTCTTAGCTTCTGAGCATATTATATTATTACAAATTTATCTTAGGACAAGACACAAGAAAGTGTTGGGTGAAGAATAGGGCCTACTAAAATCATAGAGTATAATTGATGGACACCTATACGAATTAAACTATTTTGTCTTTTGTATAATCTTTTGTATGTATTCAATTTATGTAAGCATAAGGATAGAGGAAAAAATGCAAAGAGTTACTCATTTTGGGAATATCAAAAGGCTAGAATGTGAAGAGATAATATTAAGTAATACTCTATATAGCACTTAATTATAATTATATATGGTTTTAATGTGATAGAGATTAATAGATACTATTTTGAAATGGTCTTCTTATTTATTTTTTATCATTATTTTGTGCATGGTGAGTACTTTGTTTGCTTTAGTCTATTAATTATATTAGTATATGTTAGCTATTAATATTCTAATAAATCTATATTCCTTTGTGCATCAATCTATTTGATTTAATTAATGAATATATTAAGTCTAAATATGGTATCGACTGTGCTCTTTTATGTTTTCTATGTAAGCTATCCTTGAAATAACATGTTTTTAAGGATTTCTAGGAACCTCTACTAACCCTCTAAGTACCAAACTTCTTATTTTCTATGTGAAATAATTTCAAAAAAATTGTAGCTTTTTTGTACCTAAGCTAATGTTAAAATTGTGTCAAGTATGCTAAAAACATGATATTGATGAAAGTTTCACAATTCCAAATAATTGATCCGAAAGTGTAGACATTATCTCCAAGAACTTCCTTATTTTAGTGTGAAATCATTTCATAGATTCTATAGGTTTATTATACATAGGGTATAACATTAAAAATGCATCTCACCATGCATTCATTCTTTTTATTTTCTTTTTAACCTCTTAATGCCCCTATAGAACCTGAGTATAAGTACACTTTGCTAACAAGGTAGTAAACAAGGAAAAAGGCAACTTTGCTTGAAGGAGTTGACTGATATTTGACAATGGAATTGAATGAAACACTTTTCAAATGTGGATCCAAACACATTGAAACTTCCAAGGAGCTCCTTTCCATGCTATGAAACTCAGACTACACTCCCAACTTTGTAAATTTCAAGAAACAAGCACTATTTGAAAACTCCTTCACAAGAAATGAAAAGGTCAAGTGTTAGTTATTGAAAACATAATGGAGAGAGAGATATTTTAGCCTAAAAACACCCCATCAAGATCACATAGCTCCAATGACCTCTAAAAATTATAAATAGATGCATAATAGTACCCCTCTTGGATGTAATTCTATAAGAATCTATTTAGCTTGTTAGCATTTGTTCATCAAGTATGATGCACAAATATAAATCTTATTTCCATGAAATTGAAGCGTAATAAGAGTACTATCCGCCCCCAAGACCTCTCTACCTAAATCCACCTGTATGACTTGTTGGGTGAATATTTTGTCAGTCAGCTATCTAATTGAGCAAAATAGGTCTAATCATCCATGTCAAAGGAGATCGATCATCCAAATTTGTAGGTTTACTACATCCAAAGGGGACAAATCTCTCCTGTCATCAAGGGGAGGTTCCCTATATGCATAAAGGGGGATATATATTATATATATAAGTAGAAAGTAACACTCAGGGGTAGAATAAACCATCCATCTCTCTTTTTTTAGAGATGATGCTCACAGATCAAAGGAGAAATCCTAGGTGATTGGTGAAGGTGCTTCTCTTCTTTCAAAATTAACATTCAACCAAGAGCTAGATCCCTTCCTAGATAGTAAAAATCCTGGTGAAGTGATAGAAGGCACTTCTCTTCTTTTAGAAGTGCTTGTTCTTGTAGACAACAAGAATCTTTCTAGTAACAAGTGACTGGTAACATAGTACAGAGTCACCAGTCTAAGATGTAGCGCAAAGTCTCCACCTTGACTACCTAAGAGTGAGGTGTGAAGAATAATGGGGGCACAAAGTCATCCCAAGGTCCCTTACATAGAAATAGAAAATAAACACACACTAAAGACAACTATGACAAATAAAGTTTGAAAGTAGCTGGCTTTAGGACACCTCCCTGATTACTTCCACTAGTTCTACTTGTTAGATCAAATAAAAAAGAATGATCCTAGGAAACAGACATAAAAACAATTTACTAAAGTAGCACAGGCTATAACAACACAAAGTCTACAAGTGACTTGCTTTCTCATTCAATCAAAGAAATATGAACAATAATCTAAGCTCAAAGTCTCAGTAATGCCCTTTAATTTGGGTAGAGTTTTGCTTCTATATTAGGGGAGATCTCCTTTTGCATCAAATGAGAGATTAAAATATATAAAGGCTAAGAGAGGCTTGGCACTTTTTCCTATAGAGAGACCCATGTTATGTAATTAATGCCTTAGATGCATTCTTGGTTCTGTTAAGAAGGGCCATGCTGGAGCAAGGTAGCTGCCTTAACTGTGGTGTGTTGATTCATCTCCAATGTCTACTCCTAAGCCTGAATCACTCATTTCATCACCTGTTATTTGTGTAACTATCTACTCCACCTTTACTCTAAAGGGGACAAAGAGGCTACACTTTTAATGCTTGTAGGCCCTAAATATCTACCTAGCAAACTGCTCCACTTATGAGGAATAACTCCTGCTGAGTTTCCCTCTTTGTCTCTTCTTCCATTTGGCTCTAGCCTTAGTATTTTTGAATGCATTGGGTCCACACTTTAAGTCTAAGAAAATCAATAGACACTTCATTACAACAAATTTGATGTTTGTGGGCCTATCATTCTTCTTAACAACTCTCTCTTTGTGTCTTTCTCGCTTGTTATGGCCACTTTCCGCTTGTGACACTGTCGAGGACACATGGTAGCATTCACAATTTTGAAATAAGCTTATTAAAATAAGCTTTAAAAATTGTTAGAGACCATTGGCACAGATGCAGACACTTGACAACTTTTGCTACACTAGGATGGAAAATGTGGCAAGTTTCATTGCATTGAAACTGGTTAGAAGCTGTGGTCTCAGCATGCACCACTTGGCAGCTTCCACTGTGCTTTGAGGCTTGACCCTTTTCAAAGGGCATGTGCCGTTTGGGATCTTGGATAGGGTCCACTTCTGAGTGTTGATTGTCCCCCCACAAGGGTACCAACCCTTCAGGATCATCTGGGTGGCCTTCAGGCTTTAGTTTCTTCGGTTAGGCTCAACCCTTTATTTCCTTCAGACAAAATGCTTGAAGGAATTCCTTAGCTCTACCTCTCTATATTGGGAGTGTCCCATCTTTGAAACGTGGCACCTTATACCACTTTTAACTAGAGACATGTGGCATCTTCCATTAGAATAGGCAAGGACATGTGGAAGCATCTGCCTAATCTATAGGATCTCTTAGAAACTTTTGAGAATCCCACATCTGATGACATGTGGCAGCTTCTGATGAAACTCTAGAGATACTTACAAAAGCAGTTGGGACTCATTTTTAGCAATCCCATGGATGATGACACTTGTTGGCTTCTGTTGATTCTTAGTAACTCACTTGGGGTCCACCACAACCCTTATGAAACAAAGGGAGAAACTGTGAAAGGAAGACGTTGTTGTCATTGACATTTGTCAGCTTTTGCCAAGTTTTACAAGAGACACATGGCACAGTCTGTTTCTATTTATAAAAACATATTGAAACCTTCCATAGTTGCCACTTGTCACCCTTTATATAACTTTAAGAGAAGCTTTAAGAGAAACTTGAATTTGATGTTTGTAGGGGCATCACTGGTTGTTTGGCATTTCTTTTCTACAGAGTTCATAAAAACTTGCAGTGTCTATAAAAATGTAGCTGCAAGGTCCCTTAGCTAAAAAATCCTAAATAATAAAGAATTTGAATGCTCAAAATAATTTTCAAGAAGGGAAGAGACAGTTTTGTTTTACACAGGATCAAAATATTCCATAGGTTGCCCTAAAAAGGAGTGCCATTTTTTGGGGACAATAGCTAGCTCCAGTTGGAGAACTTCCTTCAATTGGAAACTTGAAACATAGCTGAGGGGAGTAGAAACTAGAATCTCCAGTGCCTTGAAGTGTGCCATTGGGCTATGGAGTTGTGCTACCCAAAAATAAAGGCTCTAAAAAATTAAAATGAAAAGAACAAAATAGAAACAAAAGACTTATACAGATAAATATATGTACAGGGGAACTCATCCAATACCTCAAGAGCTGAAGTGCTTCAGATGCTGCCCATTGTGAGGTAAAGAAAAGAGAATGCTATCTTGATATTTCAATAAGAAACTATTTTCACCATTGAGTTGATGAATGGTAAAAGGGCCCCTCTATAGGGAATCAAACTTTCCATGCATCCCTTTTGGTTCTCTTCTCTTGTCCCACAGCAGGACTTGATCTCCAATATGGAAACCATAGTTCTTTGATTTCTAGTTGAAGAGATTCTTCACCAGACCTTGATGGGCAGAAATTCAGTCCACTATTGTAGTTCTCTACTCACCCAGTTCAGCAAGGCATATGATCATCTTATCAAGGGAGCCTTCATATGTTTGGTCTTCAATTGCCTTAGCTAATTTCAATGCTGGCAATTCCAAGGTGATTGGTATCTTAGCATTAACACCATAAAGAAGTTGGAAAGGAGACATACCAATTGCCCTCTTTGGCATGATTATGTCTACCCATAGAGCATCAACCAATGCTTTATGCCACATTCTTTGGCTGTCATCCACCAACTTCTTGATGATAGTTATCAGGTTCTTATTTCTTGATTCAGCCTATCCATTCCCTTGTGGAAAGTAATCAAAAGAATGGGAGAGTGTAATTTCGTAGTAGAAATAGAATTGAGTAATCTCCTAAGAAGTGAAACAAGTTGCATTGTCAGTGACAATCTTGGTTGGGACCCCCAACCTAGATATGATGTTCTCTTTGAGGAAATTGCATACTACTTCTGAAGTAGCATGTTTGGCTGGAACGGCCTCCACCCATTTAGTGAAATAGTCTATTGATGTAAAGACATAATCATGTCTAGCACTTGAAGATGGGTTTATAGCTCCAACAAAATCAATTCCCCATTACTAGAATGGTTCCTCTATGATCACTGGTTTGAGGGGCAAGGCAACTAACTTGGGCCTTCCAATAAACTGCTGGCATAATTCACATCCCTTGACCCACTTGTATGCATCTTGAAAGAGAGTTGACCAATAGTACCTAGTTCATAAGATCTTATGGGCAGTCACAAGGGTGGAGAAATGTATTCCACATGCTAAATTATGGAAGGAATTTAGAAGTTGGGTTTGCTTCTCCTTGTCTACACAATGGAGGAATACTCCATCAAGGCTCCTCTTATATAGGCCATTGTTCTAGAGGACAAAATTATCAGCTTTCAGCTTGATGGTTCTCTTTTCTTTATAAGACAGGTGAGTAAGACACTCACCATAAGTGAGGAAATGAGAAATACCCAAATACCACTCATTTATGGTGGAGTCAAAGAGGATTGTTGGTGTGTGTTCCAGCTCTACTTCTTCATGCTCTATTCCTCCTAGCTTGTTGTAATAAATTAGTTAGCATAACCCCTTTCCACACACCAGCTTTGTGGGTTTGATGACCAAATCAAACTCTTGGATCTTTGCAACCCAATTGCCTCTCTTTGTCCCAAACTCTTGCTGAGTCAATATGGATTTGACCGTGGTGTCATGAACTAGGGTAGTAACTCATGAATTAAGGATGTAGAAATGGAAATGCTTTACTGCCTTCACCACTGCATAGGCATGTTTCTCCATGTTTAAGTACTTCAGCTCATGAGCTTTGAGAGGATAGCTCATGAAGGAAATGGGGAATTCTAGACCTTCTTTATCTTATTGAACCAGAATTGTTGAAAGCGCATGTTCTGAAGCATAACTGTAAATGGTGAACTCTTTATCATAGTCTAGACAAACTAAAATTGGGGCATGGGCAATGGTAGTCTTGATATCCTCAAAGGCTGACTTGCCTTCCTTAGTCTAGCTAAAGGTGGCCTTTCCCTTCATCATGTTTACAATGTGCCTATTTTTCTCAGCAAACTTGGGGATGAACCTCCATAAGAAATTCACCTTTCCAAAGAAGGAGTGAATAGCATTCTTACTTATGGGCAAGGTAAGTTCTTGGATAGACTTGACTCTATCTGAGTCAATATTTATGCCCCATTTGGACATAATGTGTCTAAGAAGTTTCCCCTCTGTTACTTCAAAAATTGACTTCTTGGGATTTAAGGAGATGCCGTTCTAGTGGCAGTGTTCCAGCACTTGTTGCGAGTGGCGCACATGATCTAGGTGATGCCTAGAAAAATAGGCAAGTCGTCAAGATAAACTATGATGAACTTACCCATCTTATCCTTGAAGGTAAGGTCCATTGCTCTTTAAAAGGTGGTGCCAGCATTTATTAAGCCAAAAGGCATCCTTTTATATGTAAATGTGCCCCATGGTGTGGTGAAAGCAGTCTTATGCTGGTCTGCCTCATCAACTTCAACCTGATTATATCTTGAGAAGCCATCTAGCATTGATAACATCTCCAAACCTGTCACTGTCTAAAGCACTTGATCCTTCAAGGATGACTGATTCAAATTTCTAAAGTCTACATAGAGGTAAATTTCACCATTCTTCTTCCTTACAGACACTATATTGACAATCTATGTGGAATGATGGATTGGGAAGATTATCCTAGCATTTAACATCTTTTGTATCTTAGATAGAATAGTACCTAATATTTTTAGATTATAATGCCTAGACTTTTGCCTGTAAGGTGTTGAATTAGCCTTAAGAGGAATGTCATGTCAAATTTTATCAAGCTAGAGTGACTTCAGGTCATCACAGGAGTATGCTAGGACATCCATGTACTAGTTGAGTAAAGTGGTGAACTTGAAGCTCTCTTTAGGAGTACAACATCTCCCAATGTTCACAATCTTGGGGTCTTCCTTGGTTCCCAGATTTACTTGATCAAACTCCTAAGATGAGCTTGAATCAATTGGATGCTATTTTATAAATCTATCATGCTTATCAAATAGCTTCTCAAGGGAAACTAGGCCTTTGGGAATCTTATTCCCTTTAAGTTGCAAGAACTCTTCACCTGTGTTTGCATTTGATTCAGGAACTAGTTCACACTTCTGAGGTTCATTGCCTTCAAATGTAGTTATTAAAAGATATTTTATGCTATAAGAAGGCAATGATTTGGTTTTCATGGTTGAACACTTGCCAATGATTAGCATTATTAGGTACACTTGGTCTAAAGACCAGCTCAATAGTGTACTTGTCTCCTTTGAAGTTTGGGTGGGGGACTAAGAAGGTAGCTGAAATAGCCAATGCATCAGCCTGATCATTGAATTCTCTAGGAACTATAGATATGCTAAAAGCATCAAAGTTTTCAATTTGGTCCCAGACTAGATTACAGTAGTGGTGAAATCTTTCATTCTTGGTTTGGTATAGGTTCCTCACCTGACAAACTACCAATTCAGCATCTCCCTTAACATGGAGTTTGATGCCTTTGACCCTAGTGGCTTTTAATCCCAGTAATAAAGATTGATATTCAGCTATGTTATTAGTGTTTTTGAATTGCAATTTATAAGATGAAGGAAAAATATCCCCTTGAGGAGATATTAACACAACCCTGGCTCCTGAACTAGTGGAGTAGTTGCCATCAAACTCAAGAATCCATACCTCATTGGATACTGATTTTTATTTGAAATCTTCTTCATTCAAAGGAAGGCATTTTTCCACACCTGCATTGCACTCTGCTAGTTCATCTACTATTTTAACTAAATGTATTTCAAGGTTGTCACTGGCAGGAGATTCATTAGATGCTTCATGAACTTCATCCGTAGATAGAAAGTAGTTACCCATGCCTAAAGACTCAAATAGAATTTGAGCGTCAGGTGCTAAGGTTTGGGTAACCACATATTTTGCTTCCTTCTCAAGGATCAGCCTCTTCACAACACCCTTGACTGGGATCCTTGCCTTAGCTAAATCCATGTTCAATTCACCCCCAACATCCCTACAAAAATTTTGTCCAAGAAGGATGCCATAAGATGCTGGGACGTCA
This sequence comes from Torreya grandis, assembly GCA_037957365.1. Classification (NCBI taxonomy): domain Eukaryota; kingdom Viridiplantae; phylum Streptophyta; class Pinopsida; order Cupressales; family Taxaceae; genus Torreya; species Torreya grandis. The sequence goes on from JARHVA010002673.1 coordinate 516,647, forward strand.
GCCACCAAGATGGCCATCTTGATTCTTTTGTCTGGAAATGCTGGAAATGCAAATTATGCATCTTTAATTTTCCCCAGCAGTGGTACTTTCTTGTTCTCCATGGATAAACATCTACCAAACATCTTGGTTAGTGTGAGGCCAAGGGACTCAGCCACTTTAGCAGGCATGACATTGTCTAAAGCTCCAGAGTTGATGATGCAATTATTTAATTGATGACCATTTATCAGTAATGAGACATAGAAAGGTTTAGTCCTACCAAGAGTTCCATGAGGCAAAATGACAAGATTATTTCTTATGTGTACATTCTTGGGAGGATCAAGTGTCACTTTAGGAATTGTTTGTTCAACAGGGATGTTCTAGTTTTTAACACATTGAACTAGTTTATCTAATTACTCAAGATGGGACTGTAGAAATTCAAATTTAGACATTTGAATTTTGGTTTTATTTATATGGTCAATGATATAAAATGTCTGGATCGAGCTGGGAGCAGTAGATAGGAGTTCAACTTTTTTGATTTTTGGAAGGGGGAGGACTGGACTGCAAATTTGAAGTAGAAGGCATATAAATGTTAGGGGTACTTACCTTTCTAGCAGTCATCAGGTCCTTTGGCTAGAAGGGCAGAGTGGTCCCATGTTGGGCAATTAAAATTGCTAGTTGAGGTTGCCCCTCTATCTTCTCTTTATCAGCTTGTTGAGCTGGTTAATTCCTAGACTGGGTGAATACATCATATGACCCTTTAGTTGCATTACCTTCACTTCTAGGTTCATCTTGATAACTCAGGAAACTGATATTATAGTTGCCAGCTAATTTTTCTTCTTCCTCAGTGAAGATATTAGCATCATCTTCAAGATATAACTCAGGTTGGAATGAGAAATTTGATTTAGCTTCAAAATATCCAATCGCTAAGTTAGTTAGAGGTGCTTTAATGGCAAGATTATTCCTCTGAGGGGGAGGAAGATGATTGGTTTACCCTTGGTTCCTAGCAACATGTCCTTAGTAGGACTAATTAGGGAATGTCCTCCTTGGTACATCTCTATAGGAAGGAGTAGATGACATTCCTTGTGCCATTTGTTTTCTGAGGGCTAGTAATTCATTTGCTAGCTTTTGCACCATTGGATCAGTGGTGGCTAAAGGGGATTATTTAGAGGAAGATGATGATTTACCTATGTTTATATCTTTCCTTATCTTTCTTACCAAGATAAGGTCATCTTCAACTTTAGTAGCCAAATATTGAGCAGCTTTGAGGTCTATGTGGCTGGCACATCTTAGCAAAAAACTCACTTCAGGTAGTTGTGAGTTGATGAAGAAGCATTTGAGGTTTTCAGGGGTCAGCTGAGCAATAGCAAGAATTCAATTCCTTAGCTTATCAAACTTTGCTATGAAATATCTCATAGGCTCATGAGGTTCCTTCTTCATTTGTGTGAGCTGGGCCAATAAGGTGTGTGCATTTTTTGCAGGCTTGAATTTGGCTTTGAATTTGGCTTTGAGTGTGTCCCAATTAGTTACTGATCTAGCTTGCAAATGGTTGAACTAGTCTGCAGCAACACCCTATAGTGTTTCCATGAAGAACCTAACTACCACATCTTCAAATTCTATGCCTATTATGTCATAGACTATGCTGAAGGCTAAAACATGTTCATTAGGATGGACTTTTCCACCCCAAAGAATTTGGGGAATTTCTTTCTTAAGCTATGTGGAAGTTCATGCAGGGGTGGAGTCAAATTTAGTGAACCAAAAGAGTTACCCCAGGGGCCTCGTACTACCATGATTGAATTATTAAAAGTAGGGATAATAAATTTGGGTGGAATTTGGATAAGAAAAGCTCTACAAACAACATAAAAAGTAACTCTGCCTTGTGTTGGTGTCTTGGTACGAGTATGAGGGACACTCTTAGATCGTTGAACTTGAGGTTGGGGAGAAAGTAAGTCATAATTTCCTTGATATGCCAACTCAAAGATAGGGTCAACAACACCTTGAGCTCTCTAGCTTCTGGTATAGTGTGGAGTTGTTAGATTGTGAATCAAAAATGGAAAAGGATTGGTCTCACTTCAATTCAAAGCTTGAGGCTTCAAACTACTTGTCTTTCCCCAGTAGAGTCACCAAAAAGACTATTGGGTGAATATTTTGTTAGTCAGCTATCTAATTGAGCAAAATAGGTCTAATAATCCACATCAAAGGAGATCGATCATTCAAAGTTGTAGGTTTACTACATCCAAAGGGGACAAATCTCTCCTGTCATCAAGGGGAGGTTCCCTATATGCATAAAGGGGGATATATATTATATATATAAGTAGAAAGTAACACTCAGGGGTAGAATAAACCATCCATCTCTCTTTTTTTAGAGATGATGCTCACAAATCAAAGGAGAAATCATGGGTGATTGGTAAAGGTGCTTCTCTTCTTTCAAAATTAACATTCAACCAAGAGCTAGATCCCTTCCTAGATAGTAAAAATCCTGGTGAAGTGATAGAAGGCACTTCTCTTCTTTTAGAAGTGCTTGTTCTTGTAGACAACAAGAATCTTTCTAGTAACAAGTGACTGGTAACATAGTACAAAGTGACTAGCAATCTAAGATGTAGCACAAAGCCTCCACCTTGACTACCTAAGAGTGAGGTATAAAGAATAATGGGGGCACAAAGTCATCCCAAGGTCCCTTACACAAAAATAGAAAATAAACACACACTAAAGACAACTATGATAGCACAAAGTCTGAAAGTAGCTGGCTTTAGGACACCTCCCTAATTACTTCCACTAGTTCTACTTGTTAGATCAAATAAACAAGAATGCTCTTAGGAAATAGACATAAGAATAATTTCCTAAAGTAGCACAAGCTATAACAAGACAAAATCTACAAGTGAATTGCTTTCTCATTCAATCAAAGAAATATGAACAACAATCTAAGCTCAAAGTCTCTAATGCCTTTCAATTTGGGCAAAGTTTTACTTATGTATTAGGGGAGATCTCCTTTTGCATCAAATGAGATATTACAATATATAGAGGCTAAGAGAGGCTTGGCACTTTTTCCCACAGAGTGACCCATGCTATGCAATTAATGCCTTGGATGCATTCTTGGTTCTGTTAGGAAGGGCCATGCTAGAGCAAGGCAACTACCTTAACTATGGTGTGTTGATTCATCTCTAATGTCTAATCCTAAGCCTAAATCACACATTTCATCACCTATTATCTACAAAACTATCTACTCTGCCTTTACTCTAGAGAGGACAAAGAGGCTATGCTTTCAATGCTTATAGGCCCAAATATCTACCTGGAGAACTGCTCCACCTATGAGGAATAACTCCTACTAAGTTTCCCTCTTTGTCTCTTCTTCCATTTGGCCCCAGCCTTAGAATTTTTGAATGCATTAGGTCCACACTTTAAGTTTTCAAAAATCAACAGACACTTCATTGCAACAAATTTGATGTTTGCGGGCCTATCATTCTTCTTAACAACTCTCTCTTTGTGTCTTTCTCACTTGCTATGGCCACTTTTCACCTATGACACTGTCGAGGACACATGGTTACATCCATAGTTTTGAAATAATCTTATCAAAATAAGCTTTGAAACTTGTTAGAGACCATTGGTGAGTTTCAATGCATTGAAACTGGTTAGAGGTTGTTGTCTCGGCATGCACCACTTGGCAGCTTCCACTACGCTTTGAGGCTTAACCCTTTTCAAAGGGAACGTGCCCTTCAAGATCTTAAACATGGTCCATTTTTGAGTGTCGAGTGTCCCCTCACAAGGGTACTAACCCTTCAGGATCATTTGAATGGCCTTCAGGCTTAAGTTTCTTTGGTTAGGCTCGACCCTTTATTTCCTTTAGAAAATATGCCCAAAGGAATTTCTTCGCTCTGCCTCTCTGCATTGGGAGTGTCCCATCTTTGAAAAATGATTCCTTACACTAATTTTTACTAGAGACATGTGGCATCTTCTACTATAATAGGTGAGGACATGTGGAAGCATCCACCTAATCTATAGGAGCTCTTAGAAACTTTTGAGAATCTCATGTCTGATGACACGTGGTAGCTTCTAATGAAACTCTAGAGATACTTACAAAAGCAATCAGGACTCATTTTTAGCAATCTCACAGATGATGACACTTGTCAACTTTAGATAATTCTTGGTAACTCTCTTGGGTTTGCCATAGCCCTTATAAAATAAATGGAGAAGCTGTGGAAGGAAGAAGTTGCAGTCATTGACATTTGTCAGCTTCCGCCAAGCTTTGCAAGAGACACATGGAAAAGTCCACTACTCTTTAGAAAAACATATTGAAACCTTCTACAGTTTCCACTTGTCAACCTCTATGGAACTCTGAGAGAAGCTTTAGGATAAACTTGAATTTGACATCCATGGGGGTGTCACTGGTTGTTTGGTGTTTCTTTTCTACAGAGTTCATAGAAACTTGTAGAGTCCATAGAAATGTATCTGCAGGGTCCCTTAGCTGAAAAAGCCTAAATAATAAATAATTTGAATGCTCAGAATAATTTTTGAGAAGGGAAGAGATAATTTTTGTCTACACAAGATCAAAATAGTCCATAGGTTGCCCAAAAAAGGAGTGACATTTTTCGGGACAACACGACCCATAGTGAGTGTTTGAACTTGACTTTCATTTGCATGCCAAGAGGAAAATAAAGAAAATTGAGTTGTAAATTAAATTTTTTTTGAAAAAAATGAAAAATAAACATGCATATATATTTTAGGGAGGTTAAGAGTCACACCACCACATTTTAAAAGTGGCACACTTCCCAATGAGCCATACAAGTGTCTTTTTCTCACTCTTTGGTTAAGAAAACTACCCTTTTATAAACAACCTATGATTTATTTAGTGATGTCATATTCCTAAAGACATATAACGACACATGGGGGATGGAATCAGAATTTTTAACTTCTAAAAATCCCAATAAACCCGTACAAAGCATTAAATGCACTTAAAATGACCTCTAAATGACCCAAAAATGATAAATAGACCTAAGGGACTAATAACTAAAGGTATAATAACATGAAATGACATTAATTGACACTTGAAACATCTTATAACATCCATTTGAGCCTCTCTAGACCCAAAACCTTATGTTTTTTCCTATAGGTGCCTTAGTTTGACTGGAAAGTCAAACTTGCTCAATAATTTGGTGACTCATGGGGATAGTATGCCTACTATACTAACTAAGCTAGTAGCCTTATCAGTCCATTGGGATTATGGAGTCATTTAAGGACTAAGATAAATAATGTACCTTTACTATGACCAAGATAACTAGTCACTACCACAACCACACAAAGGGAAAGGACACACAACAAGAAGACAAACACACAAGACACGTGTGCATAAGCACTTAGGAAACACAAGACAAACTGAAACAAGCATACTCAAACAATAAAAAAAACCTTATATGAACACTTCCTCCATGATCAAAGGGGTATCTTGAAACCTCCTTAGCTTCATGACATAGAGGGATGAATGAGGCATGCAACCTCTTGTTCTTTGGCATCAATGCCCCTATCGTCTTCATGGTGCTCAATAAGAAACAAGCAGCTCCAAATAGATTAGCCATAGAAATGAACTTCTCTTACAAGTCAACAAATTCAATTTTATCATTATATTATTTAACTATGGCCTCCAATGGTGATGCAACTAGGCTTGCATTCTTATTTTCCATGTTATTCTCAATGAGATTGGGTTTCTCTTCTTCACATATCAGGCCATCAAGATAATGCTCTTCATGTTCTAATGCATTTAAGGGTGGTTTAAAATCAGACAGAGGCATGGACTCATCTCCAATAACTATGTCTTCTACCTTGGTTTCATGAGACTCTTTCAAAATTACAACCTCTTGAGCATTGACTTGACCTTCAATCTTGATAGTGCACTTCATTTCATGCTTGAGATGGTCATCTACAAGTTCATGATCAAGCACGGAGTCTTCTTTCTCTTGGTTCAAGAAGGGTGAGTTTTATTTGGTAACCCCAAGTGGAGTTCCAACTATAAATTCTTCTACCTCATCACTTGTGTCATCCTCTTACTTTTGTAGACACCAAAATTTAGCACCCTTACCCTGTTCTACCATATTTTAGGATATTCCTTTAATAATTAAATGTAGATGCTAGAAATCTACACAATAGCCTAAAATCCTAAAATAAGCTAAGTCTAAAATGTGGTTAAAACCTCAAAAAATCTATATTTTGCATCTTAAGTGGTTTGGGACCTCCAGGAGTTAAGATGCAAAATATATATTTTTGGAGGTTTCTATCACATTTCAGACTTAGCTTATTTTAGGATTTTAGGCTATGGTGCAGATTTCTAGCATCTACATTTAATTATTAAAGCAATATCCTAAATGATAATAGAATTAAATGTCCATAATTAAATGTCAACTTATACTTAATTTTTTATTTCATGTATATACCCCCTTTTTACCCATGGTAATTAATCTTATTAATTACTATTTACCATCCCTAACCACCCAAAATCTTTTAAATAATCAAAATCCTAAACATCAAATAAAACCAAAACATAATAAACCTCCTAACAAACTTATCCTTTGGTTAAAACAACTTGAACAACCTTAGAAGTCATTTTAACCCTCTTTTACCCTATGCCAACCCATTAGAATGACTTTTTGTTTAGTTTCACCCATTTTTGGCAAATCAACATTGATCTTACATGATCAACATTGATCAATTAGGATTGATGTCAATCCATTTATATACAACAGACCTCCACGTCTTAGAATGGAATTTCATTGCACTTTTTGAACCTAAAATGTTGTTGGAATCTCATTACAACTTGCGTATGGACTTTATCAACAACTTGCAATCTTGTGGAACTTTTGTTGGAGAGCTTATCAAAGTTTTTTCAAGGCTTTTCTCTCTCATCTTATCCAAGTTCATTTTCAGCATTAAAAGTTAGTATTGCTTTTAAATTTATTTGCATTTCTAATATACTATCTTCTATGTTTGTGTTACATTTGGTTTTTATTATTTTATTAAATATATAGGCCATCATTATAGTTTGTTTATAGTTCAACACTTTTACATAGAATTGACATAGATTCATCTTAATCGACATCGATCCTATAGAATCAATTTTGATCCTTTAGGATCATTGTCGATCCCTATCAGACTATAAAATACCTTTTAAATAGTCTATTTTGTATCTTCAACATCTGTTAAAATTATATGCTTTTTATAAATATCTCTCTTAATTTGTCAATATCTATTACTAAAACTTAGCAAAGAATTTATACATCTTGTCCTTGAATAATCCATTTATTTTATCTCTTAATCATAGGTAGTCTGCATTTATATAATCTTTATTAAGTTGTATGTTGATGTTGTTTATACCTACATCTATTATCTTGTATATCTTATCTATTGTCTTGAATAATCCATAATCATTTATCTTTATCAAATTAACTTTTACATCATTTATGTTTGGTAATATTTATTTTTTATTTTTCATCTTTATTGTCCTTCTTAATTAAAAATAGTGGGTTGACATCCATATAAGAAAGCATGTTATTTCTTGGGACTAGTTTTTAACCAGGCAACCCACTCATTTATCTATTAATCCATTTTTTTAAGTGTGGTGAATTACAGGGCATTCCTCCCTAGCCAAAGAGGAGTTATCATAATCAAGCTTGATCTACAGTGTGCAACCAACCATCCATATCTGTAGGTAATCTTAAAAATCTTGCTTATACTTTATTTTTAGTAGCTAATTAGATCACATTCAAAAAAGCATAAAAGCTACTCAAACAATTCTATTGAAAACTGAATTTTTTCTTCATTTCATGCTTCCCTTAAAAGAGTTTCTTCTTTAAGGAGAGGGATGATGGAATAGAGATATATAGGTCTATGGGTTGGGGATGGAGTGTGGTGGTCATGGATGGGTATGGAGATGTGTGAAACTTCTTGAATGAGATCTTGAGGGAGAGGTAAGTTAGGATGAGCAATAGAAAGGAGTTCTTTTTCATACAATATTTCATCATCCTCTTCATCTTCTTGAGGCTCTTCATGATTTTTTAGATATTATTTTATAGCTACAACTTGTTACATAGCCTCTTGAGTTTCCCATTTCTATAACCTATCAATCCACTATTGAAAAGCCTTTTCTTACCATAGAAAATCCTTCACTAATGGCATATTGATTTTCTTCTTTATCATACCCCCACATGTCCATCAATAACCCAAAAAAAACTCTTAACCAATCTAAAATACCACCAAGAGTTTCATCACAACACTTATCTATCACACTCATATGTTTTTCCAATTCTAGAAAGTTTGGCATAAATACACACACACTTTGAGAATGAGAGGTGTAGTAAGGTTGGACAATGTGACTGGGTTTTTTTAACTTCTTCAAGCAAGGTTTTGAAAGCTTCATATTTTTTCTCCTACTTAATGGTTTTTCTTGACTCATCATGATAAGGCTGAGAGGAATATGGGTCATATGGCTGGTCAATAATAGTATAATCATTTGGAAAGTGACTAGGTTGACCATATGAATACCATGAATCATAGGGAGATGGTATTCTTGATAGGGTTATTGAGAAGGGTAGAAAAGGTTGATATGGAGGTATATGGTAAGGATTTTCCTCATATCCATCTATATCAACTTCATAAGTCACATGAAAAGATAAAAAATGATCAAAATCTTTGTCAATAGATACCTAGGTTGCTTACAAATAGAAATTCAATTGGAGTCACCATTGGTTTTTGCTTGGATGCTTCTAAAATCTAATGAGAGAAAAGACACACCAATAATCTTCTCACTATTTGGACCTTGTCCCACTGAGCATGCTAGAATTATTGTCATCAAATAGTGCACCCTAGGAAATTCTATAAAACTCCTTCAATTTGATGCAACACTGAATCTTCCCTCAAGTTTGTAGCAAATTTTAAGAGGGATGAGTCTTTAGGATTGAAAAGGGCTATCTCCCTATTTATGAATTGATGTGCTTATGGCACTAAAACTACCTATTATGATTGAAAAGGGAGAGAAAGATACATAGAGAAAACCTAAACTATGTGATGATACACCAAGAGTTGCTTCCATTCATACACTTAGGATTTGTATAATTAACCAAGACAATCAAACTAGCCACACACCATTAATGGAGCTCCCTAACATGAGTGTTTCTCATGAAGGCAAATAACGACTCAACAAATGAAGGTAAGTGAAGGGAAGGTCAAATATAACACTACCAAACTCATGCACACTTAAAAATTATATTATAGTAGCATACACTTCATCAAACCTATTAGGAGATAAATCATTTTCAACAACGCATTCAAGGATTGCATGAAACAAGATGAACTCAATCTATACTTGACTTTCAAGATGGATCACTTCAACACATAGTGAAAATGAACTTAGAGTATAATTAGCTTACTTATCATTAGCTTAAGTAAAAATAAAGGTACAATTTTGGTATGGATTATTCATACCAAGAGTTGGAAACCTTTCAATAGCAAAAATAGCTTACATTTATAGAAATTGGAGGAAGAAAGAGAAAATAGATGTTGAAAAGGTATAAAGGGCATGTGTCACCAAATGAATATCAATTAAAATTACATATGGAAGAGAGGCAGGTCAATATATTCCATTTCATAGGTATATACTTGTCCAAAATAAGTCATAAAGATAGTGAAAAGTGGAACAAAACCTGTAAGTTTGGCATAAGAAACTGCCTATATGATTTGCCTTCCAAAATTTCCCTTATCCCTACATATGGTTAGTTATAATGATTGGTCTAAGAAATATTTGTTACAAAAAAGTCCTAACATGCATTGGATTGATCCCTGACCATACCTATTCTTGTGTACATGCAAAATCATCACTAGTAGTTTCAAAAGGGCTCTTTTCGATGCACCTTCTCCAATTGGCATTCCAAACTCCTCAATTTTCATAATTTATCCATGTAAAAGAGGTAATTAAACATTTAAAAGGCTCCCATATCATCATTATCAATAAAAAAAAACCTTTAAAATGCCTCCCTAATTTTTTTCTTCACTTTCCCAAGTGTTCACTATTCTAGCTCACTAGACTGACTAAAAGTGAGGGCCTAGTTTGGGAACTTACAAGTTTATTCATGAGATTAGGTGAATTTTTTGAGTTATTTAAGGTGTAAAAATTTCTCTCAAATTTGTTTTAATTTCCTAAATCCTCATATATATTGCACACCACTCAAAATGGTCAAAATAAACCTTGTTTCCCTCTAATCTGTATAGTTCCATATTATAATAACACATATGTGGGATCCTATAAGAGTAATATATAACCTATATGTTTCTTCGTGGCCATTCCCCTTCATTTAGATTCTCAAATAGCTTCTTTTTTCTAGTCAAGTCCCTCTAAGGGTTTTATAAGGGTTTTTTGGAGGTTTTAGGTCTTAACATTTGTTCATAAATAAATTTCTTTAAATCTCTAATAAAATTCCATTTAGGAATCCTAAATTACCTTCCCTAAGTCCTATAAATGTCTTGGGGTAGCATGCAAATGATTATGAAAGATGTGAGCAATTCAAGTTGGTCATTCAAGCCATTCCTTGCCTCTTGTGAGGGTTTGAGCACCTTTTAGGTCTAAAATGACTTCTGGGGAAGTCTTTCTACCAAATGAGAGTTTTATCACCTACATATATACATACATACATACATACATACATACATATATATATATATATATATATATATATATATATATATATATATGCCTCTTGTGAGGGTTTGAGCACCTTTTAGGTCTAAAATGACTTCTGGGGAAGTCTTTCTACCAAATGAGAGTTTTATCACCTACATATATACATACATACATACATACATATATATATATATATACATATATATATATATATGTATATATATATGTATATATATATATATATGTATATATATACACACACACACACACACACACACACATATATATATATATTGTAGACACCAAAATAATGTCAACCCCCCCTTGGTCCCTTTCTAACTTTAACATGCCTAAACTATACTTTATTAATTTAAAATACTTATTTTAAATTAATCATCCCACCTAGACACCTCACCTTGGATTCCTAAGCTCTTAGACCATTTATCACCCTATGACTAATAATAATTACCTAAGACCTATTTTAACTCCCCCACTAATTCTCGCACCTATTAAACCTGCCTTTGGACCATTCATCAATGACAACCAAACTTGGCAGATGGAAGAATGGGAAAAAGGCTAAAAATATCCTTTTTACCCATTCTCTAACTGCCGATGTCGGTCAACAGTCGACCGACGCTGGTGGTATCACTGACGTCGGTTGCTTAAAACTAAATTCTAACCTCAGTTACACCCTTGAATGCGAATTCTCTTACTCCCAGGATCCGAATTCTCTTGCTCCTCGACTCCTTGCATATCAAAGGTAGGATTTAGGATGAGGCATCAACATTTTATCATCACTCTCCAGGCTAAGAAACTCTACAAAATTCACTCCACACCAGATTGAAATGTTGCATGAGGTCTCCTACATCAGCCATAACGGGAACAAGTCTTCTACACTTATGGTTCTCCACCAAGAGCTAAGTCTTATTCTAATTTATATTTCAGTATTTTTAGAATGTATTGGTGATTAGTCCATTGAATATTCTTGAGTACTATTGATAGACAACCCGACTTTCTTCCCAGAGCCTTCCTCTCATTCTTATTCTCTTTCCACCCATGTCCTCTACCTTAGCCTTTTTCTAGACCATATTCACTACCCTACAACCCTGCACAAACCATTAAACTCATAGACTCCTTCCAAACTCCTCTGTTGACCACAGACTTTCCCTAAAACCCATCCAAGGCCCATTGCCCCTACCAACATTAGCATCAAGGCCCATTTCCCCTATTGACGTTGGCAGCCTAATCGACGTTGGAAACTTTACCAATTGATGCCGATAGGACTACCGACATTGGTGACTGTGGAAGACTAACAGCAAGATTCAAGTACGCATTATCTATTTCTCCTTCTTTAAGTCTTTCATTATTTCCTTCCATTACGACATTGTTTTTATCAACTAGTGGACTGTCATCCCTCCAGGAAGTCTTTGCACTTTTGGGACTGAGCATATCGCTTCACAGTCCACCATATCTATCTCTAACATTTTTCTTTGTTAATTTTTCTTCTTATCTACAGGTGTCATCCTCCACAGTCAAAGAGGAGCTCCTTCAACTTCTGGATAATGGTGTGCAACTTCATCTGGGTATCATCTAACCCCTAGCCATTAACCCTTAGTGTCTTATTTCTTTTAAATGTAAAAAAGCAAAAATGAGTAGAAACATTCTAGCACTCCCGGTGGGACCCTGGAGTTTTCCTTGGGTTCATTTCTTTTTCTTCTAAAAGCAAACTTTTCATATAGTTGCATTAGGAAAAAATTTGTCTTCTTACTTCCTCTCCTTCTATCTCCTTATTTCGAAAAGACACCATTAGCACAAGTTAAAAAGAACTTTTTCTTCTTGTCACTACTTTTTTGCATCTTAGAGTAGTGAAATTCATGCTCTTAACCTTTTCCTAATTGTTTGCATCTGAACAAAAACATTTCAATTTGGGCTAAAATCCATTGCATTTCATTCTTTCTTGAATGCATATTTAGCCTTCTCATCTAGTAATTAAAAATGAGTTATGAGTAAATCATAGTGCACATATGTTACACAACCTAACCACATTCACAAAATCAAACATCTAAACATACCTGAGACAAGGCCCGACTAGGATTTCATCACCTAGCAGATACCTTACCTTTCCTGGCAATCCTACTTGGACTTCACTACCAAGGGGAGAACCCACTCTGTTCTCTGGCAGAGTATAAACTATAGGGGAAGTATATATTGGCTAAGCAACCCAGCTTGACTATGGACTCGTGAAGTGAGGGGAGCAAGCCCCTAGCACCAAGCCATGTATAGAACCTAACATAGAATTTTGAGCACCAAAACATAACCTGAAACCAACCTTAGACTGCCTCTTTTAGGACCCATTCTAAAAGCCCAACTTCCCAAACATATTCTTCTAAGGCATAAGCCACCACGACTCTAAAATTTATTCTTAAGAATTAATGTTTAGTGGTTGCTTGCCATCATCTATTTTTCTGTCTGTATCTAATTTTTTGAGCTAGTGAAGTCACATTTTGAGATCTAAAAACAACTCAGACTTTCTTCTTTCTTTCAAAAACTTTCAATTTTCTGAGTTTCTGGAAATACACAATAACTGACATTGGTTTTTCCACCGACATTGACAACTATCTTCACCGACATCAGTTATTTGACCAACATCGGCAACTTACTTCACCGACATCGGTTTTTCTACCGATGTCGGTCACTATCAAAAAAAAAATCTTCTCAAATAACAAGCTAAAAACTTGACCTTTTTGCTGTTAAAAACAAATTTTGGTTTTTTGAGGCTGAAACATACAATTTTTAGAACCTGAATCTATTTTGCCTTGGATGGTTTTGACACGTAATCAAACCAAAACTCTTGTTGACCATGCAAGGCAACAACCACTCCTGCCTTCACCTTCTATATCAAGTCCCCAAATGGAGTATAATTCAAAAACTAAATGTACTCCTATCCAACCAACCCCAACTCAGCCCCCTATTATTCCCAAATGGGACCAAGACTTTGAAAGGTTCCTTGACCTCAATGTCAAGGTTCTTCAGCACTATCTCACGAGAAGTCAAACGTGAGATCCTTTAGGCAACCTAGTTTATGGGATGCCAACTTCCTTAGTTGAAATGGCAATTATATCAACAGCCTCTGTAACCCAACCCATGGTCACCCAGGCCATTACCTCAACTAACAACCTGACCATGACCAATCTTCAAAGTGTGGCCTCTCCTTCTATTTCTAGACCTACCTCCATTGGGGTTTCTATACCCCCTCAACCACAAACCATTCAACAAAGTTCTACACCATTCCAAAACTTAATTGTCTCCATCCCACCTACTCTTGCACCCATAAATACAAGAGTGACTACTTATCCTTCGACTAGTGTTGCCACCATCCAACCACCTTTGGCAACATCAAGTCAAGTTGTGCCCTCTAGCTTTATGACACAACCACCCTTGACTTCAACATCAGTCCCTATGACTAGTTACCAATATGTTGTGCCTATACAAGTGCAACCAACTATGTCATACGCTCCACCTACCACCTTCCAAATGCCTTACAACCTAGGGGGCACCCCACTTGTAAATCCATCAACCGATCTAATCAAGATGTTGATGGATAAGGTGTCTAATCTTGAGACATCCATTTCGGGTTCAAAAAATGTTCTCTCATATGAACAAATCTGTAATGAACCTATTCATCCTTCAGTCCTAATTTGACCATATCCTAGTCAGTGGGAACTTCCCAAGTTTACTCGCTTTCAGAGTAAAGAGGACCCACAGCAACATCTACGAGCATTTAGACACGCTTGTTACCTTATAGCACATGATGATGCGTTATTACTACGCACATTTCCCATGTCACTTTTTGGTGCTACCCTTGCTTGGTATATTTCTATTACTAGTCACTCTCTATTTACCTTCACGCAACTAGCTCAACTATTTCTTGACCACTTTTCAATTAACATAACTAAAAAGGTCTCCATCACAGACCTATATTCTATCAGACAATTCGATGATGAATCAATAGCTGATTTCATTGCCCATTGGAGAGGCTTAATCAACCAACTCTTCTTTTCTTTACCTCAATCTGAGCTCATTGAGCTCTTTTCACAAGCATGTGCCAAACACATCTCATCTACTTTGTGGGTCCAAACATTCCGCACATTTGATGAAGCTTTCACCATGGCTAGGAAGCTTAAACTCCGTGTTGTCGAAGAAGATAATGTCAAACTACGTAGTAAAAATAACAACGCAAAATTCGATGACCATTCTTCTTCCAAACCTTCTTCTTCCAACTCCAAGTCCAAAGGATCGGCAAATGCTATTGTCATAAGGCCATCATCATCTTCAACAACAACCAACCAATCTCAACCTTCCACATCAGAATACATCATAAAACAATTCCAACAATGGTATATACAGTGTCAATACACTCCAATAAGAGAATCATACACTTCTGTGTTGGATAAACTAGTCAAGTAGGGAGTCCTCAATCTCCCTCAAATCCAACCACCTCAATTTGACCCCTCAAAAGCCATCCCTACATGGTATAGGGAGAATGACTTTTGTAATTATCATCGTGTCAAGGGTCACAACATAGACAATTGCAAAACCTTTAAAAACATTGTCCAAGACATGCTAGACAAGGGGGATATTGTTTTGGATAACCCTAATGCGCCAGCTAACCAAAACATAGACATCTTTAGGCAACCATTCCCTAATCATCCCCCTAGTCAAAATAATATTCAAACCATAGATGATGACCTTCAAGAGTGTAATATACGCATGATCAACATGGTTTTTAACCAACCTCTCCCATAGTCTGAAGAGGTTAATCAACCTATTTCTCCACCACAAGTAGAAGAGCCTTCTTCTCCTATTTGCCCATCACAAGTAGAAGAGCCTTCTTCTCTTATTTGTCCATTACAGGTAGAAGAGCCTTCTTCTCCTATTTGTCTACCACAAGTAGAAGACCCTTCTTCTCCTATTTGTCTTCCATCCACACCCCTTTCACATGAAGGAGAGTCTACTTTGACCTCTCCCATATTGGGGGATGCTTTGATGGCATCAACGCTAGTGGCCCTGCCCTCATCCTTCTTATTACCAATGGGGGATCATACTTTTAAACCATCAGAAGTTCAACCATCCACACCTGAACCTAAACCCTCACAAGCATCCACCATGCTGAGACAGATTAAATCTCTTGGTATTCACCCTATATCAAACCTCACTCACCCACAAGTGAAGATAGATTTGACCCTCACCCCACACAATAGTAGTCCTCACACTAAACTAAAGAAGGCTACTAAACCACGTCGGAAAACTCCCTCACTTTCACCATTGTCCTCTATTTTAGGCCCACACCCTTCCACCTTAATAAGAGTGCTCCCTACTCTAACACCCATCAAACATACATTTCCTCCAACAAATTTGACACCTTTTACCAACAAAGTGCTATCTACTTATGTGGCTTCACAACCAACCAAAAAGGTAGTGCGAAAGACTCCTCCAACAACTCCTAAACAAAAGTTGTCAACCCCTATTGCAATAAAACACATAGACCCATTAGCCGGTTCCTATGCTTTACTATTATGTCAATTGTTGCAATCTTCTAGCATCAGTCTCCCACCTCTTAAACCATTCCAACCTCTCAGAACAAAACCATCTTGGTTCGATGACACTAAAATTTGTGTGTATCATCGCATGCCTAGACATGACACTGAGCGTTGCTACACTCTTAAGGCTATCATTCATCAACACTTGAAAAAGGACACCCTATTCATTAAGGATCCTCTTGACCACCCTTTAACGAAGCCATCAACACCATCCCATACCTCTCAAACATCCTCACCTAAATCAAGATCTCAACACAAGACTATAGTCTCTCTACCACCTTCAAACCCATTATTTGAAATCAACACCACCAATGTGGCCAACAGGCCACAAACCATGAAGGACAAAGGGAAAGAGAAGGTTTCTATCCCTTAAACATATCCATTCATCAAGCCTCCTCAACCACCAAAACCCAATATTTCAATCTTGGGCACATCCCATCCAACATCTTTGAAGCCACTTCATGACCCCATGGTGAAACAACTTCACCAAACCCCTGTGAAGACATCTTTGTATGACCTCATTCAAAGCTCTCCACAACATCATAAAGCTTTAATCAAAGCTTTACAGGTAGTGGAGGTCCAACCTGAAGACCCCCAACCACTAGCTACCTTAGTCCAATCATTATCCACCGTCGCCTCTATTACCTTTAGTGATTCTAAAATTCTTACCTCCAACTTGGAAGATCAGGATGCTACCCTTTTCATCACAGCCTACATTGATCAAACTCACATTAAGCGAGTTATGATTAATGGGGGTGCTAGCATCAATATCATTTCCACCCATGCCTATGACCAATTATCCCTCCCAAAGAATTGTATCTCTAAAACTGACATAATTCTTTGATCTTTTAATGACTCCACCACCACTACCATTGGCACCGTCATCTTACATATTTGTGTTGGCCCATGAACAATCCCAAAACTCTTCTACATCATTGAAGGGGAGTTCTAATACAACATGTTATTAGGATGACCTTGGATCTGTGCCATGGCTTGTGTCCCTTCTACATTACATCATTATGTCAAATTTGAACACGACGGTCAAGTCCATGTCATTCTCGTAAACCCTTGCCCTTTCAAGACATGCAACACAACTTATCGACCCAATGATGTTCTCATTCCTTTTAAGACATCGACCCAAACACCACCTCCACCTGTAGAAGCTTCAACAAGTATGCAAATGGTGGTTACACCTACACCACCTCCTCAAGTGACAACAAAAGACCCTATGGAAGATACCTTCCAACATATTTCACTTGGGGAGTATCATTTACTCACCTTGGACATGTTCCAGACTCCTCAAGAGTATGGACAACTTCATCACAATCCTAGTTATGACCATCATATCAGAATGGTCATCCCTTATGGTCCTCCCAATCTTCAAACAAATCTCATCTATGGAGGGCTAGATCGAGCTCCCACTAATGGGAACCCTCTTTCATCACCCCAACTATTTACGTTTGACTTTTCTTTTCTTGGAAACCCAAACTTTGCTCATACCTATCTTTATAGGTGTGCATGGAAGGGATTTGGCTTTGGGTGCTATGAACAAGGCTCCCACCAGCTTGTCGAACCACCAAATGATGAGGCCATAAAGAATGCCAAGAAGCAACATGGCCTAAGTTTTGAAGAACCTATTGAAACTTCTAAAAACCCTTGCCCCAAACCTATCATAGAACAATCACCTCCAAACTCACTTATTCCCCCATCTTCACCTATGGAGTCGGTGGTTTCCATCCCTCCTAGTTTTTTTTTGCATAAATGCCATTCGCTTGGAACCCCTAACCTATCAACTAGGTGGGGTATCCAGGTCTCTCCCTCTCATTTATCCAAACATGATAGACGATGAATCTGCTACCATCAACATTGTCCAATGTGTAGATGATGATGCCATTCTCACCTACATGGGTGTAGATGACTCTTTCATCCAATGATCACTTCCTTTAGAAATACAGGTTATGTTAAACGAATCGACCATTGACATTAACCTTCCATCTTTCGATGCTCCTCACATTTTAAATATTGGTCAATCTTTGGATGCCCAAGAACAAATTGACTATACCAAATTCTTTTCATATCATAGCAAAGCCTTTACTTAGACCTACAATGATATGCCTGGCATCGACCCTAACATCATCATCCATAACATGGTCACAAACCCAGAAGCTAAGCCTATCAGGCAAAAGCTTCACAAAATTCATCCTCACATTGCACTCCTTGTCAAAGAGGAGCTTCAACGTCTTCTTTCCATATCCTTCATCTAACCCATTGATTATCTGCAATGGGTGTCAAACATCATCCCTGTCACAAAAGCAACTAGGGGAATTTGAATTTGTACTAACTATCGTGACCTTAACTTGGCTTGCCCAAAGGATGATTTTCCTCTACCAAACATTGACCAACTTGTTGATCTTACAGCCGGTCATGAGATGCTATCACTCATGGATGGGTTTTTAGGATATAACCAAATCTTGATTGCGCCAAAAGATCAACACAAGACCACCTTCATCACCCCATGGGGGACTTTTTGCTACAATGTCATGCTTTTTGGCCTAAAAAATGTAGGTGCCACATATCAACGCACCATGACCTACATCTTTCATGATCTCCTCCACAAAATCATGGACGACTATGTGGATGACCTACTAGGCAAATCTAGACTCCGCCGTGACCATTTAACTATTCTCAAAATCATATTCACTTGTCTCCTCCAATATAATGTTTGACTAAACCCCAAGAAATGTGTCTTTGGGGTTCTCTTAGGGAAGCTTTTAGGCTTCATCGTTTCTCTTTATGGCATTGAGATTGATCCCTCTAAGATTCGAGTTATACTCAAGATGCTGCCACCTTCCAATCTAAATCAACTTTGCAACATGTAAGGGAAGCTTCAATCTATTTGTCACTTCATCTCGTAGCTTTCTGACTGATGTCAACCCTTTCATCACCTCCTCAAGAAGGATGTCTCCTTTCATTGGGATAAGGATTGCTAAGAGGCTTTTGAATCCCTTAAACAATATCTTGTCTCTCCACCAGTCCTTATTCCACCTAAAGATGACCAACCTTTCTACCTTTACATTTTAGCAACAAATCATTCTTTAGGTGCCATGATCGTGCATCGATATGAACAACATCATGAGCAAGCAGTTTATTACATAAGCTGAATGCTCATTGATTATGAAACTTGGTATACTCATACCGAAAAACTCTATTTGGCATTAGTCTTTGCCACTACCAAACTCCATCATTATCTTCTCAATCAGAAAACTTATGTCATCACCCACACTGACCCCCTCAAATACATGCATTCTAAGCCATACCAAAACCAACGTATGGCTCGTTGGCTCATGCTTCTTGTTGAGTTCGATTTGGAATTCATCCAACAAAAATCTATAAAGGGGCAAACAATCGCTAACCAACTAGCGGATGCCCCTCTACCTGACAACCAACCCTCTCACTATGAATTCCCTGATGAATCCATCACCACATTATCCATCGATGACATTTTCTATCAAATGACAATGTTCTTTGACGGTTCTAAATGTCAACACGGTGGGGGTGCAGGGGTCATTCTCATCCCTCACGAGGGTGAGCCCATGCCCCTATCTTTCAAACTTGACTTTGAATGTACCAATAACATGGCTAAATATAAAGCCTTAATTTTGGGACTTCAAACCACCCTTTTCCTAGGTGTCAAGACCATCAACATCTTTGGTTACTCACAACTAGTCGTCAATCAAATCAATGGTTCATATCTTTGTAAAAATGAAGTTTTACAAAGGTACAAACACTGTGTTGACACCCTGCTAGAATATTTTGACCATTACCTCTTGCAAACTGTTCCTTGATCTATGAATAAGTTTGTTGATACTATAGCTTCTCTCACCTCACACATTCCATCCTCATCATCTTCCTTGAGAATTTATGTTATGGTACATCATTTGGTGTTACCTTCATATATCTCCACTAACATCAACCTCGTCAGCACCATTGACTCTAATCCACAGGATGTTTGGTATAAACAACTTGTGGAATACTTAACTTATTCTATTATCCCCCCTAATCTCTCTAACAATGCATGATGAGCTTTCATCAAAAGTATAGCTTGATATACTATGCTAGGGGGTCTTCTCTATAAACGAGGTTTCAATGGCCTCATTCTTTGATGTCTAACCTGCACTAAAATATCTCACGATATCAAACAAGTCCATGATGGGATTTGTGGAGGGCATTTTAGTGGTAACTTGGTAATAAAGCACATCCTTTGCCTGGGTTATTATTGGCCCACTCTTCACCAAGACTGTAGCGACTATGTTCGGCATTGTATCAAATGCCAAAAATACGCTAACTTACTTCACATCCCTAGCCATGCCTTACAATTTGCTAAGGATTTTTGGCCTTTTTCACAAGGGGGCTTAGATGTAATCAATCAGATTAACCCTCATTCATCTCTTTGAAATTAGTCCATTATCACTGTAATCGAATACTTCACTAAATAGGTGGAAGCTATTCCTCTCATCTCCACTAGAGCAGACAAAATCATTGACTTCATCAACACCCATATCATCTGTCGTTTCAGTGTACCCCACAATATCATCACCAATAACGGCAAATCATTCAAAAAAAAACTGTCCAGAAACTTTGTGACTCATTTGGCATCAAGCTCAGCGTCTCCTCGCCTTACTACCCACAAGCAAATGGGCAGGCCAAGGCTTCCAACAAAATCTTAACCAAAATTCTAATGAAGGTGGTCAACGACACTGGAAGGGATTAGCACATTCACATTCCCTTCACTTTGTGGGCCTATCGCACTAGCATTTGAACCCCTACGGGTGCTACACCTTTCTCTTTAGAGTATGGAACAGAGGCTATCCTACCTCTTGAAATACAAATACCTTCTTTACGCATCTCTTTACATGACATACTTTCTAAGGATTACTTTCATCAAGATCGGTTGGCTCACCTTGAGTTACTTGATGAACGTCACCTTGCTACCCTCAACCATCTCCATATCTACCAAAATCACATCCAACGTGCCTATAACAAAAGTCTAAGAGAACAAGATTTCAAAATCAGAGATCTTGTCCTCAAAGAAAACCAACACGTGACCAATATGAAAATAAGTAAATGAGGCAAGTTTGCTCCTAATTGGCTCAAACCTTATATCATAACACACAACTATGGATCAGGGACTTATCATCTGTCTTCTCTTGAAGGCTGGCCAGAACCTAAGCCCCTTAATGCCTTACATTTATGACCATTCTACTGTTAATCAAGTACTCATTCACTTGATATTTAACTTGAGCTCGTCCCTTGAGCAACCCTTGTCATCCTCATTCATATTCCCTTCTTTTCCTACAAACATTAGTTAATCCTTTTTGCATTAATGCTTTGTCTTACTAAAAAGGGAAACCCTTAAACCCCTATAGGCTAGTCCATGACTAAAAATTCAGTCAAAAACAAAACACATAAAATTGGGATGCCTATTCAAAGGTCATAAAACTATAAATGTAGACTGCTCCCTCGAAGGACAGCTACATAATTGCTGTAATTGATAGATTGTTCCCTTTAAGGATAGCTATTCGAAGACATTCAACCATACAAAGCAAAATATAGACCAATCCCTCAAAGGATGGCTATGTCTAAATTTTGTTACAAACAACACTCTCTCAGAAGCTTCCCGCATCGATTAGCTTCACATATGACCACAAAACAAAACAACATCCCCACGTAGACTTCTTACATTGATCAGTCTACCAAAAAAAAATTGACTGACAAACTATTAAGTCATGGACTTGCCTATAGTCATTCTCAGGGTCACCTATAAAAGGGGCAAAGTTATCCTTGCTAAACAGTGATTCGCTATCCTCACATCTCACGTAATCAAACCTATTACCCCAACATACCCAAGGGATTTTGAGCTCACTTAACATCAAGTGATTTGAATACTTCTCTAACACAAACAATGGTCAATGATGTAATGCATGAATGGGGATTTTGTTTGCACCAACCCTATCTATGCTACCATTATGGTCCTTGTCAATGAAAGGGCAAAAACACCTTTCACTTCTTACATACCTTTGTCACATCCAACCAAATCATTTTCTAAACCAAACCAAACCAAACCAAACCAAACTAAACCAAACATTTTCACACCACTAACATGATTTATTTAATACAAATATCAATTTGTGTTATGTAAATTATCATAGCCCATTCACATTAGTTTCTATGGAAAACAATACACATGGAAAATAACAACCAAACACAATTTATGTCAAAGCATATATCATCACTAATACAAAGAGTGTTGAAGCATAAATAAACTCATTTCATTTTTAGCATACATCCATCACCAATATGGAAACTTGCTAGGGATGAAAACCCACATAACTTATGTTACAGAATACACATCACATAATATGGAAAACGCTGTAACATCATCATCATCCTCATCATTTTAAGCATATACCAAACACTAACCTGACCAAAACAACCTATCAACATCTTTGACCCTTCCTCCCTTTTAGGGAGAACTACATTGGCCTGAGGCCCTTCAAACAGGGGCTATGTAGGTAGCACTCAGTTGACATGGGGTCTTCTGAGGTTAGCTCAGTCATTCCTTCGTCCCTCCATCTAATGGACCAACTATCTATACCAACCCAAAATCATGACCAAACAATCAGCCCTGACACTGAATGAGTTACCTAAAATTCTCATGGGGCACATTGGAGATCACATACATCTCCCTGACCACAACACCCACCACTTGAGATCATACCATGACTCAACCCAATTCAACCAATGATCTTGGAGATCGTGACTATCTCCTCAGACCACAACCACTTTTGAGACAACTTTGTCTTGGTTGTTTTGATTGCATATATGCTACCTCACGAATAGTTAGCAAATTGTATGCAACCCATATTGTGACCCTCACATGTATTGTTAGATCAAGCTCCAGTTGATCCTCAATATTTGTGACATTTTCATGTTTTTTAGGAGCACTTCTTGAGCCCAAGATACTTGGAACACGATGACCATTGGAGCTATAGCTTTGATCGTTTAACCCAATCAGCCACGATTAAATGCTGGGGACTAGTTATTTCAATTTTAGCACTCCT
>JARHVA010002673.1:545000-750000 GCA_037957365.1 Torreya grandis
TATAAGAAGTTGTTTAGATTGTTAGAATTTGTTCATAGAGTATAATGTATCAATCTAAAACTTATTAACATGAAAGTGAAGTGGACTAAGATTATTATCCACCCCCAATACCATTCTTCCTAACTCCACCTGTATGGCCCATACTGAGAGTTTAATCTTGAATTTCATTTGCATGCCAAGAGGAAAATGAAGAAAATTAATTTTTATATGCAATTTTTGTGAAAAAAATGAAAACAAAATGTGTATGTCTTTTATGGAGGTGAAAAGTCACACCACCACATTTTCTAAGTGGCACACTTCCCAAGGAGCCATACAAGTGTCTTTTTCTCACTCTTTGGTCAAGAAAACTACCCTTTTTTGAAAAACCTATCATTTATTCAGTTATGTCAGCTTCCTAAAGATTTATAAGGATAAATGGGGGATTACATCATCATTTTTAATGTTTAAAAATCTCAAGAAACTTGTAGAAAGCATTAAATTCACTTAAAATGACCCAAAAATGATAAATAGACCTAGGGGAATAATAACCAAAGATAGTATAACATGAAATGACATTAATTGACCCTTAAAACACATTATAACATCCATTTAAACCCATATAGACCTAAAAACTCATGTTTTTTCCTATAGGTGCCCTAGTTTGACTGGAAAGTCAAACTTGGTCAACACCTATTTAATCAAAAGTTGAGTTATCTAAGTGGTCTTGTTTGTTCATTATGTCATGGGTTTCTCACCCTCATCTCCATATTTTTACATTCACCTTCCACTTTAATTCTTCTCCATTTACCATTTTGTTTCTTTTTTATGTTTTCTATTCAAAAGTAATTAGAATCCCAAAATAACATAGATCTTAT
This sequence comes from Torreya grandis, assembly GCA_037957365.1. Classification (NCBI taxonomy): domain Eukaryota; kingdom Viridiplantae; phylum Streptophyta; class Pinopsida; order Cupressales; family Taxaceae; genus Torreya; species Torreya grandis. The sequence continues at coordinate 545,855 of JARHVA010002673.1, forward strand.
TAGGGATATGCCCCTGATCCGGACAACAATTCAGATGACAATTCGGGTGATGGGTCTACCCCAATTGATGATGGAACTTTTGGGAGCCATAACTTTTGCACCATAGCTCCAATTGACTCACTGTTGGAAAGTTAATAATGAGGGGAACATTGTGAGATGGGATTGAGAGCCACTTGATGAAGTTTGACCCCCTAAAACCCAACGGAAGTGTCCCAAATTTCAATTTTAGTAGTGCAGTCTAAAAATAGTAAGTTTCTAAAAATAGTAGTTCCTCAAATTCTGTATTGTTGTAAATCATGGAAGTCAAACCAATTCATCTCCCTCAAGATTGGTGACCTTCCACATCCTCCCCACACCTTTAAAACATGTATAAATGAAGATGTAACCCGAAATAGAAATCAGACATCTCTTCTCGGAGATAAGCATATGTTTGGGTCTGCAATTTTGATAAATAAAACATCTCTTTTCAGAGATAGCATCATTTGAATTGTGTTTTTCTTATTTATGAATTATCTTTCAACCAAAGCTTTCAAGTTTTGGATCAGACCCTCTCAAACATAGAGTAAAATCACCTCTACCATGGTGATTTCTCCAATGCTAAAACATCATATCATTACCTAATGGAAAATTTAATGAGATAAAAAAGATATCATAACAACTTGAAATTTTGAAAAAGTTTTTTTATGAATCTATTAGGGATCAAAATGACATGCATTTGATTTATAAAATCTTAAGGAACTTCCCCTAGAAAAGATATAGAATAATTTACTAAAGTGGGATACCTAGGGCCTTCATATTTATGATTCAAGTAATGTGGTTGGTTCTAACCAACCTTAATTTTCTCTCCATCCCAAATGGAAACTAATTTGGGCCTTTATCTTTGGTTCAATCTATTTCCTCACCTTTATATTTAAGAAAGAACATCTTAAATTTATTGGGACATATCTCTAAAGATGATATTGCTCGTGTTTGAGCTTTCACCGATGCCTGTAGTATATTCAAAGTTAAATAAGAAGATGTCTTTTTGATAATTTTCATTGAAACCCTCATCTATCCTAATGATAAATGTTTTCAAGTTCAAATAATGATTATATTACATATTGGGAAATCATGAGAAATAAGTTCTTAAATAGGTTCAGGTTTGTTGTAGATGTGTATGAATTTTTGTCTAAAATATTCCAAGTTATAAAATAAAGAAGAGGAAGGGAGGAAATATTTTTTTAGCATGATACAATAATATGTTAAGATTAATTCCTCATGTTTAACAATCAATATCTAAGAACTAGTTTTGCTCCTTTATTGTTTCTCTACTCCTAAAGATTTGTTTCATCCTAAGGAGAAATAAATATTCATGATGTTAAGATCACACAACATCAATAAATTGAGATTGAGGTAAACTTGATCTTGTCAATAAGACTAGATAAATATGTTTTGAAATGTCATTAAAACACTTCAAAAGGTGCATACATGATGGGCCTGCCATTAAGAAATAAAAAATATTTATAAATAGTATATAACCTCCATAGAAGAAAGTTTAGGAAAATACTCCTAGTTATGCACATCATATATCAAAAAGGGAATAAAGTAAAATGTTGTTTTCTCCTATTAACTATTTAAATTTTATATTATTGAGTAAACTAGATTTATTTGAGGGACCATTAATTGCATCACAATATGGGTAAATTGCTAGCTTGTAACATTTTCACTATGACAAAAATGATAAAGAATAAAAAATATTTTTTATGAACGATAAAATAACACTTACTCCATAAAAAATTAATGATCCCTATTATACCAAATCAAAATATCTAAATTGATGTTCCAATTATCCACCTAAATCTCATCTTAAGGAAAAATAAACATACAATGGTTTTTTCACCTCTTTTGGCACAGAGTTAAAGAATGAGACACATGGTAAAGAAAGAGTTTATAATGATTTTAAATTTCCTAAATTTCTCATTCCAGGTAGATTATTAGGATCCTTTCATTAATATTTTATTTGTGAAAATATAAAGGAGTTTTTTGATCACTCATGGCTTGACGAAAGACTCAAGACATTGCTATTTATTTTCCATCTTGTTGATGTATTTCTTACATATGGAAATGAATATATGCTTACACTAAATAAATAATATGATTTGAGGATTGAAAACATGATTATAAAATAGTAAAATTGTATCCACAATCATGAATTATTCCAATTTTAAGATTTCATGCAAAGTAAATTTGTAGAGATAGAAGTACAATAATGCCACTAGCTGGATATCATTCAACAAGCTGAAACATCACAAAATCTCCAACACTGTGAAGTCTTTATTCAAATTTAATTCTTAAAGGTTTCGGATGATGAATTTCTATGTATAGAATGAAATTCTCCTCTTTATACACTTGTCAATGAAGAGAATCGAATTTTTTAGGTGTTTGATAAAGTTATTTGCCACTTCCCTCATCTTCTCCCCAAACCTTTGTAGGAGTTATCTTGAATAGTTGATCAAATTCTAGAAGATAAATTTCTCAATAATGTGTAGAATACTAATGGTTTGATCTTTTTTATAGAGGAAACCACTCCATCATTGGAAATATCATTCCCCTTCACTCATCATTTTATATAAATTATGGACAACCTAACTCAAAAGGAAAAAATCTTTGAGGAATATTTTTCGTTCAAGGAGCATGAACTGAATCATTGTAGACTATGTTATAGAAAATTTTAGTAACTCTTTTTTCAAAAAAACTTGAAATCACTCTTAATCTCACATATGATAACATTTATCATAAAATTTAAAACTCTTGGTGAGGGCCAACATGCCTATGTTTCTTAATCATTATTTCATGTGTATTATTTTTGTGTGACATAATGTGATGTTAATTGATTTACATAATTTTAACATTGAAATTGGTTGTGCATAGTTTAAGTTGTGATCAATTATCCCAGACAACAATTATTTCATTCAATAGTGAAATAGTGACCTATTTGCAAAAATACAAAAGGTATTTGATACAATTATATTGATGATTTTGATATTTTGAGTTGGCATTTTTTTTACAAGGAAATTATACATGATAAATCTAATGTGATTTTATTTTAGATTGCACAACATGCCTCATTTTAAATTTGAAAATGGGGACCTTTTTTTTATTTTGAGCAACTAGGTTTAGTTATCTGGTTGTCTCTTGTTAGTTGATTAGCCTTGGAATGGTATATTATTCATCTTTTGGTCAATGAATCATCTTTATGGCATAACCTTGGTTCACATCCTTAGCATTCAAATTATCTTGAATCTAAACTAGGTCATTTGGCATGGTTTCCACATAGTTTGCCTTTTATAATCCTTAAGAACGTTGGGTGAATATTTTGTTACCAACACAATGGTAGAAAAATGGTTATTTCAGCCATGGTGTGATGAGATAAAATCTCTCCTCAATGAAATGAGAGGCTCCATCTTATTTTTAACTAATACAACACTTAATTATTTACACTTATTTACAATGATTTTTTTATAATGGGTATTGTCATATCATCCAATTCTATTTTTTTTAGAATTGATGTGCAATCACAAACTTCCTTCCATTATTTATGATATACTATGAAAATCTAAGATCACTTGATGAACCAAATATAACTAATATTTGGATTTGTTAGCCAAAAAATTAACAAGAATAATACTATAGAGAGAATTATAAAACAAGTTAGTTAAACATTAGTCCTTAAATCATAAAAAAATGCATAAATAACTAACTAATTAAGCCTATCTATTCCTATGGTAATTACAAAGGATAGCAAGAAACAAATGAAAGAAATCAACATTATATTACCTTCCCAAATGGATTCACCATAGCCATGTGGCTCAAAAACATGTTCTACCTTGATCAAGAATCCTTGTCTTTGTCAACAAGGGTGGAAAAATCCTCCAATATCTCTAAAACACTCCATAGAACCTACGCTCATGATACCAAATCACTAAACTAGCCTATAAATGAATATTGTAACTAATTTTAATGGTCTATTGCAATGTATTGTAGATACAATTTTGCATAAATCAAGCTTAAAATTCATGTCCATGGCCTCTCTATTTATAGATTTTTTAGATTGGTCAGGATCAACCATGACATCCATCTCAAGATTGAGATGTGTAGCCATGGATAATATTAATATTTGGAATTAAACTCATAAACATCCTCAAGATAAATAAGCATTAAAGAGGCATGTGAGGCATTAACTAGGCATGGGTGACCCATAATCCTGATATTTTATGCATTTATGGCTTGATGGATGCCACCCCATAGATGATGTCACTCGGTGATGTAGATATTCAAAATCAATTTACAATAATGAGATTATAAACAACTTTGATGATGTTACATTTGAGTTATTACAAGAACTCAACTTTGATCTTTTGCTAGCACATGTAAGGATTCCTCTTTAGCATATAAGAAGTGTTCCACCTACAAATGCAAGATCTCCTATACCAAGAGAAGATTCCAATGTTCATAGAGTTTTTCATATACAAAGGTTTGTCATACCTCCATATAATACACAAATAATGGTAGTTCAAGGTGCATGGAGGATTGATTTTGGTCCTTTAAATTTGGCACCACCATCTCATGAACTACCACATGGCTCATATAAAATTTTTCCCAAGTTTTATGGTGATGGCAAGCAACATCTAGATGAACATATTGCTGCATTCTGCATTGCATGTGGAGTTCTTAGAGTGGAACATGAAGATGTTTCTATAAGTTTGTTTGTATAAAAACTTATTGATTGGTTATATCATTTTGCAACTAGTACCATACTAATTAGGATATGTTCAAGACTAAGTTTGAGGTAAGGTTCAATCTTGCATAATATGTTCATGCCTTATTGGTTTAGCTTACACAAATGAAGAAGGAAGAACATGAGACTATGCATGAGTTTGTGGAGAAGTTTAACAAGTTGAGGAATATGATTCCATTAGTTACTCGACATACACCTAAGAATTTGAAGTGCTTCTTCATCAATTCTCAATTACCTAAAGTGAGTTTTCTTTCATGAAGGGCAACCCCAACTAATCTTGATGTTGCTCAAAGTTTGGCCACTAAAATAGAACTTGATTTAATTTTAGCAGGTAAGGTGAGAAATAATTGTATTAAGTCTCAAGGGCAACCTTCTATAAATTCACCTTCTCCTGGCACTATAGATCCCATGGTTCAAAAGCTAGCAAATGAGTTGCTGTCACTTAAGAAGCAAATGTCTCAAGGCATGTATTTTTTCATACAAGGATGTTCATATAATAACATTTTCAAATTCTTCAAATAATTCCAATAAGGTTACCAAATATCAAAATCAAAATAACCTTCCTCCACCATAAGTAAGGTTTACATTGGAGGCACTGACGGATAATACAATAGTCAATTGGTTAGAACCTAAAAATGATGATGTTATAGAGTTGGAATATGTTCCAAAAAAATATTAAACTCCTTTCACTAGAGATGAGGAAGGAGAAGCTAGAAAATTTGATATCAGGTTTCTAAACTTTGAAGAAGAAGAAGCTGAACAAGAGGAAGACACACATGGCAAGACTTATGCCATCTTTACCTATTCTCAAAGTCATCCAAATCAACAACAAAAGGTTGATAAAATAAAATAAAAAGATGAACCATGAAAAGAGGTTAGAATTTCCAAAAGAGGAACTCATTTTATAGTTCAACCAAAGGATAGGGTGGTGGATAAACAAGTAAGTACTCCTCATAATTCTACCTCTTCTCCTTCAACATCTAGACCTAGTGCCCAAAACCTTAAACCTAAAAATGGAAATGTTTTATCTTCCTCAGTTTCCACATATCTAGTGTTTGATATCATTGATCATGCCAATAAGACTAAAATCCAAATGTCAGAGGTAGAGTACTTCCAATAAAATCCTAATCAATTTAAAATATTAGCAAAATTTGTAAAAATTAAAGGGATCAATTTTGATCAGACTTTAGCTAATAGTATACCAATTGACCCTAAGACAAGACAAAATCAAAATAACTTGGTAGTAACTCTTACATTTAATTTTATAAAAATACAACCCTTCTATATTTCCTTATTTTTCAATGGTTATAAACTTAGTAATTATGTCATTGATTTAGGTGCCTCTGAAAATGTGATGCTGGCCAAAGTAGCTACTACCTTGGGGCTAACTTTGACAAAACATTTTGGTCATTAATTTTTAATGGAAACTAAGAAAGTCCTTCTCATAGGCCAAATCAAAGATGCATAATTTATATTTGTTTCCTTTCTAGGGAAAATAATAAAAATGATGGTCCTAGTGGTTGATGTTCTAGCATTATAAGAAATTTTTTTGGGGCATAAATTTTGTAAATATGTTGGTGGTGAAATCAACATGAATTGGTCTAATGCTAGAATAATTGTTAAAGGTGTTATGAAAAAGCTTCATCCAGAGAAGAAAGAAGAGTATACGATGATGAAGACTAAGGATGCAAGATCTTATATTTTCTTTGAAACCTCTAAAATAGGCACTTACTACTTGACCATACATGAATATGCCTTTTTGGATTAGTTAGAAAATTTTAGTGAGTCAGACTTTGAGGGGAGTAATTATATTCCTCAAGAATAAATGAAAAGAATAAAAATAATGGTCCTAGTGGTTGATGTTCTAGCATCATATGAAATTTTGTTGGGGTGTAAATTTTGTAAATATGTTGGTGGTGAAATCAACATGAATTGGTCTAACGCTAGAATACTTATTAAAAGTGTTATGAAAAAGCTTCATCCAAAGAAGAAAGAAGAGTATACCATGATGAAGACTAAGGATCCAAGAGCTTATATTTTCTTTGAAACCTCTAAAATAGGCACTTACTACTTGACCATACATGAAGATGCCTTTTTGGATAAGGTAGAAAATTTTAGTGAGTCAGACTTTGAGGGGAGTAATTATATTCCTCAAGAATCAATCTTTGAGGTGAATAAGGAAATTAGTGAAGAAATTTTGTAGCTGAAAGGAAATAAAATTCCCAAAATATTAGTTTCTCTGGAAAGACATTTTGATAAACATGGTCACTTTACCAAATGATAACATCTGAAGCTTTTCAATCAGTAAAGTTCTAGATAAGATTATACATTTTATATATATTTGTATATTCTTTTTTGTTTTATTTTTCATCTTGTCTATCACTTGACTCCATGGCTAAATGGAGAAAGGCACTTTGAGTTCTGGGATTATCTTTCTTTCAAGCATTTCAAAGAATGTTTGAAGGAAATTCCCCAGTTGGAGCCAACTATTATCCTTGAATTTAGAAGGCTTAATTCATGGGATAACCCCTACCAAACTTGTCTATTTTGTATCCCATTATCTATAAGCTCACATAATGAGTTAAATATCTATGTCTTTGCCTTTGTTTTTCCCAAAAAAGTTGATCTTTTAAGGGAGTTTTACATCTTGTGTAGTTTGGAGAATTTTATTTGAAATTTTGTTGGGGCATAAATTTTGTAAATATGTTGGTGGTGAAATCAACATGAATTGGTCTAATGCTAGAATAATTGTTAAAGGTGTTATGAAAAAGCTTCATCCAGAGAAGAAAGAAGAGTATACGATGATGAAGACTAAGGATGCAAGATCTTATATTTTCTTTGAAACCTCTAAAATAGGCACTTACTACTTGACCATACATGAATATGCCTTTTTAGATTAGTTAGAAAATTTTAGTGAGTCAGACTTTGAGGGGAGTAATTATATTCCTCAAGAATCAATGAAAAGAATAAAAATAATGGTCCTAGTGGTTGATGTTCTAGCATCATATGAAATTTTATTGGGGTGTAAATTTTGTAAATATGTTGGTGGTGAAATCAACATGAATTGGTCTAACGCTAGAATACTTATTAAAAGTGTTATGAAAAAGCTTCATCCAGAGAAGAAAGAAGAGTATACCATGATGAAGACTAAGGATCCAAGAGCTTATATTTTCTTTGAAACCTCTAAAATAGGCACTTACTACTTGACCATACATGAAGATGCCTTTTTGGATAAGGTAGAAAATTTTAGTGAGTCAGACTTTGAGGGGAGTAATTATATTCCTCAAGAATCAATCTTTGAGGTGAATAAGGAAATTAGTGAAGAAATTTTGTAGCTGAAAGGAAATAAAATTCCCAAAATATTAGTTTCTCTGGAAAGACATTTTGATAAACATGGTCACTTTACCAAATGATAACATCTGAAGCTTTTCAATCAGTAAAGTTCTAGATAAGATTATACATTTTATATATATTTGTATATTCTTTTTTGTTTTATTTTTCATCTTGTCTATCACTTGACTCCATGGCTAAATGGAGAAAGGCACTTTGAGTTCTGGGATTATCTTTCTTTCAAGCATTTCAAAGAATGTTTGAAGGAAATTCCCCAGTTGGAGCCAACTATTATCCTTGAATTTAGAAGGCTTAATTCATGGGATAACCCCTACCAAACTTGTATATTTTGTATCCCATTATCTATAAGCTCACATAATGAGTTAAATATCTATGTCTTTGCCTTTGTTTTTCCCAAAAAAGTTGATCTTTTAAGGGAGTTTTACATCTTGTGTAGTTTGGAGAATTTTATTTGAAATTTTGTTGGGGCATAAATTTTGTAAATATGTTGGTGGTGAAATCAACATGAATTGGTCTAATGCTAGAATAATTGTTAAAGGTGTTATGAAAAAGCTTCATCCAGAGAAGAAAGAAGAGTATACGATGATGAAGACTAAGGATGCAAGATCTTTTATTTTCTTTGAAACCTCTAAAATAGGCACTTACTACTTGACCATACATGAATATGCCTTTTTGGATTAGTTAGAAAATTTTAGTGAGTCAGACTTTGAGGGGAGTAATTATATTCCTCAAGAATCAATGAAAAGAATAAAAATAATGGTCCTAGTGGTTGATGTTCTAGCATCATATGAAATTTTGTTGGGGTGTAAATTTTGTAAATATGTTGGTGGTGAAATCAACATGAATTGGTCTAACGCTAGAATACTTATTAAAAGTGTTATGAAAAAGCTTCATCCAGAGAAGAAAGAAGAGTATACCATGATGAAGACTAAGGATCCAAGAGCTTATATTTTCTTTGAAACCTCTAAAATAGGCACTTACTACTTGACCATACATGAAGATGCCTTTTTGGATAAGGTAGAAAATTTTAGTGAGTCAGACTTTGAGGGGAGTAATTATATTCCTCAAGAATCAATCTTTGAGGTGAATAAGGAAATTAGTGAAGAAATTTTGTAGCTGAAAGGAAATAAAATTCCCAAAATATTAGTTTCTCTGGAAAGACATTTTGATAAACATGGTCACTTTACCAAATGATAACATCTGAAGCTTTTCAATCAGTAAAGTTCTAGATAAGATTATACATTTTATATATATTTGTATATTCTTTTTTGTTTTATTTTTCATCTTGTCTATCACTTGACTCCATGGCTAAATGGAGAAAGGCACTTTGAGTTCTGGGATTATCTTTCTTTCAAGCATTTCAAAGAATGTTTGAAGGAAATTCCCCAGTTGGAGCCAACTATTATCCTTGAATTTAGAAGGCTTAATTCATGGGATAACCCCTACCAAACTTGTCTATTTTGTATCCCATTATCTATAAGCTCACATAATGAGTTAAATATCTATGTCTTTGCCTTTGTTTTTCCCAAAAAAGTTGATCTTTTAAGCGAGTTTTACATCTTGTGTAGTTTGGAGAATTTTATTTGAAATTTTGTTGGGGCATAAATTTTGTAAATATGTTGGTGGTGAAATCAACATGAATTGGTCTAATGCTAGAATAATTGTTAAAGGTGTTATGAAAAAGCTTCATCCAGAGAAGAAAGAAGAGTATACGATGATGAAGACTAAGGATGCAAGATCTTATATTTTATTTGAAACCTCTAAAATAGGCACTTACTACTTGACCATACATGAATATGCCTTTTTGGATTAGTTAGAAAATTTTAGTGAGTCAGACTTTGAGGGGAGTAATTATATTCCTCAAGAATAAATGAAAAGAATAAAAATAATGGTCCTAGTGGTTGATGTTCTAGCATCATATGAAATTTTGTTGGGGTGTAAATTTTGTAAATATGTTGGTGGTGAAATCAACATGAATTGGTCTAACGCTAGAATACTTATTAAAAGTGTTATGAAAAAGCTTCATCCAGAGAAGAAAGAAGAGTATACCATGATGAAGACTAAGGATCCAAGAGCTTATATTTTCTTTGAAACCTCTAAAATAGGCACTTACTACTTGACCATACATGAAGATGCCTTTTTGGATAAGGTAGAAAATTTTAGTGAGTCAGACTTTGAGGGGAGTAATTATATTCCTCAAGAATCAATCTTTGAGGTGAATAAGGAAATTAGTGAAGAAATTTTGTAGCTGAAAGGAAATAAAATTCCCAAAATATTAGTTTCTCTGGAAAGACATTTTGATAAACATGGTCACTTTACCAAATGATAACATCTGAAGCTTTTCAATCAGTAAAGTTCTAGATAAGATTATACATTTTATATATATTTGTATATTCTTTTTTGTTTTATTTTTCATCTTGTCTATCACTTGACTCCATGGCTAAATGGAGAAAGGCACTTTGAGTTCTGGGATTATCTTTCTTTCAAGCATTTCAAAGAATGTTTGAAGGAAATTCCCCAGTTGGAGCCAACTATTATCCTTGAATTTAGAAGGCTTAATTCATGGGATAACCCCTACCAAACTTGTATATTTTGTATCCCATTATCTATAAGCTCACATAATGAGTTAAATATCTATGTCTTTGCCTTTGTTTTTCCCAAAAAAGTTGATCTTTTAAGGGAGTTTTACATCTTGTGTAGTTTGGAGAATTTTATTTGAAATTTTGTTGGGGCATAAATTTTGTAAATATGTTGGTGGTGAAATCAACATGAATTGGTCTAATGCTAGAATAATTGTTAAAGGTGTTATGAAAAAGCTTCATCCAGAGAAGAAAGAAGAGTATACGATGATGAAGACTAAGGATGCAAGATCTTATATTTTCTTTGAAACCTCTAAAATAGGCACTTACTACTTGACCATACATGAATATGCCTTTTTGGATTAGTTAGAAAATTTTAGTGAGTCAGACTTTGAGGGGAGTAATTATATTCCTCAAGAATCAATGAAAAGAATAAAAATAATGGTCCTAGTGGTTGATGTTCTAGCATCATATGAAATTTTGTTGGGGTGTAAATTTTGTAAATATGTTGGTGGTGAAATCAACATGAATTGGTCTAACGCTAGAATACTTATTAAAAGTGTTATGAAAAAGCTTCATCCAGAGAAGAAAGAAGAGTATACCATGATGAAGACTAAGGATCCAAGAGCTTATATTTTCTTTGAAACCTCTAAAATAGGCACTTACTACTTGACCATACATGAAGATGCCTTTTTGGATAAGGTAGAAAATTTTAGTGAGTCAGACTTTGAGGGGAGTAATTATATTCCTCAAGAATCAATCTTTGAGGTGAATAAGGAAATTAGTGAAGAAATTTTGTAGCTGAAAGGAAATAAAATTCCCAAAATATTAGTTTCTCTGGAAAGACATTTTGATAAACATGGTCACTTTACCAAATGATAACATCTGAAGCTTTTCAATCAGTAAAGTTCTAGATAAGATTATACATTTTATATATATTTGTATATTCTTTTTTGTTTTATTTTTCATCTTGTCTATCACTTGACTCCATGGCTAAATGGAGAAAGGCACTTTGAGTTCTGGGATTATCTTTCTTTCAAGCATTTCAAAGAATGTTTGAAGGAAATTCCCCAGTTGGAGCCAACTATTATCCTTGAATTTAGAAGGCTTAATTCATGGGATAACCCCTACCAAACTTGTATATTTTGTATCCCATTATCTATAAGCTCACATAATGAGTTAAATATCTATGTCTTTGCCTTTGTTTTTCCCAAAAAAGTTGATCTTTTAAGGGAGTTTTACATCTTGTGTAGTTTGGAGAATTTTATTTGAAATTTTGTTGGGGCATAAATTTTGTAAATATGTTGGTGGTGAAATCAACATGAATTGGTCTAATGCTAGAATAATTGTTAAAGGTGTTATGAAAAAGCTTCATCCAGAGAAGAAAGAAGAGTATACGATGATGAAGACTAAGGATGCAAGATCTTATATTTTCTTTGAAACCTCTAAAATAGGCACTTACTACTTGACCATACATGAATATGCCTTTTTGGATTAGTTAGAAAATTTTAGTGAGTCAGACTTTGAGGGGAGTAATTATATTCCTCAAGAATCAATGAAAAGAATAAAAATAATGGTCCTAGTGGTTGATGTTCTAGCATCATATGAAATTTTGTTGGGGTGTAAATTTTGTAAATATGTTGGTGGTGAAATCAACATGAATTGGTCTAACGCTAGAATACTTATTAAAAGTGTTATGAAAAAGCTTCATCCAGAGAAGAAAGAAGAGTATACCATGATGAAGACTAAGGATCCAAGAGCTTATATTTTCTTTGAAACCTCTAAAATAGGCACTTACTACTTGACCATACATGAAGATGCCTTTTTGGATAAGGTAGAAAATTTTAGTGAGTCAGACTTTGAGGGGAGTAATTATATTCCTCAAGAATCAATCTTTGAGGTGAATAAGGAAATTAGTGAAGAAATTTTGTAGCTGAAAGGAAATAAAATTCCCAAAATATTAGTTTCTCTGGAAAGACATTTTGATAAACATGGTCACTTTACCAAATGATAACATCTGAAGCTTTTCAATCAGTAAAGTTCTAGATAAGATTATACATTTTATATATATTTGTATATTCTTTTTTGTTTTATTTTTCATCTTGTCTATCACTTGACTCCATGGCTAAATGGAGAAAGGCACTTTGAGTTCTGGGATTATCTTTCTTTCAAGCATTTCAAAGAATGTTTGAAGGAAATTCCCCAGTTGGAGCCAACTATTATCCTTGAATTTAGAAGGCTTAATTCATGGGATAACCCCTACCAAACTTGTATATTTTGTATCCCATTATCTATAAGCTCACATAATGAGTTAAATATCTATGTCTTTGCCTTTGTTTTTCCCAAAAAAGTTGATCTTTTAAGGGAGTTTTACATCTTGTGTAGTTTGGAGAATTTTATTTGAAATTTTGTTGGGGCATAAATTTTGTAAATATGTTGGTGGTGAAATCAACATGAATTGGTCTAATGCTAGAATAATTGTTAAAGGTGTTATGAAAAAGCTTCATCCAGAGAAGAAAGAAGAGTATACGATGATGAAGACTAAGGATGCAAGATCTTATATTTTCTTTGAAACCTCTAAAATAGGCACTTACTACTTGACCATACATGAATATGCCTTTTTGGATTAGTTAGAAAATTTTAGTGAGTCAGACTTTGAGGGGAGTAATTATATTCCTCAAGAATCAATGAAAAGAATAAAAATAATGGTCCTAGTGGTTGATGTTCTAGCATCATATGAAATTTTGTTGGGGTGTAAATTTTGTAAATATGTTGGTGGTGAAATCAACATGAATTGGTCTAACGCTAGAATACTTATTAAAAGTGTTATGAAAAAGCTTCATCCAGAGAAGAAAGAAGAGTATACCATGATGAAGACTAAGGATCCAAGAGCTTATATTTTCTTTGAAACCTCTAAAATAGGCACTTACTACTTGACCATACATGAAGATGCCTTTTTGGATAAGGTAGAAAATTTTAGTGAGTCAGACTTTGAGGGGAGTAATTATATTCCTCAAGAATCAATCTTTGAGGTGAATAAGGAAATTAGTGAAGAAATTTTGTAGCTGAAAGGAAATAAAATTCCCAAAATATTAGTTTCTCTGGAAAGACATTTTGATAAACATGGTCACTTTACCAAATGATAACATCTGAAGCTTTTCAATCAGTAAAGTTCTAGATAAGATTATACATTTTATATATATTTGTATATTCTTTTTTGTTTTATTTTTCATCTTGTCTATCACTTGACTCCATGGCTAAATGGAGAAAGGCACTTTGAGTTCTGGGATTATCTTTCTTTCAAGCATTTCAAAGAATGTTTGAAGGAAATTCCCCAGTTGGAGCCAACTATTATCCTTGAATTTAGAAGGCTTAATTCATGGGATAACCCCTACCAAACTTGTATATTTTGTATCCCATTATCTATAAGCTCACATAATGAGTTAAATATCTATGTCTTTGCCTTTGTTTTTCCCAAAAAAGTTGATCTTTTAAGCGAGTTTTACATCTTGTGTAGTTTGGAGAATTTTATTTGAAATTTTGTTGGGGCATAAATTTTGTAAATATGTTGGTGGTGAAATCAACATGAATTGGTCTAATGCTAGAATAATTGTTAAAGGTGTTATGAAAAAGCTTCATCCAGAGAAGAAAGAAGAGTATACGATGATGAAGACTAAGGATGCAAGATCTTATATTTTATTTGAAACCTCTAAAATAGGCACTTACTACTTGACCATACATGAATATGCCTTTTTGGATTAGTTAGAAAATTTTAGTGAGTCAGACTTTGAGGGGAGTAATTATATTCCTCAAGAATAAATGAAAAGAATAAAAATAATGGTCCTAGTGGTTGATGTTCTAGCATCATATGAAATTTTGTTGGGGTGTAAATTTTGTAAATATGTTGGTGGTGAAATCAACATGAATTGGTCTAACGCTAGAATACTTATTAAAAGTGTTATGAAAAAGCTTCATCCAGAGAAGAAAGAAGAGTATACCATGATGAAGACTAAGGATCCAAGAGCTTATATTTTCTTTGAAACCTCTAAAATAGGCACTTACTACTTGACCATACATGAAGATGCCTTTTTGGATAAGGTAGAAAATTTTAGTGAGTCAGACTTTGAGGGGAGTAATTATATTCCTCAAGAATCAATCTTTGAGGTGAATAAGGAAATTAGTGAAGAAATTTTGTAGCTGAAAGGAAATAAAATTCCCAAAATATTAGTTTCTCTGGAAAGACATTTTGATAAACATGGTCACTTTACCAAATGATAACATCTGAAGCTTTTCAATCAGTAAAGTTCTAGATAAGATTATACATTTTATATATATTTGTATATTCTTTTTTGTTTTATTTTTCATCTTGTCTATCACTTGACTCCATGGCTAAATGGAGAAAGGCACTTTGAGTTCTGGGATTATCTTTCTTTCAAGCATTTCAAAGAATGTTTGAAGGAAATTCCCCAGTTGGAGCCAACTATTATCCTTGAATTTAGAAGGCTTAATTCATGGGATAACCCCTACCAAACTTGTATATTTTGTATCCCATTATCTATAAGCTCACATAATGAGTTAAATATCTATGTCTTTGCCTTTGTTTTTCCCAAAAAAGTTGATCTTTTAAGGGAGTTTTACATCTTGTGTAGTTTGGAGAATTTTATTTGAAATTTTGTTGGGGCATAAATTTTGTAAATATGTTGGTGGTGAAATCAACATGAATTGGTCTAATGCTAGAATAATTGTTAAAGGTGTTATGAAAAAGCTTCATCCAGAGAAGAAAGAAGAGTATACGATGATGAAGACTAAGGATGCAAGATCTTATATTTTCTTTGAAACCTCTAAAATAGGCACTTACTACTTGACCATACATGAATATGCCTTTTTAGATTAGTTAGAAAATTTTAGTGAGTCAGACTTTGAGGGGAGTAATTATATTCCTCAAGAATCAATGAAAAGAATAAAAATAATGGTCCTAGTGGTTGATGTTCTAGCATCATATGAAATTTTATTGGGGTGTAAATTTTGTAAATATGTTGGTGGTGAAATCAACATGAATTGGTCTAACGCTAGAATACTTATTAAAAGTGTTATGAAAAAGCTTCATCCAGAGAAGAAAGAAGAGTATACCATGATGAAGACTAAGGATCCAAGAGCTTATATTTTCTTTGAAACCTCTAAAATAGGCACTTACTACTTGACCATACATGAAGATGCCTTTTTGGATAAGGTAGAAAATTTTAGTGAGTCAGACTTTGAGGGGAGTAATTATATTCCTCAAGAATCAATCTTTGAGGTGAATAAGGAAATTAGTGAAGAAATTTTGTAGCTGAAAGGAAATAAAATTCCCAAAATATTAGTTTCTCTGGAAAGACATTTTGATAAACATGGTCACTTTACCAAATGATAACATCTGAAGCTTTTCAATCAGTAAAGTTCTAGATAAGATTATACATTTTATATATATTTGTATATTCTTTTTTGTTTTATTTTTCATCTTGTCTATCACTTGACTCCATGGCTAAATGGAGAAAGGCACTTTGAGTTCTGGGATTATCTTTCTTTCAAGCATTTCAAAGAATGTTTGAAGGAAATTCCCCAGTTGGAGCCAACTATTATCCTTGAATTTAGAAGGCTTAATTCATGGGATAACCCCTACCAAACTTGTCTATTTTGTATCCCATTATCTATAAGCTCACATAATGAGTTAAATATCTATGTCTTTGCCTTTGTTTTTCCCAAAAAAGTTGATCTTTTAAGGGAGTTTTACATCTTGTGTAGTTTGGAGAATTTTATTTGAAATTTTGTTGGGGCATAAATTTTGTAAATATGTTGGTGGTGAAATCAACATGAATTGGTCTAATGCTAGAATAATTGTTAAAGGTGTTATGAAAAAGCTTCATCCAGAGAAGAAAGAAGAGTATACGATGATGAAGACTAAGGATGCAAGATCTTATATTTTCTTTGAAACCTCTAAAATAGGCACTTACTACTTGACCATACATGAATATGCCTTTTTGGATTAGTTAGAAAATTTTAGTGAGTCAGACTTTGAGGGGAGTAATTATATTCCTCAAGAATCAATGAAAAGAATAAAAATAATGGTCCTAGTGGTTGATGTTCTAGCATCATATGAAATTTTGTTGGGGTGTAAATTTTGTAAATATGTTGGTGGTGAAATCAACATGAATTGGTCTAACGCTAGAATACTTATTAAAAGTGTTATGAAAAAGCTTCATCCAGAGAAGAAAGAAGAGTATACCATGATGAAGACTAAGGATCCAAGAGCTTATATTTTCTTTGAAACCTCTAAAATAGGCACTTACTACTTGACCATACATGAAGATGCCTTTTTGGATAAGGTAGAAAATTTTAGTGAGTCAGACTTTGAGGGGAGTAATTATATTCCTCAAGAATCAATCTTTGAGGTGAATAAGGAAATTAGTGAAGAAATTTTGTAGCTGAAAGGAAATAAAATTCCCAAAATATTAGTTTCTCTGGAAAGACATTTTGATAAACATGGTCACTTTACCAAATGATAACATCTGAAGCTTTTCAATCAGTAAAGTTCTAGATAAGATTATACATTTTATATATATTTGTATATTCTTTTTTGTTTTATTTTTCATCTTGTCTATCACTTGACTCCATGGCTAAATGGAGAAAGGCACTTTGAGTTCTGGGATTATCTTTCTTTCAAGCATTTCAAAGAATGTTTGAAGGAAATTCCCCAGTTGGAGCCAACTATTATCCTTGAATTTAGAAGGCTTAATTCATGGGATAACCCCTACCAAACTTGTATATTTTGTATCCCATTATCTATAAGCTCACATAATGAGTTAAATATCTATGTCTTTGCCTTTGTTTTTCCCAAAAAAGTTGATCTTTTAAGGGAGTTTTACATCTTGTGTAGTTTGGAGAATTTTATTTGAAATTTTGTTGGGGCATAAATTTTGTAAATATGTTGGTGGTGAAATCAACATGAATTGGTCTAATGCTAGAATAATTGTTAAAGGTGTTATGAAAAAGCTTCATCCAGAGAAGAAAGAAGAGTATACGATGATGAAGACTAAGGATGCAAGATCTTTTATTTTCTTTGAAACCTCTAAAATAGGCACTTACTACTTGACCATACATGAATATGCCTTTTTGGATTAGTTAGAAAATTTTAGTGAGTCAGACTTTGAGGGGAGTAATTATATTCCTCAAGAATCAATGAAAAGAATAAAAATAATGGTCCTAGTGGTTGATGTTCTAGCATCATATGAAATTTTGTTGGGGTGTAAATTTTGTAAATATGTTGGTGGTGAAATCAACATGAATTGGTCTAACGCTAGAATACTTATTAAAAGTGTTATGAAAAAGCTTCATCCAGAGAAGAAAGAAGAGTATACCATGATGAAGACTAAGGATCCAAGAGCTTATATTTTCTTTGAAACCTCTAAAATAGGCACTTACTACTTGACCATACATGAAGATGCCTTTTTGGATAAGGTAGAAAATTTTAGTGAGTCAGACTTTGAGGGGAGTAATTATATTCCTCAAGAATCAATCTTTGAGGTGAATAAGGAAATTAGTGAAGAAATTTTGTAGCTGAAAGGAAATAAAATTCCCAAAATATTAGTTTCTCTGGAAAGACATTTTGATAAACATGGTCACTTTACCAAATGATAACATCTGAAGCTTTTCAATCAGTAAAGTTCTAGATAAGATTATACATTTTATATATATTTGTATATTCTTTTTTGTTTTATTTTTCATCTTGTCTATCACTTGACTCCATGGCTAAATGGAGAAAGGCACTTTGAGTTCTGGGATTATCTTTCTTTCAAGCATTTCAAAGAATGTTTGAAGGAAATTCCCCAGTTGGAGCCAACTATTATCCTTGAATTTAGAAGGCTTAATTCATGGGATAACCCCTACCAAACTTGTCTATTTTGTATCCCATTATCTATAAGCTCACATAATGAGTTAAATATCTATGTCTTTGCCTTTGTTTTTCCCAAAAAAGTTGATCTTTTAAGGGAGTTTTACATCTTGTGTAGTTTGGAGAATTTTATTTGAAATTTTGTTGGGGCATAAATTTTGTAAATATGTTGGTGGTGAAATCAACATGAATTGGTCTAATGCTAGAATAATTGTTAAAGGTGTTATGAAAAAGCTTCATCCAGAGAAGAAAGAAGAGTATACGATGATGAAGACTAAGGATGCAAGATCTTATATTTTATTTGAAACCTCTAAAATAGGCACTTACTACTTGACCATACATGAATATGCCTTTTTGGATTAGTTAGAAAATTTTAGTGAGTCAGACTTTGAGGGGAGTAATTATATTCCTCAAGAATAAATGAAAAGAATAAAAATAATGGTCCTAGTGGTTGATGTTCTAGCATCATATGAAATTTTGTTGGGGTGTAAATTTTGTAAATATGTTGGTGGTGAAATCAACATGAATTGGTCTAACGCTAGAATACTTATTAAAAGTGTTATGAAAAAGCTTCATCCAGAGAAGAAAGAAGAGTATACCATGATGAAGACTAAGGATCCAAGAGCTTATATTTTCTTTGAAACCTCTAAAATAGGCACTTACTACTTGACCATACATGAAGATGCCTTTTTGGATAAGGTAGAAAATTTTAGTGAGTCAGACTTTGAGGGGAGTAATTATATTCCTCAAGAATCAATCTTTGAGGTGAATAAGGAAATTAGTGAAGAAATTTTGTAGCTGAAAGGAAATAAAATTCCCAAAATATTAGTTTCTCTGGAAAGACATTTTGATAAACATGGTCACTTTACCAAATGATAACATCTGAAGCTTTTCAATCAGTAAAGTTCTAGATAAGATTATACATTTTATATATATTTGTATATTCTTTTTTGTTTTATTTTTCATCTTGTCTATCACTTGACTCCATGGCTAAATGGAGAAAGGCACTTTGAGTTCTGGGATTATCTTTCTTTCAAGCATTTCAAAGAATGTTTGAAGGAAATTCCCCAGTTGGAGCCAACTATTATCCTTGAATTTAGAAGGCTTAATTCATGGGATAACCCCTACCAAACTTGTATATTTTGTATCCCATTATCTATAAGCTCACATAATGAGTTAAATATCTATGTCTTTGCCTTTGTTTTTCCCAAAAAAGTTGATCTTTTAAGGGAGTTTTACATCTTGTGTAGTTTGGAGAATTTTATTTGAAATTTTGTTGGGGCATAAATTTTGTAAATATGTTGGTGGTGAAATCAACATGAATTGGTCTAATGCTAGAATAATTGTTAAAGGTGTTATGAAAAAGCTTCATCCAGAGAAGAAAGAAGAGTATACGATGATGAAGACTAAGGATGCAAGATCTTATATTTTCTTTGAAACCTCTAAAATAGGCACTTACTACTTGACCATACATGAATATGCCTTTTTGGATTAGTTAGAAAATTTTAGTGAGTCAGACTTTGAGGGGAGTAATTATATTCCTCAAGAATCAATGAAAAGAATAAAAATAATGGTCCTAGTGGTTGATGTTCTAGCATCATATGAAATTTTGTTGGGGTGTAAATTTTGTAAATATGTTGGTGGTGAAATCAACATGAATTGGTCTAACGCTAGAATACTTATTAAAAGTGTTATGAAAAAGCTTCATCCAGAGAAGAAAGAAGAGTATACCATGATGAAGACTAAGGATCCAAGAGCTTATATTTTCTTTGAAACCTCTAAAATAGGCACTTACTACTTGACCATACATGAAGATGCCTTTTTGGATAAGGTAGAAAATTTTAGTGAGTCAGACTTTGAGGGGAGTAATTATATTCCTCAAGAATCAATCTTTGAGGTGAATAAGGAAATTAGTGAAGAAATTTTGTAGCTGAAAGGAAATAAAATTCCCAAAATATTAGTTTCTCTGGAAAGACATTTTGATAAACATGGTCACTTTACCAAATGATAACATCTGAAGCTTTTCAATCAGTAAAGTTCTAGATAAGATTATACATTTTATATATATTTGTATATTCTTTTTTGTTTTATTTTTCATCTTGTCTATCACTTGACTCCATGGCTAAATGGAGAAAGGCACTTTGAGTTCTGGGATTATCTTTCTTTCAAGCATTTCAAAGAATGTTTGAAGGAAATTCCCCAGTTGGAGCCAACTATTATCCTTGAATTTAGAAGGCTTAATTCATGGGATAACCCCTACCAAACTTGTATATTTTGTATCCCATTATCTATAAGCTCACATAATGAGTTAAATATCTATGTCTTTGCCTTTGTTTTTCCCAAAAAAGTTGATCTTTTAAGGGAGTTTTACATCTTGTGTAGTTTGGAGAATTTTATTTGAAATTTTGTTGGGGCATAAATTTTGTAAATATGTTGGTGGTGAAATCAACATGAATTGGTCTAATGCTAGAATAATTGTTAAAGGTGTTATGAAAAAGCTTCATCCAGAGAAGAAAGAAGAGTATACGATGATGAAGACTAAGGATGCAAGATCTTTTATTTTCTTTGAAACCTCTAAAATAGGCACTTACTACTTGACCATACATGAATATGCCTTTTTGGATTAGTTAGAAAATTTTAGTGAGTCAGACTTTGAGGGGAGTAATTATATTCCTCAAGAATCAATGAAAAGAATAAAAATAATGGTCCTAGTGGTTGATGTTCTAGCATCATATGAAATTTTGTTGGGGTGTAAATTTTGTAAATATGTTGGTGGTGAAATCAACATGAATTGGTCTAACGCTAGAATACTTATTAAAAGTGTTATGAAAAAGCTTCATCCAGAGAAGAAAGAAGAGTATACCATGATGAAGACTAAGGATCCAAGAGCTTATATTTTCTTTGAAACCTCTAAAATAGGCACTTACTACTTGACCATACATGAAGATGCCTTTTTGGATAAGGTAGAAAATTTTAGTGAGTCAGACTTTGAGGGGAGTAATTATATTCCTCAAGAATCAATCTTTGAGGTGAATAAGGAAATTAGTGAAGAAATTTTGTAGCTGAAAGGAAATAAAATTCCCAAAATATTAGTTTCTCTGGAAAGACATTTTGATAAACATGGTCACTTTACCAAATGATAACATCTGAAGCTTTTCAATCAGTAAAGTTCTAGATAAGATTATACATTTTATATATATTTGTATATTCTTTTTTGTTTTATTTTTCATCTTGTCTATCACTTGACTCCATGGCTAAATGGAGAAAGGCACTTTGAGTTCTGGGATTATCTTTCTTTCAAGCATTTCAAAGAATGTTTGAAGGAAATTCCCCAGTTGGAGCCAACTATTATCCTTGAATTTAGAAGGCTTAATTCATGGGATAACCCCTACCAAACTTGTCTATTTTGTATCCCATTATCTATAAGCTCACATAATGAGTTAAATATCTATGTCTTTGCCTTTGTTTTTCCCAAAAAAGTTGATCTTTTAAGCGAGTTTTACATCTTGTGTAGTTTGGAGAATTTTATTTGAAATTTTGTTGGGGCATAAATTTTGTAAATATGTTGGTGGTGAAATCAACATGAATTGGTCTAATGCTAGAATAATTGTTAAAGGTGTTATGAAAAAGCTTCATCCAGAGAAGAAAGAAGAGTATACGATGATGAAGACTAAGGATGCAAGATCTTATATTTTATTTGAAACCTCTAAAATAGGCACTTACTACTTGACCATACATGAATATGCCTTTTTGGATTAGTTAGAAAATTTTAGTGAGTCAGACTTTGAGGGGAGTAATTATATTCCTCAAGAATAAATGAAAAGAATAAAAATAATGGTCCTAGTGGTTGATGTTCTAGCATCATATGAAATTTTGTTGGGGTGTAAATTTTGTAAATATGTTGGTGGTGAAATCAACATGAATTGGTCTAACGCTAGAATACTTATTAAAAGTGTTATGAAAAAGCTTCATCCAGAGAAGAAAGAAGAGTATACCATGATGAAGACTAAGGATCCAAGAGCTTATATTTTCTTTGAAACCTCTAAAATAGGCACTTACTACTTGACCATACATGAAGATGCCTTTTTGGATAAGGTAGAAAATTTTAGTGAGTCAGACTTTGAGGGGAGTAATTATATTCCTCAAGAATCAATCTTTGAGGTGAATAAGGAAATTAGTGAAGAAATTTTGTAGCTGAAAGGAAATAAAATTCCCAAAATATTAGTTTCTCTGGAAAGACATTTTGATAAACATGGTCACTTTACCAAATGATAACATCTGAAGCTTTTCAATCAGTAAAGTTCTAGATAAGATTATACATTTTATATATATTTGTATATTCTTTTTTGTTTTATTTTTCATCTTGTCTATCACTTGACTCCATGGCTAAATGGAGAAAGGCACTTTGAGTTCTGGGATTATCTTTCTTTCAAGCATTTCAAAGAATGTTTGAAGGAAATTCCCCAGTTGGAGCCAACTATTATCCTTGAATTTAGAAGGCTTAATTCATGGGATAACCCCTACCAAACTTGTATATTTTGTATCCCATTATCTATAAGCTCACATAATGAGTTAAATATCTATGTCTTTGCCTTTGTTTTTCCCAAAAAAGTTGATCTTTTAAGGGAGTTTTACATCTTGTGTAGTTTGGAGAATTTTATTTGAAATTTTGTTGGGGCATAAATTTTGTAAATATGTTGGTGGTGAAATCAACATGAATTGGTCTAATGCTAGAATAATTGTTAAAGGTGTTATGAAAAAGCTTCATCCAGAGAAGAAAGAAGAGTATACGATGATGAAGACTAAGGATGCAAGATCTTATATTTTCTTTGAAACCTCTAAAATAGGCACTTACTACTTGACCATACATGAATATGCCTTTTTGGATTAGTTAGAAAATTTTAGTGAGTCAGACTTTGAGGGGAGTAATTATATTCCTCAAGAATCAATGAAAAGAATAAAAATAATGGTCCTAGTGGTTGATGTTCTAGCATCATATGAAATTTTGTTGGGGTGTAAATTTTGTAAATATGTTGGTGGTGAAATCAACATGAATTGGTCTAACGCTAGAATACTTATTAAAAGTGTTATGAAAAAGCTTCATCCAGAGAAGAAAGAAGAGTATACCATGATGAAGACTAAGGATCCAAGAGCTTATATTTTCTTTGAAACCTCTAAAATAGGCACTTACTACTTGACCATACATGAAGATGCCTTTTTGGATAAGGTAGAAAATTTTAGTGAGTCAGACTTTGAGGGGAGTAATTATATTCCTCAAGAATCAATCTTTGAGGTGAATAAGGAAATTAGTGAAGAAATTTTGTAGCTGAAAGGAAATAAAATTCCCAAAATATTAGTTTCTCTGGAAAGACATTTTGATAAACATGGTCACTTTACCAAATGATAACATCTGAAGCTTTTCAATCAGTAAAGTTCTAGATAAGATTATACATTTTATATATATTTGTATATTCTTTTTTGTTTTATTTTTCATCTTGTCTATCACTTGACTCCATGGCTAAATGGAGAAAGGCACTTTGAGTTCTGGGATTATCTTTCTTTCAAGCATTTCAAAGAATGTTTGAAGGAAATTCCCCAGTTGGAGCCAACTATTATCCTTGAATTTAGAAGGCTTAATTCATGGGATAACCCCTACCAAACTTGTATATTTTGTATCCCATTATCTATAAGCTCACATAATGAGTTAAATATCTATGTCTTTGCCTTTGTTTTTCCCAAAAAAGTTGATCTTTTAAGGGAGTTTTACATCTTGTGTAGTTTGGAGAATTTTATTTGAAATTTTGTTGGGGCATAAATTTTGTAAATATGTTGGTGGTGAAATCAACATGAATTGGTCTAATGCTAGAATAATTGTTAAAGGTGTTATGAAAAAGCTTCATCCAGAGAAGAAAGAAGAGTATACGATGATGAAGACTAAGGATGCAAGATCTTATATTTTCTTTGAAACCTCTAAAATAGGCACTTACTACTTGACCATACATGAATATGCCTTTTTGGATTAGTTAGAAAATTTTAGTGAGTCAGACTTTGAGGGGAGTAATTATATTCCTCAAGAATCAATGAAAAGAATAAAAATAATGGTCCTAGTGGTTGATGTTCTAGCATCATATGAAATTTTGTTGGGGTGTAAATTTTGTAAATATGTTGGTGGTGAAATCAACATGAATTGGTCTAACGCTAGAATACTTATTAAAAGTGTTATGAAAAAGCTTCATCCAGAGAAGAAAGAAGAGTATACCATGATGAAGACTAAGGATCCAAGAGCTTATATTTTCTTTGAAACCTCTAAAATAGGCACTTACTACTTGACCATACATGAAGATGCCTTTTTGGATAAGGTAGAAAATTTTAGTGAGTCAGACTTTGAGGGGAGTAATTATATTCCTCAAGAATCAATCTTTGAGGTGAATAAGGAAATTAGTGAAGAAATTTTGTAGCTGAAAGGAAATAAAATTCCCAAAATATTAGTTTCTCTGGAAAGACATTTTGATAAACATGGTCACTTTACCAAATGATAACATCTGAAGCTTTTCAATCAGTAAAGTTCTAGATAAGATTATACATTTTATATATATTTGTATATTCTTTTTTGTTTTATTTTTCATCTTGTCTATCACTTGACTCCATGGCTAAATGGAGAAAGGCACTTTGAGTTCTGGGATTATCTTTCTTTCAAGCATTTCAAAGAATGTTTGAAGGAAATTCCCCAGTTGGAGCCAACTATTATCCTTGAATTTAGAAGGCTTAATTCATGGGATAACCCCTACCAAACTTGTATATTTTGTATCCCATTATCTATAAGCTCACATAATGAGTTAAATATCTATGTCTTTGCCTTTGTTTTTCCCAAAAAAGTTGATCTTTTAAGGGAGTTTTACATCTTGTGTAGTTTGGAGAATTTTATTTGAAATTTTGTTGGGGCATAAATTTTGTAAATATGTTGGTGGTGAAATCAACATGAATTGGTCTAATGCTAGAATAATTGTTAAAGGTGTTATGAAAAAGCTTCATCCAGAGAAGAAAGAAGAGTATACGATGATGAAGACTAAGGATGCAAGATCTTATATTTTCTTTGAAACCTCTAAAATAGGCACTTACTACTTGACCATACATGAATATGCCTTTTTGGATTAGTTAGAAAATTTTAGTGAGTCAGACTTTGAGGGGAGTAATTATATTCCTCAAGAATCAATGAAAAGAATAAAAATAATGGTCCTAGTGGTTGATGTTCTAGCATCATATGAAATTTTGTTGGGGTGTAAATTTTGTAAATATGTTGGTGGTGAAATCAACATGAATTGGTCTAACGCTAGAATACTTATTAAAAGTGTTATGAAAAAGCTTCATCCAGAGAAGAAAGAAGAGTATACCATGATGAAGACTAAGGATCCAAGAGCTTATATTTTCTTTGAAACCTCTAAAATAGGCACTTACTACTTGACCATACATGAAGATGCCTTTTTGGATAAGGTAGAAAATTTTAGTGAGTCAGACTTTGAGGGGAGTAATTATATTCCTCAAGAATCAATCTTTGAGGTGAATAAGGAAATTAGTGAAGAAATTTTGTAGCTGAAAGGAAATAAAATTCCCAAAATATTAGTTTCTCTGGAAAGACATTTTGATAAACATGGTCACTTTACCAAATGATAACATCTGAAGCTTTTCAATCAGTAAAGTTCTAGATAAGATTATACATTTTATATATATTTGTATATTCTTTTTTGTTTTATTTTTCATCTTGTCTATCACTTGACTCCATGGCTAAATGGAGAAAGGCACTTTGAGTTCTGGGATTATCTTTCTTTCAAGCATTTCAAAGAATGTTTGAAGGAAATTCCCCAGTTGGAGCCAACTATTATCCTTGAATTTAGAAGGCTTAATTCATGGGATAACCCCTACCAAACTTGTCTATTTTGTATCCCATTATCTATAAGCTCACATAATGAGTTAAATATCTATGTCTTTGCCTTTGTTTTTCCCAAAAAAGTTGATCTTTTAAGCGAGTTTTACATCTTGTGTAGTTTGGAGAATTTTATTTGAAATTTTGTTGGGGCATAAATTTTGTAAATATGTTGGTGGTGAAATCAACATGAATTGGTCTAATGCTAGAATAATTGTTAAAGGTGTTATGAAAAAGCTTCATCCAGAGAAGAAAGAAGAGTATACGATGATGAAGACTAAGGATGCAAGATCTTATATTTTATTTGAAACCTCTAAAATAGGCACTTACTACTTGACCATACATGAATATGCCTTTTTGGATTAGTTAGAAAATTTTAGTGAGTCAGACTTTGAGGGGAGTAATTATATTCCTCAAGAATAAATGAAAAGAATAAAAATAATGGTCCTAGTGGTTGATGTTCTAGCATCATATGAAATTTTGTTGGGGTGTAAATTTTGTAAATATGTTGGTGGTGAAATCAACATGAATTGGTCTAACGCTAGAATACTTATTAAAAGTGTTATGAAAAAGCTTCATCCAGAGAAGAAAGAAGAGTATACCATGATGAAGACTAAGGATCCAAGAGCTTATATTTTCTTTGAAACCTCTAAAATAGGCACTTACTACTTGACCATACATGAAGATGCCTTTTTGGATAAGGTAGAAAATTTTAGTGAGTCAGACTTTGAGGGGAGTAATTATATTCCTCAAGAATCAATCTTTGAGGTGAATAAGGAAATTAGTGAAGAAATTTTGTAGCTGAAAGGAAATAAAATTCCCAAAATATTAGTTTCTCTGGAAAGACATTTTGATAAACATGGTCACTTTACCAAATGATAACATCTGAAGCTTTTCAATCAGTAAAGTTCTAGATAAGATTATACATTTTATATATATTTGTATATTCTTTTTTGTTTTATTTTTCATCTTGTCTATCACTTGACTCCATGGCTAAATGGAGAAAGGCACTTTGAGTTCTGGGATTATCTTTCTTTCAAGCATTTCAAAGAATGTTTGAAGGAAATTCCCCAGTTGGAGCCAACTATTATCCTTGAATTTAGAAGGCTTAATTCATGGGATAACCCCTACCAAACTTGTATATTTTGTATCCCATTATCTATAAGCTCACATAATGAGTTAAATATCTATGTCTTTGCCTTTGTTTTTCCCAAAAAAGTTGATCTTTTAAGGGAGTTTTACATCTTGTGTAGTTTGGAGAATTTTATTTGAAATTTTGTTGGGGCATAAATTTTGTAAATATGTTGGTGGTGAAATCAACATGAATTGGTCTAATGCTAGAATAATTGTTAAAGGTGTTATGAAAAAGCTTCATCCAGAGAAGAAAGAAGAGTATACGATGATGAAGACTAAGGATGCAAGATCTTATATTTTCTTTGAAACCTCTAAAATAGGCACTTACTACTTGACCATACATGAATATGCCTTTTTGGATTAGTTAGAAAATTTTAGTGAGTCAGACTTTGAGGGGAGTAATTATATTCCTCAAGAATCAATGAAAAGAATAAAAATAATGGTCCTAGTGGTTGATGTTCTAGCATCATATGAAATTTTGTTGGGGTGTAAATTTTGTAAATATGTTGGTGGTGAAATCAACATGAATTGGTCTAACGCTAGAATACTTATTAAAAGTGTTATGAAAAAGCTTCATCCAGAGAAGAAAGAAGAGTATACCATGATGAAGACTAAGGATCCAAGAGCTTATATTTTCTTTGAAACCTCTAAAATAGGCACTTACTACTTGACCATACATGAAGATGCCTTTTTGGATAAGGTAGAAAATTTTAGTGAGTCAGACTTTGAGGGGAGTAATTATATTCCTCAAGAATCAATCTTTGAGGTGAATAAGGAAATTAGTGAAGAAATTTTGTAGCTGAAAGGAAATAAAATTCCCAAAATATTAGTTTCTCTGGAAAGACATTTTGATAAACATGGTCACTTTACCAAATGATAACATCTGAAGCTTTTCAATCAGTAAAGTTCTAGATAAGATTATACATTTTATATATATTTGTATATTCTTTTTTGTTTTATTTTTCATCTTGTCTATCACTTGACTCCATGGCTAAATGGAGAAAGGCACTTTGAGTTCTGGGATTATCTTTCTTTCAAGCATTTCAAAGAATGTTTGAAGGAAATTCCCCAGTTGGAGCCAACTATTATCCTTGAATTTAGAAGGCTTAATTCATGGGATAACCCCTACCAAACTTGTCTATTTTGTATCCCATTATCTATAAGCTCACATAATGAGTAAAATATCTATGTCTTTGCCTTTGTTTTTCCCAAAAAAGTTGATCTTTTAAGCGAGTTTTACATCTTGTGTAGTTTGGAGAATTTTATTTGAAATTTTGTTGGGGCATAAATTTTGTAAATATGTTGGTGGTGAAATCAACATGAATTGGTCTAATGCTAGAATAATTGTTAAAGGTGTTATGAAAAAGCTTCATCCAGAGAAGAAAGAAGAGTATACGATGATGAAGACTAAGGATGCAAGATCTTATATTTTATTTGAAACCTCTAAAATAGGCACTTACTACTTGACCATACATGAATATGCCTTTTTTGATTAGTTAGAAAATTTTAGTGAGTCAGACTTTGAGGGGAGTAATTATATTCCTCAAGAATAAATGAAAAGAATAAAAATAATGGTCCTAGTGGTTGATGTTCTAGCATCATATGAAATTTTGTTGGGGTGTAAATTTTGTAAATATGTTGGTGGTGAAATCAACATGAATTGGTCTAACGCTAGAATACTTATTAAAAGTGTTATGAAAAAGCTTCATCCAGAGAAGAAAGAAGAGTATACCATGATGAAGACTAAGGATCCAAGAGCTTATATTTTCTTTGAAACCTCTAAAATAGGCACTTACTACTTGACCATACATGAAGATGCCTTTTTGGATAAGGTAGAAAATTTTAGTGAGTCAGACTTTGAGGGGAGTAATTATATTCCTCAAGAATCAATCTTTGAGGTGAATAAGGAAATTAGTGAAGAAATTTTGTAGCTGAAAGGAAATAAAATTCCCAAAATATTAGTTTCTCTGGAAAGACATTTTGATAAACATGGTCACTTTACCAAATGATAACATCTGAAGCTTTTCAATCAGTAAAGTTCTAGATAAGATTATACATTTTATATATATTTGTATATTCTTTTTTGTTTTATTTTTCATCTTGTCTATCACTTGACTCCATGGCTAAATGGAGAAAGGCACTTTGAGTTCTGGGATTATCTTTCTTTCAAGCATTTCAAAGAATGTTTGAAGGAAATTCCCCAGTTGGAGCCAACTATTATCCTTGAATTTAGAAGGCTTAATTCATGGGATAACCCCTACCAAACTTGTATATTTTGTATCCCATTATCTATAAGCTCACATAATGAGTTAAATATCTATGTCTTTGCCTTTGTTTTTCCCAAAAAAGTTGATCTTTTAAGGGAGTTTTACATCTTGTGTAGTTTGGAGAATTTTATTTGAAATTTTGTTGGGGCATAAATTTTGTAAATATGTTGGTGGTGAAATCAACATGAATTGGTCTAATGATAGAATAATTGTTAAAGGTGTTATGAAAAAGCTTCATCCAGAGAAGAAAGAAGAGTATACGATGATGAAGACTAAGGATGCAAGATCTTATATTTTCTTTGAAACCTCTAAAATAGGCACTTACTACTTGACCATACATGAATATGCCTTTTTGGATTAGTTAGAAAATTTTAGTGAGTCAGACTTTGAGGGGAGTAATTATATTCCTCAAGAATCAATGAAAAGAATAAAAATAATGGTCCTAGTGGTTGATGTTCTAGCATCATATGAAATTTTGTTGGGGTGTAAATTTTGTAAATATGTTGGTGGTGAAATCAACATGAATTGGTCTAACGCTAGAATACTTATTAAAAGTGTTATGAAAAAGCTTCATCCAGAGAAGAAAGAAGAGTATACCATGATGAAGACTAAGGATCCAAGAGCTTATATTTTCTTTGAAACCTCTAAAATAGGCACTTACTACTTGACCATACATGAAGATGCCTTTTTGGATAAGGTAGAAAATTTTAGTGAGTCAGACTTTGAGGGGAGTAATTATATTCCTCAAGAATCAATCTTTGAGGTGAATAAGGAAATTAGTGAAGAAATTTTGTAGCTGAAAGGAAATAAAATTCCCAAAATATTAGTTTCTCTGGAAAGACATTTTGATAAACATGGTCACTTTACCAAATGATAACATCTGAAGCTTTTCAATCAGTAAAGTTCTAGATAAGATTATACATTTTATATATATTTGTATATTCTTTTTTGTTTTATTTTTCATCTTGTCTATCACTTGACTCCATGGCTAAATGGAGAAAGGCACTTTGAGTTCTGGGATTATCTTTCTTTCAAGCATTTCAAAGAATGTTTGAAGGAAATTCCCCAGTTGGAGCCAACTATTATCCTTGAATTTAGAAGGCTTAATTCATGGGATAACCCCTACCAAACTTGTCTATTTTGTATCCCATTATCTATAAGCTCACATAATGAGTAAAATATCTATGTCTTTGCCTTTGTTTTTCCCAAAAAAGTTG
The DNA here is from genome assembly GCA_037957365.1 of Torreya grandis. Classification (NCBI taxonomy): domain Eukaryota; kingdom Viridiplantae; phylum Streptophyta; class Pinopsida; order Cupressales; family Taxaceae; genus Torreya; species Torreya grandis. The sequence continues at coordinate 577,028 of JARHVA010002673.1, forward strand.
ATCTTTTAAGCGAGTTTTACATCTTGTGTAGTTTGGAGAATTTTATTTGAAATTTTGTTGGGGCATAAATTTTGTAAATATGTTGGTGGTGAAATCAACATGAATTGGTCTAATGCTAGAATAATTGTTAAAGGTGTTATGAAAAAGCTTCATCCAGAGAAGAAAGAAGAGTATACGATGATGAAGACTAAGGATGCAAGATCTTATATTTTATTTGAAACCTCTAAAATAGGCACTTACTACTTGACCATACATGAATATGCCTTTTTGGATTAGTTAGAAAATTTTAGTGAGTCAGACTTTGAGGGGAGTAATTATATTCCTCAAGAATAAATGAAAAGAATAAAAATAATGGTCCTAGTGGTTGATGTTCTAGCATCATATGAAATTTTGTTGGGGTGTAAATTTTGTAAATATGTTGGTGGTGAAATCAACATGAATTGGTCTAACGCTAGAATACTTATTAAAAGTGTTATGAAAAAGCTTCATCCAGAGAAGAAAGAAGAGTATACCATGATGAAGACTAAGGATCCAAGAGCTTATATTTTCTTTGAAACCTCTAAAATAGGCACTTACTACTTGACCATACATGAAGATGCCTTTTTGGATAAGGTAGAAAATTTTAGTGAGTCAGACTTTGAGGGGAGTAATTATATTCCTCAAGAATCAATCTTTGAGGTGAATAAGGAAATTAGTGAAGAAATTTTGTAGCTGAAAGGAAATAAAATTCCCAAAATATTAGTTTCTCTGGAAAGACATTTTGATAAACATGGTCACTTTACCAAATGATAACATCTGAAGCTTTTCAATCAGTAAAGTTCTAGATAAGATTATACATTTTATATATATTTGTATATTCTTTTTTGTTTTATTTTTCATCTTGTCTATCACTTGACTCCATGGCTAAATGGAGAAAGGCACTTTGAGTTCTGGGATTATCTTTCTTTCAAGCATTTCAAAGAATGTTTGAAGGAAATTCCCCAGTTGGAGCCAACTATTATCCTTGAATTTAGAAGGCTTAATTCATGGGATAACCCCTACCAAACTTGTATATTTTGTATCCCATTATCTATAAGCTCACATAATGAGTTAAATATCTATGTCTTTGCCTTTGTTTTTCCCAAAAAAGTTGATCTTTTAAGGGAGTTTTACATCTTGTGTAGTTTGGAGAATTTTATTTGAAATTTTGTTGGGGCATAAATTTTGTAAATATGTTGGTGGTGAAATCAACATGAATTGGTCTAATGCTAGAATAATTGTTAAAGGTGTTATGAAAAAGCTTCATCCAGAGAAGAAAGAAGAGTATACGATGATGAAGACTAAGGATGCAAGATCTTATATTTTATTTGAAACCTCTAAAATAGGCACTTACTACTTGACCATACATGAATATGCCTTTTTGGATTAGTTAGAAAATTTTAGTGAGTCAGACTTTGAGGGGAGTAATTATATTCCTCAAGAATCAATGAAAAGAATAAAAATAATGGTCCTAGTGGTTGATGTTCTAGCATCATATGAAATTTTGTTGGGGTGTAAATTTTGTAAATATGTTGGTGGTGAAATCAACATGAATTGGTCTAACGCTAGAATACTTATTAAAAGTGTTATGAAAAAGCTTCATCCAGAGAAGAAAGAAGAGTATACCATGATGAAGACTAAGGATCCAAGAGCTTATATTTTCTTTGAAACCTCTAAAATAGGCACTTACTACTTGACCATACATGAAGATGCCTTTTTGGATAAGGTAGAAAATTTTAGTGAGTCAGACTTTGAGGGGAGTAATTATATTCCTCAAGAATCAATCTTTGAGGTGAATAAGGAAATTAGTGAAGAAATTTTGTAGCTGAAAGGAAATAAAATTCCCAAAATATTAGTTTCTCTGGAAAGACATTTTGATAAACATGGTCACTTTACCAAATGATAACATCTGAAGCTTTTCAATCAGTAAAGTTCTAGATAAGATTATACATTTTATATATATTTGTATATTCTTTTTTGTTTTATTTTTCATCTTGTCTATCACTTGACTCCATGGCTAAATGGAGAAAGGCACTTTGAGTTCTGGGATTATCTTTCTTTCAAGCATTTCAAAGAATGTTTGAAGGAAATTCCCCAGTTGGAGCCAACTATTATCCTTGAATTTAGAAGGCTTAATTCATGGGATAACCCCTACCAAACTTGTCTATTTTGTATCCCATTATCTATAAGCTCACATAATGAGTTAAATATCTATGTCTTTACCTTTGTTTTTCCCAAAAAAGTTGATCTTTTAAGGGAGTTTTACATCTTGTGTAGTTTGGAGAATTTTATTTGAAATTTTGTTGGGGCATAAATTTTGTAAATATGTTGGTGGTGAAATCAACATGAATTGGTCTAATGCTAGAATAATTGTTAAAGTTGTTATGAAAAAGCTTCATCCAGAGAAGAAAGAAGAGTATACGATGATGAAGACTAAGGATGCAAGATCTTATATTTTCTTTGAAACCTCTAAAATAGGCACTTACTACTTGACCATACATGAATATGCCTTTTTGGATTAGTTAGAAAATTTTAGTGAGTCAGACTTTGAGGGGAGTAATTATATTCCTCAAGAATCAATGAAAAGAATAAAAATAATGGTCCTAGTGGTTGATGTTCTAGCATCATATGAAATTTTGTTGGGGTGTAAATTTTGTAAATATGTTGGTGGTGAAATCAACATGAATTGGTCTAACGCTAGAATACTTATTAAAAGTGTTATGAAAAAGCTTCATCCAGAGAAGAAAGAAGAGTATACCATGATGAAGACTAAGGATCCAAGAGCTTATATTTTCTTTGAAACCTCTAAAATAGGCACTTACTACTTGACCATACATGAAGATGCCTTTTTGGATAAGGTAGAAAATTTTAGTGAGTCAGACTTTGAGGGGAGTAATTATATTCCTCAAGAATCAATCTTTGAGGTGAATAAGGAAATTAGTGAAGAAATTTTGTAGCTGAAAGGAAATAAAATTCCCAAAATATTAGTTTCTCTGGAAAGACATTTTGATAAACATGGTCACTTTACCAAATGATAACATCTGAAGCTTTTCAATCAGTAAAGTTCTAGATAAGATTATACATTTTATATATATTTGTATATTCTTTTTTGTTTTATTTTTCATCTTGTCTATCACTTGACTCCATGGCTAAATGGAGAAAGGCACTTTGAGTTCTGGGATTATCTTTCTTTCAAGCATTTCAAAGAATGTTTGAAGGAAATTCCCCAGTTGGAGCCAACTATTATCCTTGAATTTAGAAGGCTTAATTCATGGGATAACCCCTACCAAACTTGTATATTTTGTATCCCATTATCTATAAGCTCACATAATGAGTTAAATATCTATGTCTTTGCCTTTGTTTTTCCCAAAAAAGTTGATCTTTTAAGGGAGTTTTACATCTTGTGTAGTTTGGAGAATTTTATTTGAAATTTTGTTGGGGCATAAATTTTGTAAATATGTTGGTGGTGAAATCAACATGAATTGGTCTAATGCTAGAATAATTGTTAAAGGTGTTATGAAAAAGCTTCATCCAGAGAAGAAAGAAGAGTATACGATGATGAAGACTAAGGATGCAAGATCTTATATTTTATTTGAAACCTCTAAAATAGGCACTTACTACTTGACCATACATGAATATGCCTTTTTGGATTAGTTAGAAAATTTTAGTGAGTCAGACTTTGAGGGGAGTAATTATATTCCTCAAGAATCAATGAAAAGAATAAAAATAATGGTCCTAGTGGTTGATGTTCTAGCATCATATGAAATTTTGTTGGGGTGTAAATTTTGTAAATATGTTGGTGGTGAAATCAACATGAATTGGTCTAACGCTAGAATACTTATTAAAAGTGTTATGAAAAAGCTTCATCCAGAGAAGAAAGAAGAGTATACCATGATGAAGACTAAGGATCCAAGAGCTTATATTTTCTTTGAAACCTCTAAAATAGGCACTTACTACTTGACCATACATGAAGATGCCTTTTTGGATAAGGTAGAAAATTTTAGTGAGTCAGACTTTGAGGGGAGTAATTATATTCCTCAAGAATCAATCTTTGAGGTGAATAAGGAAATTAGTGAAGAAATTTTGTAGCTGAAAGGAAATAAAATTCCCAAAATATTAGTTTCTCTGGAAAGACATTTTGATAAACATGGTCACTTTACCAAATGATAACATCTGAAGCTTTTCAATCAGTAAAGTTCTAGATAAGATTATACATTTTATATATATTTGTATATTCTTTTTTGTTTTATTTTTCATCTTGTCTATCACTTGAATCCATGGCTAAATGGAGAAAGGCACTTTGAGTTCTGGGATTATCTTTCTTTCAAGCATTTCAAAGAATGTTTGAAGGAAATTCCCCAGTTGGAGCCAACTATTATCCTTGAATTTAGAAGGCTTAATTCATGGGATAACCCCTACCAAACTTGTCTATTTTGTATCCCATTATCTATAAGCTCACATAATGAGTTAAATATCTATGTCTTTGCCTTTGTTTTTCCCAAAAAAGTTGATCTTTTAAGCGAGTTTTACATCTTGTGTAGTTTGGAGAATTTTATTTGAAATTTTGTTGGGGCATAAATTTTGTAAATATGTTGGTGGTGAAATCAACATGAATTGGTCTAATGCTAGAATAATTGTTAAAGGTGTTATGAAAAAGCTTCATCCAGAGAAGAAAGAAGAGTATACGATGATGAAGACTAAGGATGCAAGATCTTATATTTTATTTGAAACCTCTAAAATAGGCACTTACTACTTGACCATACATGAATATGCCTTTTTGGATTAGTTAGAAAATTTTAGTGAGTCAGACTTTGAGGGGAGTAATTATATTCCTCAAGAATAAATGAAAAGAATAAAAATAATGGTCCTAGTGGTTGATGTTCTAGCATCATATGAAATTTTGTTGGGGTGTAAATTTTGTAAATATGTTGGTGGTGAAATCAACATGAATTGGTCTAACGCTAGAATACTTATTAAAAGTGTTATGAAAACGCTTCATCCAGAGAAGAAAGAAGAGTATACCATGATGAAGACTAAGGATCCAAGAGCTTATATTTTCTTTGAAACCTCTAAAATAGGCACTTACTACTTGACCATACATGAAGATGCCTTTTTGGATAAGGTAGAAAATTTTAGTGAGTCAGACTTTGAGGGGAGTAATTATATTCCTCAAGAATCAATCTTTGAGGTGAATAAGGAAATTAGTGAAGAAATTTTGTAGCTGAAAGGAAATAAAATTCCCAAAATATTAGTTTCTCTGGAAAGACATTTTGATAAACATGGTCACTTTACCAAATGATAACATCTGAAGCTTTTCAATCAGTAAAGTTCTAGATAAGATTATACATTTTATATATATTTGTATATTCTTTTTTGTTTTATTTTTCATCTTGTCTATCACTTGACTCCATGGCTAAATGGAGAAAGGCACTTTGAGTTCTGGGATTATCTTTCTTTCAAGCATTTCAAAGAATGTTTGAAGGAAATTCCCCAGTTGGAGCCAACTATTATCCTTGAATTTAGAAGGCTTAATTCATGGGATAACCCCTACCAAACTTGTATATTTTGTATCCCATTATCTATAAGCTCACATAATGAGTTAAATATCTATGTCTTTGCCTTTGTTTTTCCCAAAAAAGTTGATCTTTTAAGCGAGTTTTACATCTTGTGTAGTTTGGAGAATTTTATTTGAAATTTTGTTGGGGCATAAATTTTGTAAATATGTTGGTGGTGAAATCAACATGAATTGGTCTAATGCTAGAATAATTGTTAAAGGTGTTATGAAAAAGCTTCATCCAGAGAAGAAAGAAGAGTATACGATGATGAAGACTAAGGATGCAAGATCTTATAGTTTCTTTGAAACCTCTAAAATAGGCACTTACTACTTGACCATACATGAATATGCCTTTTTGGATTAGTTAGAAAATTTTAGTGAGTCAGACTTTGAGGGGAGTAATTATATTCCTCAAGAATAAATGAAAAGAATAAAAATAATGGTCCTAGTGGTTGATGTTCTAGCATCATATGAAATTTTGTTGGGGTGTAAATTTTGTAAATATGTTGGTGGTGAAATCAACATGAATTGGTCTAACGCTAGAATACTTATTAAAAGTGTTATGAAAAAGCTTCATCCAGAGAAGAAAGAAGAGTATACCATGATGAAGACTAAGGATCCAAGAGCTTATATTTTCTTTGAAACCTCTAAAATAGGCACTTACTACTTGACCATACATGAAGATGCCTTTTTGGATAAGGTAGAAAATTTTAGTGAGTCAGACTTTGAGGGGAGTAATTATATTCCTCAAGAATCAATCTTTGAGGTGAATAAGGAAATTAGTGAAGAAATTTTGTAGCTGAAAGGAAATAAAATTCCCAAAATATTAGTTTCTCTGGAAAGACATTTTGATAAACATGGTCACTTTACCAAATGATAACATCTGAAGCTTTTCAATCAGTAAAGTTCTAGATAAGATTATACATTTTATATATATTTGTATATTCTTTTTTGTTTTATTTTTCATCTTGTCTATCACTTGACTCCATGGCTAAATGGAGAAAGGCACTTTGAGTTCTGGGATTATCTTTCTTTCAAGCATTTCAAAGAATGTTTGAAGGAAATTCCCCAGTTGGAGCCAACTATTATCCTTGAATTTAGAAGGCTTAATTCATGGGATAACCCCTACCAAACTTGTCTATTTTGTATCCCATTATCTATAAGCTCACATAATGAGTTAAATATCTATGTCTTTGCCTTTGTTTTTCCCAAAAAATTTGATCTTTTAAGGGAGTTTTACATCTTGTGTAGTTTGGAGAATTTTATTTGAACTACACTTTATTTCTTTTTATGTTCTGCCAAAGAATTTTTTTGATCTTGCATGTGTTTTGTGTAAATTCAGATATTTTTTCCATTTTTTGATATGTAAAGTCAAATAATTTTTTCTGATTTTACATATGTAATGGCAGAGAATTTTTCTGAGTTTTCACATGCAAACTTGGAATTTTTCTTTGCTCTTGCACATGAGCCCACCATTACTCTGGTAATTAATACATATTAATTACCATTCCTACATATATTTAACCCCTATAATTTTTATTTTTCCATTGTATTTTCTCTCTCCTTGCCATTTTTGAGCTCATGTGCATCCCTCCTCACTATTTTTGAATCCATTTTTTCTCTGTCATTTTCATCGATCGATCCAACTCATCTACGGATTCTTCCTCATCACATTTTTGGTTGGTTATTTGTTTTTTCATTTTTTTATTCTTGTTTTTGTTTTAGTTTTCATTATCCATTTTTTGTTTTTTTGTGGTTATTGTTTTGGATCTATCTTGTTTTTACAAGATAAACTAACCTTAGGGGGAAATTCAAATATTTTTCTCCAACGTGCACCCCAAAATCTAATCACCTCAACTCTATGCTCCTCGGAGAAATTTTTTTAAGTTTCACATCTCTATTCACCCAAAGGTGAATTTCAAATAATTTTCTCTAAAGTGCACATTGTACTTTTTTCCATGTACTTTGGATAATTTTATCCAAAGTGCACATCACTTGATGCACTTAAAAGAAAATTATTTGAAGTGCATATTGATAATTCCCTAAGTGCACTTCAGATATTTTTCTTTAAATTACATGTAACTAGGTGCACTTTAGAGAAAATTCTCTGAAGTGCATGTAACCCAGTCTCTCTAGTGTAGTTCAGATAATTTTCTTTGAACTACACCCAACCTTTTCTCATGTAGTTCAGAGAAAATTCTCTAAATTACACCAAAGTGCTCTATTCATCATGAAATTTAGATAATTTTATCTAAACTACACATTTCCAAAAAAATGACAAAAAATGCTAACTCTAAATAACTAAATTTTTCTCCCTATAGCTATCTGATCAATGACAGACATCTCTCCAAATAAGAAGACAATGAAGTACAAGTATCAGGGTATCTTCTAGTTATTTGTAGTTGATTCGAATTTGGATGTAAATAGAGATTAAAAAATTGGTCATGTGGACATGGTTGAGTTTTTACAAAGATTGGGAAGAGAACCCATTTCACCTCATATGCAACTGGTACCTAATAGTGAAATTCATTTGGCTACTACATTTCCAATATCAGTACATGATTTTGAATTTGTCTTGACCATGGTAGGACACTTTGATAATGAAATAAAATCAGCTAAGGATTTAGGGGGTAAGGTGATCATTCACCCTTGATGAGGAATATTTTGAAAAAAAAAATCACCTTTTTGAGATTAAAGAATATTCTAATTTAACTATGGATTCAGATAAAAAATACTATGATAGAGATATTGAGAAGTGTAAAAAACATATCAATACCAAATGGATCAAGACTCCTCAACCCACCATTTCTAGATGGCTCAAGTATTTATATCATAGTGATTTTTTAGAAGAGATAGGGGATTTGATTACTCTCCTTAGCAGAGTGAAAGGGTTGTCTGTTTCAAACATTTTTCAAGAATGGATGTATCAATACATTTTGGTTATTAAAAGAAACAAGCAAAGAATATTTTGGTGTAAAAAAATCAGTGATGTTATTTGTCATCAGCTCTTTGAGGTAGCTTCTTCACTCAAGTTTTATATGACTTCATATCTAGTGTATGTTACAACCAGTATGAAGTCTTTTTGGGTCTAAATTTTGTTAGTGAAATGAAAAATATTCTTGTATATGATAACTATCCATAACTAAGACTAAAATAAAGTGTTAATGATCCAAAACTCAAAATATTTGGTTGAAAGATAATTCAAAAATAAGAACAACACAACTCAAATAATGCTATCTCCAAAAAGAGATGTTTTATTGATCAAAATTGCAGACCCAAACATATTCCTATCTCTAAAAAGAGATGTCTAATTTCCATTTTGGGCTACATATTCATTTATAAATGTTTTTAAGGTGTGAGGAGGATGTGTAAGGTCACCAAACTTGAGGGAGATTAAGTGGTTTGACTTCCATGATTTACAACAATACAAAATTCAAGGAATCACTATTTTTAGAAACTTACTATTTTTAGACGGCACTACTAAAATTGAAATTTGGGGAACTTACATTGGGTTTTATGGGGTCAAAATTCATCAATAAAATATCCATTCCATCTCATGATGTTCCCCTCATTATTATCTTTCCAATGGTGCAAACGGTGAGTCAATTAGAGCTACGGTGCAAAAGTTATGGCTCCCAAAAGTTCCACCATCAATTGGGGTGGACCCATCACCCGAATTATCAGTTGAATTGTTGCCCAGATCATTCCTCCCTCCTTCATAATCTATGGTCCCCATTGCATCAATATTTTTCATCAAGTGTGGTAGTTTTACTTTTATTTGATTCTCGATGCATTCTTGGAAGGGACTGTGATTTATAAAACTATGCAGGGCCTGATTGTTCACCATTTTTGTCTACCCATCAGTTTGTGGATGGAAGGGCATGAACTTCTTTAGCTAAATATCTATTTTATTTTATTATTGTGTTGTTTTTAAATTCAGGGTTATAACATCAACCCTTTTGGATTCTTGTGGCTTAACCACCATGAGAATAAATTTCTTGGCACTAATCAGAGAGAGATGTAGAAGGTGGTACCTTTGGTACCCTATAGTGTCGTGTTCCAAGAGTGAGAGTGATCCTTCGAGTTCTTGATTCATAGATGACATGTCGATCATACATGAATGGTTAACCAATGAGTACATCACAAACATCTAGATTGACCACATCACATAAGACCTCATCTTGGAAAGCTTTTATTTCATATGAGAGAAGACATTGGTGGGTGACATGGAGGTTTATCCCTAGAATCAACCATCCAATACTATATGGCTTTGGGTGAGGCTTCATGGATAGATTTAGGCTTTTCACAACATTATAAAAGATTAAATTCTTTTGACTTCCACTATCAAGAATTAAATGTAGAGGCTTACCTTTCACCCATAACTTAGAGTGAAACAACCTTTCCTTGTCATCTAGCATCTCGTCATGGGTCTGTGATGAAGCAACAATGACTTCAAGATCATCATCTACAATTTATTCTTCAACCTCTTCAACTGTAGGATCTATATGAGGTAGAGCAATAGACATTGAGGATTGTGACTTAGAAAGTAGTGACTTGATGGCTTGACATTCTTATTTAGAGTGAGTTCCAGATTTGTCATAATCACACCACTTCCCATTCTTTCCTTCCTTTTACTTCAAATTTTGGCCTCGTGTTTGACCTTCTGTGTCACTTTTCCATTTTGAAGACTGATTCTTTATATTCATTCTTCCATGCTTCTACTCAATCTTCACTATGAACTTATATGCCTCACTGATGGTTTCCAAATTGAAGAGTTCCATTTCTCCCCATATGTACCATTGTAGTCCACCACGATATTTGATAACCTTATGTTTCTCACTTTCTTGGATGCCCAATCTCGTAGATAGAGAATGAAATTTTTTAGTGTAATCTTGAACAAATTGTTCTTTACCTTGGCAAAGTTTTTGCCACTCTATATATAGATCATCATATGCTCCAATGGGGTAGTATTCTTCCTTTATAGCTTCTATGAAATCATCCCATGCAGTTTTTGTCTTAAGGCCAATATCATATGCACTAAATCTCTTTTTGTACATTTCCCACCAATTTTTGATAGGCAACGATGCTTTTAGAAGAGCAAAAGTAATCTTCTCTTTATCAGTGAATTTATTTATAGAAAAATAAGATGATAATTGATCCAACCAATTTTCTACTACATCAGCATTTATTTTGTCTTCAAATGTAGGGATATCAAAATTCACCTAAACCTTGAAGGGTGTTGGGGCACTGAAAGGATGTGTGGGTGCAGATGAGGAGCCAAAATTTCCCATCAAGATTTGTTGGAGAATTTGAGTGAATTGTTGTAGCATTTGTGCTTACTGCTATTGGAGGGCTTCACTCACCATTTCCTTGAAAGAATTGGATGTCTCGGTGTTGTCCACCATTTGAAGTCATTTGGAGTGAATAGGTGGATAGTCTATTGGTTCTATTTTCCACCCAAGCTTCTTGTAATTTGACCTCATCCTTGGGATCATACACTCTAAAGATAAATCACTCTGATACCACTGATCCAAAACTCAAAATATTTGGTTGAAAGATAATTTAGCAATAAGAACAACACAATTAAAATAATGCTATCTCTAAATAGAAATGTTTTATTGATCAAAATTACAAACCCAAACATATGTCTATCTCTAAGAAGAGATGTCTAATTCCCATTTTATGTTACATATTCATTTATACATGTTTTTAAGGTGTGGGGAGGATGTGGAAGGTCACCAATATTGAGGGAGATTAAGTTGTTTGAATTCCATGATTTACAACAATACAGAATTCTAGGAATTACTATTTTTAGACTGCACTACTAAAATTGAAATTTGGGGAACTTCCATTGGGTTTTTTGGGGTCAAACTTCATCAAGAAAATATAAATTCAATCTCATGATTTTTACTCATTATTATATTTCCAACGGTTCAAATGGTGAGTCAATTGGAGTTACAGTGTAAAAGTTATGGCTCCTGGAAGTTCTACCATCAATTGGGGTGGACCCATCACCCGAATTATCATCTAAATTGTTGCCCATATCATTTAAGTATTACAAGAGAGTTAATGGTGATTTATTATACATTAAATTTCACTATTGAAAAATAACTTGAAAAGAAGAGAGTTTTAGACTAGGCATGGGCACAAGATAATAGGGTTGGATGTATTTTCTTGTAATCCCTAACTTTTACATACATTAGGGTAGGAGGATTTGATGAAAAACCTTACATGCTACCTAGATACGCAAGTGATAAACTAATACTAATGGAAATGTGTAGAAAAGTAACAAACATGCATAAAAAAGAATTAGATGCTCACAAGAGAGGTTTTTAATTTCCTATTAGTATTGGTTGGTACACAATTTTTGCTACTCCAAAGGCTAAGACTATGGAAACTAAGATGTAGTGGATTACGCTTGAAAAATTATAAAGTAGAGAAAACTTTTATTATAAAATGATTAAGGAGAGGCTCAAGCGTAATATCACTCATGTATACATAATTGAAGATATTTGTGTATAATGTATAACTGATGAAGATATAAGGAGACTTGATTATAGTCACCTTACTACTGATCAAATTGTCAATTTAGAATTGGAAAATATTCTCAAGGATTTAATAGATGATGGTAATGTATTAGATCTATCATATGAGGAAAATCAAGTGGCTTCAACTCCTCTCCCTTCTATCCAATGGTCAGTTAAATAATCCATTTCCATTAGAGATAGATTTTAACCTATTCTTGTAAGAACTAATGCTTGGTTGGTATCTAAAGGAATTAAGTTGAAACATTTTAAGAATAGTTCTAAGGAGGAGTATGATGAAGAAATTGATAAGAAATGAGAGGAGCTAAGAACCAAAAATAAAGATGAGCCCTCTACTTCCAGGTAGGATCCAAGATTTGTGTTTTTTAGTAAAGGAAATAAGAAAGGTAGAGAAATAAGTGTCAAGGAAAGTGCTCAAGTGGAGAAAAAATAAGTCCTAGTCATAAATGATGCACCACCTAAATAAATAATGTCACAAGTGTCTCAACTAGTGCTTGTAGAGTAATTTTTACTCTACATTGCTTTCAAATTTTTAGTTGAGCACTACAATTTTGGTTCTTCAAGCAAAGCCGTAGAGTTCTGGAGTAGAGGACGGGTTCATTTTGCTTTAGTATCGAAGTGCAGCGGAGGATACCAAGTGTCACCTTCTAGGTCCCTCTCTACTCCATCCCCAAAATATCAGAAGGCACCACATACTCCCAATACGAGAAGTGGAAGATGCCACGTATCTTCCCAGGAGTAGCGGAGGTCACCACGTATCAACTTTCGAGAGACCACCTTCGAGCCTTATCACCGAATGAAGATTATGGTGGGTCCTGGATGATATTTTAAAGAAAGTAGAAGCAGCCAGTTGTCATCCTCTAGTGCCTTCTAGGTGATCAAGAGGATTTTTAGAAAATTGACTAAGGGTCCTCTCCCATTACAAACATAACAGAGTGCTCATCTACCTGTTACAGTGAAAATGGAGGGAAATTTAGTAAGAGTTGATTCGAGTAGATGGAGCAGTGCACCAGGTAGTTTTTTAGGGCTTGCAAGCATTGAAGATGCCATCTATTTGTCTCCTAATAGTGGAGGCAGAATAGACAGTTGAGTGGCCCAGTAGGTGATGAAATTTGAAATTCAGGCGTGAAGAGAGGAACTAGTCAGGAATCGCCATGCCACAGTTAAGGGCAGTTGTTCTTCTCCAGCATGGCTTTTTGAAGCATTGAATGCACTAAAGTTCAAATTATTATTTTTTTATTTACGTATTTGGGGCTATAAAAGAAGAAGAATTATAAGATCTAAAGAAGGGGGAATTCTCATAGTTTTAGACTTTCAGAGTTTTTGACCAATAATATCATTTGCTTTTGTTACATATTCTTGAGTTGAAAGGTTTATATAACTATGTGTGTTTCCGCATCTTTTGTATGACTAGAAGATTCAATAATAAAATTGAACACTATGCCCTTGTCGATGTTATCTGTGTCATTTGCAAAGTAGTCTATGTTGAAGATTTTCTAGTGTTGTGATTGGAAATGTTATTTGCTTCTATCCCATTTTCTAGAGTCTAAAGTTCTACATAACTGTGCATGACTTCTACGCCTCTAATGTGATTGGAAGATTCTATTAAGAAGATTTAACACTATGCCTTTGTTGAAAATTCCTGTATCTTAGCAAAAGACTCCCTTGTTGTGAGCCTTTGTTTCTATTATTCCAATCTTTTACATTGATCATGCACTTGTCTGCTCTTAAATGTAATAGAATCACATAATAGTTTCACTACGCTTAGGTTAAGATTAGGATTACTCTCAGGCACATCACCATAATTAGGTTTCAATTCTTGCATTTTACATTTTTTATTTAGTCTCCTATCCCTTTTCCACAACACCCAATACAAAAGAAGAGACTAGCTTCTTTAAAATCTGGAGGTTGTTTTCAAGCTGCATTGTCTGAGAGCTTGAAACTTCCCATTATTGTTGATTAAGATCTAGTGCAATTTTAAGACATCAACAGTTTTTGGCACACCTAATGGGACCAGTCTTGAAGTTTCTTTCAAGATCGCATGAACCAAAGAGCCATGAGGAGTTGGAGCTATGGACCAGTCACCAAATTGCAAACTACTACAAATCCAGGTATTCTTTTGCCGCCTCTAGTAATTAGTCCAAGAAGAAGGGTTAACAAATTTGTACTGGCACCAAATATGGGAGCCAACTTCCCCCCAAGAAATTATGCAAGATGGAACACTGGTAGCCCCTTAACCCTCCCAACACCTCCAACTATTTAGGACCCTATTCCAAGAAATGCTCTAAATGCTCTACCCAAATTCAGTGGGTAAGACTCAAAAACACCTGCGGAGCATCTTCAAGATGTATCAGATGTCTATGCCATACATGGTGTCATGGAGCAAAATGTGGCCCTAAGGTTGTTAACAGCCTCATTCAAAGGAAAGCTCTTAGAATGGTATCGCTCCATGACCCCAAATACCATTTCCACATGGGACCAGCTTGGAGATCTATTCTTTGAAAGATTTATAGAAAAAGGCGACAAGTCTTCTTTACTACATCAGTTGATCACCATTCAGAGGGGACCACAAGAGGACATGACTGACTTCAACACTAGATTCAAAAAAACCTTGGATAGAATCCATGTCACAGCTAAACCACCACCTGGTATGGCCATAGTATTCTATCTCAAAGCTTTAAATTCAGATATATCTATGATGATCTAGTCACTGGGAAGACACACTTTGCCAGCAGCTTATGACCTTGTGGTCAGAGCTGAGAACCATTTAATCGATGCCAAAAAGTTACCTCCAAGGCCTCCCATGCCCATGTTCTTAGAAATCTCCTTGCCTTTACCTCAAGAAATACCTAAAACTACAGCTCTAGCTGTGTCCATGTATCAATACCCTCAGCCTTCTGGGAAAGGACCTATCCTTGCTCCATCATCTGAGATGGATGATATCAAAAAATATCCTGAGATCATTTTCCAATGAGTTGATTAATATGAAGAGGTAGCAAAATACTTTACCCAAGCCTCCTTATCAAGGCTATCAAGGAAACAAGTTCTCATCTCAACCAAACCAATATCAAGGCCCTCCAAGGCAAACCAACCATCAACCAACAAATCAATTAGTTGCAGTTCCCACACCCTCATAGACCCTTCCTCCCAACTCAAATACAGAGATGGTTCTGGGCCAAAATAATTATGTGGATGATACTAATGCTTGGTGTTTCCCTTGCAACGATGCCCACACACCTAGATATTGTCCTAGAGGCAATCTACAACAAAGAGTAGCCGAGCAGAGAATAATGGATGGTCAATTTGCCAGTACCAGTAGCAATCAAGCCTACCAATCTCCCGATATGTAGAATTTAGTGCTAGTGGCTCAAATGCAAGGAATGTCCTTACAATAAGAGGAAGAAATAGCCCCTGAACATGCTTTGTTCTCATGGGTTGAGGATGAAGAAGCAGTCTTCTTGAATGAAGCATCTACCTCCTAGAGGCCAATAGTGCAGTCTGATTACTATACCAGATCGAAGAGGAGAATGGTAGAGTAACCCAAAATTGCAAATGGTCGAGACAATAATAATCCTCCATCTCAGGGGCAAGGGAATGTTGCTGTCAAACAGAAAGTGTCTCGGCTAATGCAAGATCAAGGGATTCCTACCTAGATTCAAGAAACAACAAGGTATCCCTATTACCAAAAAACTCAGTCTTTGGGACCTATCAATATTGTGGACCAATTAAAGAAAACTCTGGCACAAGTATCTATATGGGATATCTTGGCTATCCTTGAGCAAAAGACATTACTGCAAGAAGCCCTACAAGGGCTAGCAATACCTGAACGTACCACATCCAAGGAAGGACCTGCAAGAAAGGGAAAGCTCGAAGATACGGTTCCTCCAATGATAACAACCTTCATGAACAATGCAGTACAAGTAAGTAAATCCAAGCCAGAGCCTTTCTATTTGACTCTGATAGTTGGAAAGAAACTCTTACATAATGCATTGATAGATTTAGGAGCTAGTACAACTGTGATGCCCAAGCAAATAGTTGATGCTTTGCAAATAAAATATGAACCCCTTGCAAAGGGAGTTATGCAGCTAGATGGCAAAATAGTGCAAACCATAGGGAGAATAAAGCAACTCCCCTTGTAGTTATTCACATGCCCCAACGTAATTGTCAACCAGGATATAGTTGTCATAGATATTCCTCCCATTTTTGGTTTATGTTTATCCTGAGACTTTACGGTGAAGATAGGTGGATATATGTCTCTTGACTGGTCTCACCTCATTCTAAGAACTAGGTATGGTTCAAAGATAAAAATTCTATCTAAACCACTATCCAAAGACCACATCACCAATGAACCAACAAGAAGATTAGAAGCAGATCATGCCATGATGAATAAAGTAGGAAGAAATTTTGTCGAGGAGCTAGGAGACTGGACTCAACATGATCAAGAAGAAGAAAACAGCTAGTTGTTGGCTATGATGCATATCGACCTATATGGAAACTATGACTCTCCTGGTTTGGGCATGTATGTCATTTTTGATGAGGATCAGGTGATCCCAAATGTTATAAGAGAAGAGACACCTACTGCTCAAGATTCAGAGCTCTAGACTTTGAATTTTGATGGGACCAAAAGTAAACATGGTGTTGGAGCAGGGATTTGTCTTACTGCTCCAAATGGTGATAGAATTTTAAGAGCTATCCGATTCCAATTTGCTTGCACTAATAATGATGTAGAATATGAATCTTTAGTACATGGGCTCCTGTTAGCCCAAAAAAAGGGAATAAATAACCTAAGAGTAAAAGGAGATTTAGAGTTAGTGGTGAAGCAAATATGAGAAAAGGCAGCAGCCAAGAATGTGAGAATGAGATCCTATAGGCATAGGATTTGGGATTTGATATAAAATTTTGATGCCTTCAATATTGAAATAATTCCCTGAAGTCAAAACACTGAGGTTGATAAGATGGCTCAAATTGGCTCACAATTCAACCCAGCAACTAGGCTATTGGTTAACAATGAGTCAGTAAAAGTTATAGTGAGGCCAACCATCCCAGACAATGATAAGAATTGGCAAGTGTTTGAAAATGATGCCCAAATAGTCTCTTTCTTACAACATTTAGATGAGTTTGCAGATCATTTGCAGACTAAAATTGAAGAGGCATCTGGTGATCAGATTATTCAATTAAGGACCAATAAGCTCCCCAAAGGATTGATCACCTTAGAAAATTTGTTCGACCCAGAAGATGTAAGCCTGGGAAAGAAAAGGTTCCAGGTAGATAAGGTAGACTATGTTGAAGTGGAGGTGAGTGATGGGAAAAGACTAAAGGTCAAAAATTCTACAACTCCAAAAGAAAAGGAAAGATTGATTGAGTTGTGTCAAAAGTATGACAGAGTCATAGCCTGGAGCTATGAAGACCTTCACGGATACAATAGAGACATTATCCAGCATACCATAGAATTGACTAAAGGATCCAAACCGATCAGAAAAAAATAGAGACCAGTAAATCCAAGGATAGAGACACTAATGGTAAATGAGTTGCATAAATTTCTAGATTCCAAAATAATATTTCCAATCAAACACTCAACTTGGGTATCAAATCTAGTCCCATTTAGAAAAAAGAATGGAGATGTAAGGCTATGTGTGGATTTTAGAGATATAAATAGAGCATCTCTGAAGGACCACTATCCCTTACCCTCCATGGAAAAAATTCTACAAACTATGGCTAGATCAGAGAGGTTTTCTCTACTTGATGGTTTCTCTGGGTATAATCAGATCTAGCTCGCTGAGGAAGACCAGTATAAAACTACTTTCACTACCAAATGGGGGACATTTGCCTACGCAAAGATGCCATTCATCTTATCAAATGTAGGAGCCACCTTTCAATGGGTGATGGACATAGCCTTTGGTGAACTTATCAACAAAGTCATCCTGGTCTATCTGGATGACCTCACTATTTTCTAAAAAAATGTTGATGATCATTTTGATCATTTGGAGTCTGTCTTCAAGAAGTGTCAGGATTTCAGGATATCTTTGAATCCCAACAAATGTATTTTTGTTGTACCTTAGGGTAAACTATTGGGTCACATAGTATCTAAGGAAGGAGTTTCTATAGATCTCGAGAGGATCATAGCTATAATGGACTTACCCCTTCCAACAAATAAAAAGGCAGTCCAATCCTTTTTAGGGAAAATCAATTTTGTCAGTAAATTCTTATCTAATTTTGCAGGCTTGGTTAGAGCAATGACACTCTTGCTAAAAAAGGGCTTGATCTTCAAGTGGACAATGGAAGGAAAGCAAGCTTTTTAGGGGATCAAGAAGGCTATCTTGACAGCCCCAGTGCTCAAGAACCTAGATTTTTCCAAGCCCTTCGTGCTGTATGTCTATGGAGGGGAATCAAGTATTGTTGTTGTCCTAACTCAAAAGAATGATAGGCTGGAGGGGGAGCACCCAATAGCCTTTTTATCAAGAACTCTTAGAGATTATGAGACCAGGTATAATTTTATGGAAAGACAAGCCTATGCCATGGTGAAAGCCCTCAAGAAATTCAGGCATCTAAAATCAGGGAACAAAATTCTAATACTTGTAGCTTACTCTAGTGTCAGGGAATACATCATGGAAGGGGAAATTACTGAGAAAAGAGGCAATTAGATCACCAAGATCCTTGAATATGATGTAAAGGTCAGACCCACCAAGCTGGTCAGAGGTAGGGGACTATGCTAATATATAACTCAAGAGCTTGAAAAGTTGTTACCTGAGGGAGCAGATTCAGAAGAGGAGCCATAAATGGTGCTAAAGTTACAAGAAATTGATCAAGAATCTTGGGTCACAGACAGGATTCAATTTATGAAAAATGGGGTTTATCCAAGAGAACTCCCTCAAAACAAGAGGTATTACAGGATATAAGGAGTTCATTTTGTCTTAATTGAACAAGTCCTTTTTAGAAGAAATTCTGATGGGAAATTGTTAAGATGTGTAGAACAGGCTAAAGCCAAAAGGATAATACACGAAATGCATTATGGAACATTAGGAGGACATTTTTTTGCAAAGACCACAGCCATAAAGATAAGTGAGGCCGAATATTTTTGGCCTGCTTTGTTTACATATTGTTATCAACTGGTTAGAAAATGTCAATCTTACCAGTATTATATGGGGATGTGGAGGAATGCAGCCATGCCCCTTAGTCCAATAGTTGTGGATGAACCTTTTGCTCAGTGGGGTCTTGACTTCATTGGGATGATAAATCTAGTGTCCAACATGGGTCACAAATGGATACTAACTGCTACAGACTATTTCACCAGATGGACCGAGGCAATCCCACTTAAGGAAGCAACAAAGAATGTGATCCTAGATTTTCTAGGAGGTATCACTACTCGCTTTGGGGATCCTTGTACCATCATTTCAGATAATGTTAAAGCATTCTTAGGGTCTAAGATATCAGACTTTGCCCTGAGACATGGAATATATCTAAAAACCTCATCTAACTATTACCCTCAAGGTAATGGTCTGGCAGAGTCAACCAACAAGAACCTAATAAGACTCATCAAAAGAGTGGGGGTGGATCATCATAAAGAGTGGCACAAAGTACCTAATCTAGCACTATGGGCTGATAGGATCACGCCCAAGTAGGTGATCAAAATGTCTCTATATGAATTGGTGTATGGAAAGTCTGCCGTGATTCCCCTAAGTTTGGAAATCCCTGCTCTTCAGTTGATTAAGCAAATTGAGATCGAAGAAAATGGCCCCATGCAGGTCAAACTCACAAAACTTCTAGAAGTTTAGGAAAAGAGGGACATGGCTCATGATTCATTAATCAAGCACCAGGGAATGATTAAAAATTATTTTGATAAAAGGACTTCAAATCCTAATTTTAAAGAGGGCTTGATTGTTCTGAAATGGGATGCAAGGGCCACCAAATCAGGTCAGCATGCCAAATTCAAAGCATTATGGACTGGTCTGTATAGGATTTTTGCATGCAAGTAAGAGAATTATTTCGAGCTGGAGTTGATGGAAGGGGAACCTGAAGAGATTCTTGTAAATGGAATCTATTTAAAACATTTTAATTGACTTAGGTCTCTCATGTATTATAGTTAAATAGTTTCCCCATCTTGTTTTACCGTTATTTTCCTGCTTTGCTTTTAATAAGTGTTTTAAACATTTGATGACGACTCTTTTAAGGCTGTGATTTTCACAATTTTGATCAAGCGGGAGGTGGACTTTCTTTTTGAGCAGGCTCAAAAGTCTTGAGGGTCGCCAGTAACTATAGAGTAATTTTTAATCTAGATTACTTTAAAAATTTTAGTCGAGCACTGCAATTTTGGTTCTTTGAGCGAAGCTGCAGAGTTTTAGAGAAGAGGATGGGTTCATTTTGCTTCAGTATCAAAGTGCAGTGGAGGCTACCAAGTGTCACCTTCTAGGTCCCTCTCTACTCCATCCCCAAAATAGTGGAAGGCACCACATACTCCCAGTAGGAGAAGCGGAAGATGCCACGTATCTTCCCAGGAGCAGCGGAGGTCACCACGTATCAACTTCTGAGAGACCACCTTCAAGCCTTATTGTCGAATGAAAATTGTGGTGGGTCTCAGATGATATTTTAAAGAAAGTAGAAGTAGCTAGTTGTCATCCTATGGCACCTTTTAGGTGATCAAGAGGATTTTTGAAAAATTGGCTAAGGGTCCTCGCCCATTACAAATAGAACAGAGTGCCTGTCTACCTGTTATAGCAAAAATGGAGGGAAATTCGATGCGAGTTAATTCAAGTAGATGGAGCAGTGCACTAGATAGTTTTTTGGGGCTTGTAAGCATTGAAGACACTGTCTGTTTGTCTCCTAACATTGGAGGTAGAATAGATAGTTGAGCGGCCCAGTAGGTGATGAAATTTGAAATTTAGGCATGAAGAGAGGAACTAGTTAGGATTCACCATGTTGCAGTTAAGGGCAGCCATTCTTCTCCAGCATGGCTTTTCAAAGCATTAAATGCACCAAAGTTTAAATTATTATTATTTTTATTTACGTATCCGGGGATATAAAAGAAGAAGAATTGTAAGATCTAAAGAAGGAGGAAATTCTCATAGTTTTAGACTTTCAGAGTTTTTGACCAATAATATCATTTGCTTTTGTTACATATTCCTAAGTTGAAAGGTTTATATGATTGTGTGGGTTTCTACATCTTTTGTATGACTAGAAGATTCAATAAGAAAATTGAACACTATGCCCTTGTCGATGTTATCTGTGTCATTTGCAAAGTAGTCTATGCTGAAGATTTTCTAGTGTTGTGATTGGAAATGTTATTTGCTTATGTCCCATTTTCTAGAGTCTGAAGTTCTACATAACTGTGTGTGACTTCTGTACCTCTAATGTGATTGGAAGATTTTATTAAGAAGATTAAACACTATGCCTTTGTTGACAACTCATGTATCTTAGCAAAAGACTCCCCTGTTATGAGCCTCTATTTCTGTTATTCCAATCTTTTACATTGATCATGCACTTGTTTTCTCTTAAATGTAATAGAATCACATAATAGTTTCACTGCGCTCAAGTTAGGATTAGGATTACTCTCAGGTGCATTGCCATAGTTAGGTTTCAATTCTTGCATTTTTTGTTTTTTTTTAGTCTCCCATCCCTTTTCCACAACACCCAATACAAAAGAAGAGACCAGCTTCTTTAAAATCTGGAGGTTGTTTTCAAGTTGCATTGTCCCATAGCTTGAAACTTCCCATTGTTGTTGATTAAGATCTAGCACAATTTTAAGACATCAACAGTGCTTAAATAGCCTATACAACTAGAGACACCTCAATCAAAGGTTCCTTTGGTTGAAACTTCTCAAGCCATAGTTTCATAGGTAAAATTATCCATAGTTCCTCCCATGAGTACCACTATACAAATTGATCATGTTCCTTCTCAAGTTGTTCTTTAACCTCCATCTTCACCTCCTATTGCCACATTTTTTCAAGTTCCTTCACAAGGTAAATTGGACCAAGTTTTTGATTCATTGTCAAATCTACCCCATCCTTTAAAGTCATTGGGATCTCTGACTAATTTATATTTCACCCAACAAGCTATATACAAATTTATGTCTATACTTTCCTCAAAGACAAAAACTTAGGCTCCTACCACTCTAGTGTCTAAAATTTCTATAGGAACTAAAATGGTGGTTAATCTAACCCAAAATCCACCTATTACTACTAAAATCCCATTGGTGTCAACCCCATTACTAGATACCTCCATCACATTGCCTTCCATTCCCCTTACTTCACAATCCATTGTCCCTCCCCAAGTTTCCCAAGCTTTAACATCCTTTGTCCAAGGAGATTCATCTCCTCTTCTTCCGTGGCTAGCATCATAAACACTTAAGAAGTAAAAGTGAGCAATGACTTTGAAAGATTTTGATTTTGGTCAACTTTTGCCAATAAAGCCCAAAATAGCAAAAAAGGCCAAAACTACATCAAGGGTAATTTTTGAATTTGAGCATAAGTATGTTGAAGTTGTAGTGCCTCCCAAAGATAGAAGCATTAAGGATATTCAAGCATCTAAATATGTAGTGGGATGAATATATATTGGGAAATAAACTCATGAAGGCATAAAGGAAGATTTATAAGAAGCAATGGCTTCCTTGATTGAGAGATATGATAAAGGACAAGAAGGTCAAAGATCAACTCAAAGTAAAAGTGGAATAGCTAACTTCTACTTTACTAAAAATCACCCAACCTTCTAAGTCTATTGATCCTATTATACATGAAAATACTGAAAGATCTATTCAACTTGTAGAAAAAATTGGATCTCAGGGTCATTTAGTAAATGCCTGGATTGAGAGATTAACAACACAAGGTACTCAAATGTTGTGTTCTACCATTATATTTTTAAACAACTTGAGTGAAATGAAATAGAAATTCAGAAAAAAATCTAGCACTCACACAAGATTTGGAGTTGAATGAAAAGGATATTGATACATGGACTCAACTTCACAAATTCAAACTAGAGCTTTTGGTTGAGCAGGTCATTCCAAATAGGAAAATGTTTATTGAATATAGGGAAGCTATCAAGAATAAAAGAGAAGTTCTCAAGAATCTAGTTAAATATCTTGAAGAAGTTGAAGATATGTGTGATAAAAATATGTTATATCTTGCAGATAAAATTGGAAAACTCCCTTGTCAAGTTAAAAATGATTCTTAAGAAATTCCTCCTATGGAGACTATTATTCAAGAATTTACATCTTTGCTCTAAACAAAGACTGAAATAGGTATTTTCACACTAGACTCCATTTAAAAATTAATTGAATTTCAAGTCATTTTGGATAAACTAAAAATAATCATGGACAAGAGCAAGGATTTTTCAGTTAACTTAGAAGATTCTATCACAAGAGTACTTGTTGTCTCCAAGAGTACATCCAGCCTAGATAATGATGAATTCCAATATAGTTTGAAGAGATATGAGGAATTTTTTGAGAATAATAAAAAGGAATAAATTCATATGTCTAAGGACACTTAGTCTACTTTTGTAATTTTACATATGTAGTGTTCTTCAATGTAAATTACACATAGGAAAAGTACACAGTCCTACATCAAATAGGACTTTGTCAATGAATAAGTCAATGTATTTATGTTTTTCCTATTTTTTTCATAGATCCTCTCTATAAATATGAGGATTATCTTTGTAAAAAGGATCACCAATTTTATATAGAGGGGAAATGCTTATGAATTAAGAAACAATTTTGAAACTTTGTGTTCATATTGTAAATCAAAAATTCATTCAATATAAGAAAATCAAGTGATCTTTCAATATTTGTGTTGAGATAAAATTGTGGTGTGCTCAAGATGTTCTTATGTGTTTTAAATTACACTTTATTATTATTATATTGAATTATGGTATAAAATTTCTATAAGACAAAAGGTGCCAGGAAGCTGATTTTGAAGTCTTTGAGCTACTTTTTTAGTTACTAGGTTTATGTTCACATTGAAGTGAATTACTGAGGAGAATTTGAGGTGCCAATTATTCTTATTTGATAATTTTAATCTTTGTTGGAAATAAGGTGAAGAATTTGGGCTAAACTTTATTCTATCTTTTAAGTTTACTCTGTTGGTATTATTCTTGTTAACCTTTTGGCTAACAAATATGAATATCAGTTATATTTGGTTCATCAAGTGATCTTAGATTTTCAAAGTATATCACAAAGAATGAAAGGAAGTATGTGACTAAACATCAATTCTAAAAAAATAGAATTGGATGATATGACAACACCCACTATGATAAAACTATTGTAAATAAGTGTAAATAATTAAGTATTGTGTTAGTTAAAAATAAAAGGGAGCCTCCCCTTGTCTTAAGGAGAGATTTTATCTCATCAAACTGTGGTTGAAATAACCATTTTTATACCATTGTTTCAGTAACAAAATATTCACCCAATAAGGAAAAACTTGGCACTTTCCCTTTGGAGAAGGTCATTTGAATGTGAATAGCCAATATACCTTTAGCCTTTTAGGGTAGACTCAGGTTCTAGTTGTTTCAAGCTCTACTCAATCAAGATCAAGTCCCTTGAGCTCGAGTCACCTAAGTTGGGTTTTTTTCAAGATCTCAATCTACCAAATATAGTCAAATGATCTTGAAATATGTTAATTCCAAGTTAGTTGAGTTGAATCAGTCATATTTAAAAATATGAGCTTGATGCCTATTATCACTCAAACCTTACACTAGCTAAATTGGAAGAATTGGTTTAGTGTAATAATGGGATAGTCCCCAAGGTGTGGGACACTTTCACTCCTTAGGATGAACCTTTGAATAAATCCAACTTCATTTTATTCTAAATTTATTAGATTAAGGATCAACATGCAAGCCAAAAAGAGTTTAATGGAAATTTGTAGCTAATCCTAAGTCTAAAATATTTTGAGGGGAAAAAAGATAGAGACTATTACTAAAAAGGAAACAATGGTGATGTACCAAGAATATATATAACACCTCTACATGATTTGAATAACACACTACAAAACTTAGAGGATGAAAACATATCACACAGACTTCAAAATGAACATTTTAATTGCATGAATATTTTGCATGGAGGTGCAGGACATAATATTACAACAAGAGGGATGAAGATCGATCCATAAGTGGCATCTAAATAGACCTATATGAACATAACACACAACCTTGAAAAAATTGTTAGGTTATACATAAAAGTGCTAGGGAATAAATGATAATGAAATGGATGAAAATCATCCAGATGTAAAGATCAAAAAACATAGGATGCACACATAATACAAGAAGAAATGAAAGAGGTAAACTCAATTCTCATCAAAATGTAACACTCAAGTAGTAAAGGGATTGTGGAAGAGAATTTTTGGCAGCATTATTGTGCTAAAGAAAATGTCAACCCTTTTATAATGTAAGACCCAAGATTTTATACAAAATGGGAGCGCATGGGTCATTAATTAATCTTACCTACTATTATTGAAGTTACACTAATCAAGGTAATTAGAAGAGGGTGGTTAAGTAGGTGGCTCAAAATATCTAACTAAAAGGCATCCCTAAAATTGGCACAACTGAGCCATGCCTTAATTAAATTCTAGTGGTAGAAAGCTATTGGGATTATGTTGAGATCACCAGTTGACTACATCCTACATAGTTAGAATAATGTTTCTTTAAGGCTAAATTTGTCTTTTATGTTTTATGTTTGATCCCAATGCACATGCCACAATTTATGGGTGTTATTACTTATATTTTCATAAAATTCCACCACCCACTTGATCATTACTTGGTGAGGCATCAATATACTACTTGATTCTTCAAATCAAAATGAGTTTGTAGTTAAAACTTAGACTTTGATGGTTTTGATAGCTAGACGAGTCATCAATATGTAAGCTCATGCTGTGATGACATCATCACTACCATGTGGCTTTATTTTAGAACCCTTTTTTCCTTTTTTTTGTTGTGTTATTGGATCTACAACTATAGGTTCTCATTTTACTACTTGGTTTCTCATCATCATCTATGGGATTTATCTTACTAACATCATTGATTCCACATGTCATGTCTTTGGCCTCGATCATCACCATGTGTCATATCCTCAGTAAATCATAGCCTCAAAGCCTTAGGTCCATTAGGTCAATGCACCAAGTTTAATATATATGATCCCTAGGGGTCATGAGAAATTAACCCATAATATCCTCTCAAAACCATCAATTTTAATTCCATTGAGCTTATGTGTTGTTAATACTTCCACGATTATACACTCTTTGAGAGCTGCCATAGGGATTTTATCTAGGTCCTAGGAACTATGAAGGGATTAACCATTTTCTCAAGGTTTTAAAGGATCTAATATTTTGAGTGTCTAATTTCTTTGTTCTTATTTTCTTTTACATTTTCAAAGTATTTCAAGACTTAGAAACATTTTCAAAATATATTTACTTCCACATTGTCCATGTGTCATGATTTTGGGGCCTTAATTATATAAAAAACTTGGTGAAATATTTGAAAATATTTCACCAAATTCTATTTGATGATGTCCTTTAAATCCCCAAGTATTCATGGGCTTGCCATCAAAACTTTTTTTAGAACAAAAGTTTAGACTCTCTTCATGACAATTTATCTATTGAGCTTCGATAGAACTTTAAAAACCTACACAACTATTGAAACCTTGAAGTATTGAACTGAAAATGGATGTTGATCCTTCATGGTGACTAAAAGTAGTCAAAATTTATGGGATTATTTCTAATTAATAATGAAACTTGTAGCCTTATACCATCCATTAGGCATGGAGTCACATAAGCTTCCAAAACATTTTTCATGTTCTAAAAATGCAACCATGGCTACAACCTACTTATCCCGTTATTAAATAAACTAAACTAACATTCATCCCTCAATAAAAGAGAAAGTAAAGAACAAGAAAAAATGTATAAAATAACTTAGGGAAAGAAAAGGAATAAACTATTATGTTTTAGCACTTAGAGGAAATAAAATGTAGCTCAACTATTATATACAAATAAAAAGAACTTCAAGAACAGTGCTTTAGGTAGATCCCATTGACTTGGTTTGGTAGCTCCATTCCATTTAGTTTTGAGAGATAAAAATAAATATTCTATTTATAAATTGTGATGATTTATGGAACACTCCATATTGCATTAAACTTTGTGTGTTTCCCATATTTTTCTCTATCCACATACCATTTGAGCTCTAAGTCTATGTCCTGTAAAGTTTTATCAATAGCCTTATTGTCAAAAGTTTTCTTTATTTGAGCTTATTGAATGTCTAGGGTATGCATCACTTTCCCCTAGTCTCATATAACTTAATTATTTTAGGTATCCTCATCATCATATGATCATTTTCAATTAGTTCTAGCTAATGTGTGAGATCTAGTGAAGGTAATTCAAGTTACATAGGTAGCCTAACCTCTCTCCCATATACCAACATGAAGGGATAATTTCCTATTATCCTTTTTGGTTTTATTTTATCTACCCATAGGGCTGATTTGAGTTATGCATGCCAAGTACTTTGATTCTATATTGTGGTTTTATTGATGATATAGATGAATTTTTTATTGGTCAACTCAGCTAAACCATTACCTTTAGGGTAATAATTTGAAGATGTGCTCAAATAGATGTTATGTCTAACTTCCCATTCATTGATTTTGGACCTAATAAAATCCATAGTGTTTTCTGAGATAATGGTGGATGAATTACCAAATTTAGTCACAATTCCCTCATAGAAATCCAAGATGGATGTTTCTTTTTCCTCTTTGAAAGATATCACTTATGTCCATCTTGTAAAGTAGATTGTGTTAATTAGAATACACTTGTGTCCATAAATTGAAAGAGGGTTGATCATTATAATGAAATCTAGTCCCCATTGAGATAATGGATGATCATCTTGGATTATATGAAGTGAAAGAGCTCCTAGCCTTTATTTGTCTATGAAGAAGGCACATTTCCTATAGCTTATCATCCATCTACGAGCATCTTTGAATAGACTTGGCCAATAATAATTGGCCCTCATGATCTTGATAGTAGTGGTTTTATGTGAATTTTTCCCTACTGACCATCCATCATGGAACTCTTGAAGGATATGTCAATCTGTTTCTATTATATACATCTTAGAAGAACTCCATTGGTGTCTTTTCTAAACAACACACTATTGACAAGCTCATAAAGAATAACTTAAAAATTGAAATGTATTATTTTGGATTTGTCAATCCCTTATGTATACTCTCTTGAATGGGAAAAATTCTTCATGCTCTAATTCTAGCAACTAAGAAGATCCTAATCAGATGGTTGTTCTTCTTGCAGCATAAGGATTGTTTTACATTCATCTTTTAGATCAACTTCTAGCTATTTACAAAATCCTTCTCCTTTGATGAGTTTGGTGATATTGATGTAAACATCATACTCATCACCTTGGTATTGGGATGATCCAACTAAATCTTTTTTTTGGATATATCTACTTAACATAAAATATTGCACACCTAGATGTGAGACCATCAATTGAATCTTGTTAGTAGAGAATATGTGTCTAAATTTATTCAATGTTCTAATCACAACCAACCCTTGTTTTTACACAAAGTTATATCTCAATTCATAATCTTTAACCACTTAACTAAAAAAAGTGATAGGATACTCCATTTTGTCACTGTTTTTATATAATAATATTATTGAGATGTTTTAATCTCCTCTAAAAGCATAGAGGATGAAAATCCTTATCATATCATGGATTCATAAGTGTGTGGTCATGGGATATTACTCTTTTGATTAATTTAAATCTATCCCTTCCTTATCTTATCTATTTGAAAGGGGAACTCTTCTTAAGAATATAGGTAAGTGGATTTCCCAATGAAGTAAAGTTTGGTATAAACCTTCTCACAAAGTTTATCTTTCCCAAAATGCTTTGGAGGCTTTCCTTGTGGATTGAAAGAGAAAGGGATATATTAGCTTCTAATATTTTTGGTTCAATGGCCAATATATCCTTAGAAATAATGCACCCAAATAATTGACCTTCAAGTAGAAAAAATACACACTTTTTTGGGTTTAAATATACCCCAAACTCTCTACATCTTTTAAAAAGTCAATTCAAATGATTCAAGTGATCAATTACACATTTGGATAAAATAGTGATATTGTCAAAGTAAAATAGGATCATATTAATTATTAGGCCCTCAAGGCCATATATATAACTTTTGTAAGGTCAAACCATCATCGGTCAATCCAAATCATTTTCTTATATCCCTAAGTGCCCCATTTCATGGTAAAGGTTATCTTAAACTGATCAAACCTTTGCACCAATAACTGATTATATCCCAAGTAGCCATCAAGTAGTGAAAGCCTTTCATCCCCTACTACTATTTGGAAGATCTATTCCATAGGTGGAAGGGGATAGTTATCCTTAAGGTATGCTCTATTTAGGTCCCTGAAATATACACACAACTTAATCTCTCTTCTCTTCTTTCTCACTAGGTCTAAATTGGTCATTTCCTTTCTCATCATTGGCTTTAATTTAGGATTTATATGCCTTTGTTTTTTATTAACTATATTGACATCAAGGTCTAACTTTATCATATAATAGGACAAAAATGGGTCAAAACATTTGATATCTTGATAAATCTATGCAAATATATCATCATAGTTTCTAAAAAGGTGAATAAACCCTTCCTTTTTAGCCTTAGTGTATACTTTTATAGCTCTCAAGAGTTTTTCATTGAAATGAAAACTTGATAGTAATTCTCTTTCTTTACCATTATGTTTCTCTTCTCACCTTTGAACTAATAATTAGAGTTCAATATATTCTCTAGCATGACCAATACTTTGGGTATCTTGTCTCCTCTTAATTAAATGATTTGATCCTCATACAGTGTCTACAACCCTGACTGGTTTTTGGTAGAAAACTCTAGATACTTTTGTATAAAATTAATGATATGATAATTATTCTCAAACACTTTCTAATTGGCATAATTATTAGGCACTACAAGTCTAACTATAAACTTGACAAGTTCTCCTAGATATATCACAACATCAACATGGAGGTTGTATTGAGATCCTATTATGGTAAGCCTATCTGCATCAGTATTTTGCTTCCTAAGCATAGATTATACATTCAAAGCATTGAATATTTTAATGATATCCTATACTCTATGTTTATAATCCTTTAGCAAGCTATTCTTAGATACATTTTGGGTTCTCACATGATTTATAACAAACTTGCTATCCCCAAAATATTATAGTGTCTTAATTCCTTTATTTTGTGCCTATTAGAGGCCTTAGATTAGCACCACATATTTGGAAACATTGTTGGTACAACTAAATTTCATTTTATATCCATGAAATTATTTATATTTTTGAGGAGAGATCAACACAATGCCTACACCTACACTATTTATGCTTCTATAGCTATCAAAATATAGATTCCATGTGATTTCAAGGTTTTCTTGAGTTTTTATGAGACTTAATACAAAAAATTTATCCATAATGATGAATTAATTTCTTGATCCTATTTCCTCCATACAATCATATGGATCAAATCCATAATTCTCATTAACCCACTCATCTAGTGCTACATCTGGAACTTCCTCTAGAAGTGTGGTAGTCTCATGTAGGACTGAACCATCTTCAACGTCATGCATAGTATAGTTCATATAAATGGGATTGGGTGATTATGGATCTATATGATCTATATAAATATTCTTGGCTTTGATAGTCATCTTGCTTCCATATCTAGTCCTTAGCAACATATGTGACCTATGAGATGATAAGTACCTACCCATTTTTGTAGTAAAGCCTCTTGAAAGATAAATGGAAAAAATGGGAGGTAGGTATATAACATAGATGTATTGGCTAATGGATAGGCTAAGACATGCATGAAAATTAAGGCTTAAATCTTTAATAAACCCCCACAATTTTGATAGCTATTCCATCTACCTTAATAACTCATTTTACAATGACGTATACTCTATACGTAGTATATCAATTATCTTCTTAGGTATGAATGAGATACTTGAACCTAAATCAATCATAAATTTATGGATTGGTGCTTACCTATGATCAAGTAGATATCGAATGGTAGTGGCTTGCTGATTTTTCTAATGTATCCTTCATTTGGTTGACACAAGCTTGTGGAAATGGATGGAGAGGACTTTGTTTATTCAATAGGATGAAATATCTTCAATGCTTCCTACAATAAATTCATTTGAGAAGGAATGGATAGGGCCTCCTACATAATCATGTTCAAGATTATTTTTTTCATTTGTTTCACTATGTTGAAGGGAATTTGAATCTCTTTCATATGGAAATTTAGGATAACAACCTCCTCCTTAGTATGTTGACTAGGTTGTGTTTGATTCTCCTTCTAAATAGGCTTATTTTTTTGTGATTGGATGGTAGTAGGAGTCATTTTCTCTTTAAAAACTTCACATGGAAATTTTAAATTAAAACTTTGGCCTACTGAGGGATATTTATCACCCTTCATTGGCCTTTATTTAAACCTTGTATTCTAGGCCATTGGATTATTAAATGTATCTTGTACTTAGTTTTGATTTATGCCAATGAATTCACTATTTTTCCAATCTACCAAAGAGGCTTCATCTATCTGAGTTTGGACCTCTTCATGTACTTCTTCCCTCTATGAATATGATTCTTTTGGATACTCCTAAGGGTAGGATATACTTTTACCATCAAATCTTGATTTATCACTCCACTTACATAAGTACTTTGATTATGTGGTTGGTTGTGATAAAATCACAACTCATAATCTTGGGATAGATTATTTTGAATGGGAATAAGGTCCTTAGAGGTGCTAGTAGTGTTAGCATTTTGCATATTAGGTAATCTAACGTAAATGAGTTAGCCTTGGGCTTATGCATTACTTTGATAATGTGAACTACCATATTGGTAAGATTGATCAAATATTTGGTAAGGTCTAGAATGGTGGGTTTTATTCCTATTTAAGACTAATAGCTCATTCTCAAAACTTTTTAGCAATGACTTAAATTCATGTAATTCACTAGGAGAAGTCGTAGATGTAGCTGGTGGGTTGAATGTAATAGGGATAGGTGCCAATGAAGATTGAGTAGTAGGCTAATTGGGTGGTGGATCTATAAAGATATGCATGGGAGGATTGGGAGAAATATTTCTAGCCTAAATTAGATAATTCTCATCCTGAAAAATAATGTCATAGACATCAAGGAGTAAACTCTTCCCATATAGTAGACCATTATAGCTATATCAATATTTAGATCCCTTAGGTAATATAAAAACATAGTATTTTAAGATGGATTAGACAAGGGTAGTATTTTATCACAAAATATTTATAAATTGAAGTTAAAATCAACCATCAGCTCATGTGGGGATCTCTTAATGGTGGTAAGCTACTCCATCAAAGATAAATGGTCACTCTTGTCTTCAAATTGCTTGCATAATTTGTATCCTAGATACTCTTTGTTGTGAATAGAGTTAGCTATCAAAATCCTATACCATTGGAGGGATTTCAATTTTAAAGATTAAGTGATTATCTTAAATGATAAATTATCTTTGGTGACATTATGAACTGAGCAAATATTGGAAATATATTATATGTGTTCTATTGGGGTGATTACATATTCATTGATAAAATATGACAAGATTTTAAGCACTAAAATTGGAATGTCATCATACTAAGCTTGACCCGAAGGACTACCTCCATTAAAAGGCATAAACAAGAGGTTTATTTTGGTAACCATGAAGGGAATAGAAAATAACCTTCCTCTGGGTAGGGGAAATATACCAAAAGGAGGAGTATAATATGCTCTTGGGGAATATTCCCTTAAAATACTATCTCTCATAACAGGAGATAAGGATGCTCTAACTCTTATTTTAGAAGGTATAGGTAATTCAATATAATAAAAAATAATTCCTCTTTAAGATGATCTCATTTGTCTTGGCATATATATGAAGCATTGATCTTTGCAAAACAAAAATAATTAGAGTCACCAGGTTCTCTATAAAGTGTATTCAACACTATTGACCAAGAATAACACTAAATTCTTAGTTAATATTTGATGTGGTCCTATTGGGCATGCCAAAAATTGTTATCACTCAAACCATGCACCTGATAAATTGGAAGAATTAGTTCAGTGGAATAATGTAATCATTCCACAAGGTATGTTATACTTGTTCTCCTTATGATGAACCTCTAGAGAATGATATATTCATTATAATCTGAATGTATCTAATTTAGGTTCAACATGTAGGCCTAAAATAATTGAATGGAAATATATAGGTAATTTTAAGTTAAAAATATTTTAAGGGGAAAAGAGAGAAGGGGTTTATGAAAAGGAAATAATGGTGATGCACCAAGACTACACAAATAACCTCTACATGCCTTCAAAAGCACACTACAAATTGTAGAGGATGACAATATATCACATAAACTCCAAAATGAACATTCTAGTTTTATGAATATTTTGCATGGAGGTGCAGGATATAAAACAAAACCAATAGAGATGATGATATATCCACAAGTGGTATGTTTATATACCTATATGCACATAACACATAACATGAAAGATAAATCCAAGTTCTACAAAAAGGTGTTAGGGAATGGATGATAGTGAAAGAGATGAATATATTTTATAGGAAAATATCAAAAAACCATAAGATGCACATATAATGCAAGAAGAAAGGAAAAAATTAAACTCAAATATCATTAAAATATAAGGCTCAAGTGGTAAATAGATCATAGAGGGAAAATTTTGGTAGCATTACTATGATAAAAAACTTTTGACCCTTTTACAATGTAAGACATGGGATTTTGTACACAATGGGATCCCATAGGTCATTGATTAATATTAACCACTATTGGGGTGGTTATAATGATTCAAGGTGATTGGAAGAGGGTGGTTTAATAGGATACTTGAAATATATGACAACTTGAAGGTGTGCCTAGAATTAGTGACACTAAACCATACCTCAATTGAATTCTAGTAGTAAAAAGTAGTTGGGATTGTATTGGGTTCACTATCTACCCATGTCTTGTGTTGTTATAGCCACTCCTTTTTAAGGCTAAATTTTTCTTTTATGTTTTTTGATTGATCCCAATATAGACACCAAATTTTGGTTGGTTCCATTGCTTAGTCTTGCATTTAATTTAACCACCTAATTGATCATTACTTGGTAAGGCATAGACTTGCAACTTTATTCTATAAATTGAAATGAGTGTGCAATTAAAAATTAGCCTCTAATGGTTTTGATGGCCATATTTTCCATCAATATTTAATCTCATGCTTTGGTGACTTCATCTCTACCATGTGGCTCTTTTTTTCATCCTTTTCCTTTTATTTTTTCATGCTATTGGATCTGCTACTACAATCTCTTACTTTACTACTCTCCATCTCATTAACATCTATAGGATCTAGCTTACTAAATTCACTAATACCACACATCACTCTCTTATCACTTCTAGGCACTTTATGTCAATGGCATTGTCATCACCAAATGTCATCTCCTCAAGAACTTGGGGCCTTAGGGCCTTGGAGTCATTAGGCTAATGCACTAGGTTTAATCTGTTTGATCCCTAGGGATCACCCAAAGCTACCACATGGCATCCTCTTAAGATCTCGAGACCATGGGGGTATTAACCTTTGGTTTGAGATTTTAATGCCCCCAAACTTTTTTAATACTAATAACTTCATGTTTTCACATGCTCTGGGGGTTACCACATGGATTTTATTTGGGGCCTTATAACTATGGAGTGATTCACCATTTACTGAAGGCTTTAATGGGTCTGAGATTTCAAATGTCTAATTCCTTTGTGCTTCTACACTTTCACATTTTTAAGTCTTTCAAGACTTAAAAAAATTCAAAATATATGTGCTTCCTTGTTTTCCATGTGTGGTGATTGTGGGGCCTAAAATATTTAAAATACATGGTGAAATCTTTAAAAATATTTTGCCAACTTATACTTAATGATGTCCTTTAAAGACCCAAGTCTTTGTGAGGTTAATGTCAAAACTTTTATTTAGAATAAAATTTTAGACTCTCTTCTTGATAATTTATCTATTGAGCTTCAATTGAAATTTGAAAACCTATACAACTACTAAAACCTTAAAGCATTGAACTAAAAATTGATGTTACTCCTTCATAATGACTAAAAATAGTAAATAATGCATTAGCACTTTTTTTCTTTTTCTAATGAGTCTTTTGATTGCCCCAACCCTTCCATATGTTGCTATCATATCATTTCAAAGTTTTGGGCTAGTCCAAAAAGTTTATAATTAAAATTTCCCCTTGGACCTAAGATCATTCCATGTAGAATGATTCTGGTGACCCAACTAGGTGGGGGATTAATCAACATGTAATAGTTTCATGGTCTTGAGAGCATGATATGCCACCACATGGTGATATCCTAAGAGCTTGAGACCATAAAGATTCCAATAAAAGTATAATGATCTAGTGGCCTTAAATGCCTTACATTTTTTCATATGGTGATGTCTGGGAAACTTAGGACCATACAGAATAAATTGATACAATAAATAGTTGAAGGCCCAACTCATTAGGATGATGCCACATGGCATCATTCCATATATCCAAACAATACACTTAGTTTGATGAGGGACTATTGCATGACACCTTGATGATGATAACATTCCCTTGATATTAAATTTTAAGGGAATCTTACCATCACCAAATCATAAAACATGATATTGTGGGCCAATAATAACATGCCACATGGCACTTGATGGGATTAAATTTGATAGTTGTCCCAAATAACAAAACTATTGAATGTTCAAGGAGGATGTTGGTAAATTATATGTTAAATTTTCATTTTCTAGGTATCCTTCATGATGACATTATTTTATTTTAGGATGTTCAAGTTGAATTAATGATAAATTTGTATATGTTGTGTACGTATAGAAATTCATATGTTTAAATTAAAATATAATTAATGTGAATGTCTATGTCCTAATGGTAAAATCCTTTGTTTATTTCTCAAAATTAGTCATGGCTTATTTATTTAAGATTAAATCATTTTAATGTTCTTACCTTGACACCTCTTTGAAGGACTTAAGCATAACCATTTTATTTGATCTTTTAGTGTTCATATTTCAATCTGAGCCATTTATTTAGACATGTGTCTTCATCAGGGAGTCTGGGCCTTTAACCAAAGTAAAATATAAGCCTAAGCTAATACAATAAAAGAGACATTTTTTAAAATAAAGGCATATAGTAAAATAACATAACATAGAAAGTGACAAATGGAAAATTTTGGATGGATTGGTAGATCCTAAAGAAATAAATTGGTGATCAATAAATGTTAGTGTGGCAATAAGCATGATTAGATCAATCCCAAGACTAGAAAGTGGTTATAGGATTCAAACAAGCTCTTACATGTTGGAAACTATGTATGGCCTAACCATGATCAATAAAATGAGTGGAAAGAACCACTTGGTGATTTTTAGTAGTGATTGGCTCACCTGGTCTAGACATGACCTTAATGTGCATGTTCTTTGCCGAGTTGGCAGTTGAGGCGTGACCTCTTTTTTGATAGTTTGGGGAATTTTTAATGATGGGGGATGGAAACCTTGTGTAAATATTATTTTTCATAGGCTTTTATCTAGGATGGATGATTTTAATCTAGTGAGGCCATGCCCATTTAATTTTATCATTTTACTACTTTTGTAGATTATTTTTTAAAATCTTGTTGTATTGAAAGTAAATTTTGTCAATGAATGACTACGGTGAATCCCATTTTAATTAATCAATTGGTACATATTGATGATTTAAGTATTATGGATCATGGTGATCATTTATTGTGCATGTCTTATGGTAGTTATGTTTTATCCTTCTCATAGTCAACATTTCCCTTGGACTCTTTCACCTTATTTTCATTATAGTTATATTGGGTTTGGCCCAGATAAGGACTAATTTCAATGGATGTGCTTGGTCAGACTATTAATTTTTATCTTCATTAAAACAAGCTCTTTCTTATCTTTCTTTTTGGTCTTCTCTCTCTATTGTTTCTTTTTTTGTTTTTGTTATGTTAGGTAGTTTAGAGCTTGGGAATCAATGAATGCAACATAATGTTAATACTTATAATAATTGCTCAATCTCTAATTATTATTGCATATGCATTATTGAGTCCACTCTTACATGCAATAGACATGTTTGAATCAATTTTATGTTGTGGTCAAATTATTATATGTTTATCTCTTAGGTAAAAACATTTATAATGCAATGATTTTTCTAAAATATTCTAAATAAACTCCTTGTATGGAATGGTCATAATGAGCCAACCAAGTTACATTACATACTAAGACCTAGTAATCAAGACCTTGAGGAGGGATTTTTTCCTACAATAAATCCCTCCTTTTCGGAGAGGTAGGTATTAACAACCCCCACCTATTATTGGATATGTAAAAACTCCTCCCAACATGTTTGGCACTATAAGGAGGGCTTGAAAGACTATTTCAAACTTTTATTTTGTTTTATAGAATTGCCTAGTAATCTAATAGACTTAGCTTGGATATGAGGATGTAGTGTCCTATGAATGTTATAGGACTTTACCATGACTTGCCTAAGAATCCATACAATTTTTTTTCAAAGTATATCCATGGCAGTGTCTATATGCAATGGTAAATTCAATAGATCTATAAATCAATCCTATCTCAGAGAAGATAAATCCTACGTACACGTTTGATTGTGGATACATTATATATTCAAGGTCATGACCAAGATAGATCCACTAGACCTAGCCAAGGGATCTATTACCACAATAATATCACTATAGAGGTTTATAAAACCTTTATTCAATTAAAACTATGCAATAACCCTAACTAGGTCCTATGTTTTCATACTCATTAAACTAATAACAAGTAAATCAAAATCTAATCTAGTGCTCAACAAAGATTTTGACACAAAATGGGGATAAAAAACATGAAAATTAAAGATGCATAGAAGACATATACTCACATCAATTTATGCATAATATTAATGCATGGGAGATAATTACAAATGCATATCTATTTGCTCTTACAAAGGAGGAACAAAGTTAAGAATACTTACCTTTGAAGATAAACCCATCAAACCTCAATATCTCTTTTGTCTAAGGTGATTCACAATAACTTTTTTATGGTATGTAAGGAAGACAAGGATAAATTATATATAGGCTACATAACCTATCAATGCATCCAAAATACTTCTCCATAATACAATATCTATATCTATAAAGAAAGTATGAAATGCTATGTTCCTCAAGTAGAATGGTGGATAAGTAGATGTGAAATATATATTTGTTATTCTTCTCTTATCTTCTTATAAATGACATAAATGGATGTGTATATATAGTGTAATTTAACCCTAAACCTTTCTAAAAGTTTAGCCTAAATAATCATTACAATCAACTCTATATTGTTAATTGGTAATAACAAGTATCAATTAGAATATAAAATTGGTCTAGTCGACTCTATATTAAAAAAAAGTCAAAAAGAGTTTTAGGATTATGAAGGGATAATTAAGGTAGAAAATAACTATAAGAGGGTGAAAGAGAGGATAAAATACTTAGGTAAGTATATAGGATAAGGTTGTATTGATAGCAAGTGGTTGGACAAATGGTAGGAATGATACAAAGCCACAACAATCTTATGAAGCACTAATTGTCTACCCACCCCTTTCCTAATACACCCTTTAAGGCATGCACTTAGAGATATTGAAACTTGATAGGTTCCTAAAAGATATAAAGTGTTAGTAAGTGGTAAAGTTAATAAAAATATTATGTGTATACATATACCCCACTTGAAGCTCATCATGTGTCACATGAGTATAACAGGGGATGGTGCTTCAATAAAGAACATAGAAACACATGAAAATAAGCTAACTAAAATAAAAATATCAAAATTAATGCTGAAATGAAATGAAAGTAACTAAAAAATACCATATGCATATTGTTGACCAACTTTGACCTTGTAGGTCAAATTAGGACCCCTAAAGGTAAAAACATGATATTTATAGGCTTTATGGGTCTTATATTTTTCATATGGTATGTTATTATCTATTTTATGTAATTTACCCCCATTTTAGCCTTGGTCTTGGTCTAATTAATCTATATCTCATTTTGAGTCACTTAGGAGCCATTTTGAGTCATAAATGTAAGTGGCACAGTTTTCAAAGTGTCTAAGTGTATTAGTTTTCCTTAAAATTTATAATAGGTCATATTCAATATCAATAGTGTTAGTATCATTTAAAATTTACAAGTTATCTAACTAAAAATAAATAATTCCTTTGAAAATGGAAGGGTTTGGCACTTGTACACCCCATAAGGGAGTGTGATATGTAGGATAAGGTTATGATATGACTCTTCAGCTTCCTCAGACTCATTTTCATGCTTTAAATAATCTATAAGTTCCAAATTTGAGCTAAAACCATTCTTCTGCTTCTTCTCCTTTCTAGACACATAGATCTAGCCCTCAGGTTTTTAGATGGAATGGCCAGTTCAAGAGGTTTTAGACCAAACACCTTTGGGAGATAAAAATAAACTTAGAGAGATTCATTTCCATAAAAATATTTCTAATATTGGTAAAATGTTCTTTATTAATCATCTCAAATAAGTTGACTATTTTTTTTTGCTCACTATTTCCCATGGCTATACATCATGCACTATTTGAAACATACCTTCACTGGCTATGTTATAGTACAAAATCCACCTATAGGTGGTACCACAGGTATCTAAAATTTTATATGTGTGTGTGTGTGTGTGTGTGTGTGTGTGTAAAAATAGGTGGTGAAACCCTTACTAAGGTTCTAATGCATTGAATAGATCATGGTAGATTTATTTTAGATGATAGATTGGTAAATGGGTCTAGATGGTTGTATATTTGAATGATGATTGGGTTTAGGGATCAAATTCCTATAAGGCAAAATAGATCACCTGAGATTTTCATAGAGATATTGTGACTAGGTTATCAAAACCTTTGTTACATCCTAATGTGTTTTTCTTTTAGTCTTTCCAGAGGAAAAAGACTCTATAAAGTTTGGAAGGTAGATGATTAGTGATAATTAATTTTTGGGGGCCTCAAAGTTACTATTTGAACACTAAATTTATAAATTGACATCTATAGGATTGGAAGCTTTAAGTGGCTTCATTTTCCAAGTTGGTGGTTTAAACCATGCTACTATGGTTGAATGGTTCCAAGTAGTTGAAAGTAGCATTTATGTTCTAAAAGATCATCAAAAGGAGATTATATACTATGTTTTGGATCCTATACTCACCTATAGGCTTTTGTTGCCTAAGAAGTTGACCTAAACCTAGTTGTAAAGCCTCATAGACCATAGTGTGATATTAAGTATGGAGACTTGTGAACATAAAGACACTTCCTAGATCGCATTGTTTCCTAAGACCTAATATGGTTACTAAGGACTATATGATAAAGTCACCTATAGGATCCTATTTGGGTCCAACATAGTAGAATGTATTTGAATATGATGAATAATATATATGTTTGAATATTTTGAATGTGCAAAGTACATAAGGATGAGAAAAATTAGTTAAAATTGTAGATACCTAAAACTAGCCATCGATAACCTCCAACTAGGCTTTTGACCAATTTTTGCCAAAGCACACAATTTGGCTTAAAAACACTAAAATGCATTAAATGAGTTGAAATTTAAATATTCAAGTTCCAATTTTGGCTAGAGTATCATTAAATGTGGAAATGCAATTTATGGGCTAACTAACTTTAATCAGATCATTTTAAGTCAAAATGCTAATTTTGCACCTGGGTGTTCTAGATTGCTCTTTTGTATCAAATATCTTACACAAGACTTGTGCCTTTATTAATTTTCATTGGTAATTTCTTAAATGAGATAATGGATCCAACACATTTGACATTGACTTCCAATTCCAATCTAGTCAAATTTTGGACCAATAACAAGGCATTCTGATCAATTTGAGTAATTTGTGCACAAAGTGCTTAATCATGATTAAGAGATAATTAAACCAAATTAGAGCTTAATTAATAATTCCATGGAAATTTGTTGAATACTTATATTTGGAAATAAATATTGAATATATATATCATTAGGTGACCTCATTTCTTAAAAAGACATCCCTAGGCCATAAATACCATAAATATCAGGATTCATGCCTCCCATGCCTCATCAATACCCTTCATTCATCTTAATTTCTCCTTTATCCCAAATATTTATGATCCTATTTATGTATTTTAATTACATTATTGGATTAATCCTTATCCACACATCTCAATCTTAATATGGATGGTTTAGGTTGATTCTATGAATTTGCAAAAATCTATAAATAGAGAGGCCATGAACATCATTTTTAAGCTTGATTTATGAAAATTTACCATGTCAAATTGATTCCAAGATCCTTAAAATGCCAAATTTATGATGCCAAAATATTTATCCAAGCCAAGCCAAAGCCACAAGGTGCCAAGGAGAAGAGGAAATGGACAAACCTCCTTTGATGAAGACTTCATGAGCATAAGTTGATCAAGTTACTACAATAATCATTTGGAGCATCCAAGGAAGGTGAAGGATTCTAATATTTCATTAACTTTTAGTTGTGTTTTTGTTATTAAGCTCACCCTAGTAACTAGGCCTAGAGATGTATGGTAGTTAGTGTGTTTTTATCAATTTGTTTTCATTTTGGGGCTAACACAATACTAATCACCTCTTTTGAGTCAAATTTTTAGTTCACATAATGGCACACTGGATGGGACTAAACCCTATATATTTGATCAAATAACACCTATAAGTAACATACTAACCATTTCATGTAGTATCTTAGAGTGTGGAAGTAAAAAAGGTGAAGATTTGAGCAAAAACCTTATTTTATAGAGCTCACAATTTTGTTCTCAAGACTGTGTAATTTGGATCTCAACTCAACCTAACTTGACCCAAATTTCCCTAACTCAGATCCTAACTTGGCTTGAATTGACCCAACTCACCATGACTCATATTCTATTTCAACTTGACTTGACCTAACTCATATCAACTTAGATCCCAACTCAGCCTAACTTAACCCAACTCACCCTGACTCAGATCCCAAAACATCCTAACATGATCCAAATTAGCCTGACTCAAATCTCAACTCAGCTTAACTTGACCCAACTCACCTCAACTTGGATCCTAACTCAGCCTGACTTAACCCAACTCACTCTGACTTGGATTCTAGCTTAGCCTAACTTGACTCAACACACCCTGACTTAAATCCCAACTCAACCTAACTTAAACCAACTTGCCCTGACTCATATCCCAACTCAACCTAACTTAACCCAACTCACCATAACTCAGATCCCAACTTAGCCTAACTTGACCCAAATCACCTTGACTTATATTCTAACTCAACCTGACTTGACCCAACATACCTTGACTCAAATCCCAACTTATCCTAACTTGACCCAACACACCTTGACTCAGATCCCAACTCGCCCTGACTTAGATCCCAACTTGGCATGACTTGACCCAACTCACCCTAACTCAGATCCTAAGTCATCCTAACTTGACCCAACTCACCATGACCTAGATCCTAACTCAGCCCAACTTGACCCAACTCACCCTAACTTAGATCCCAACTTGGCTTGACTCAACCCAACTTGAGTTAACTCAGATCCCAACTCGACTATGTCAACTTAAGAGTTAATTTTCCTAAATTAATTGTTTCATCTTTAAAAATGCTTCAAACTAAGCCACTTGCTAACATTTTTCTTGTAAAACCAACTTGGAAAATTTCTAAAATGTGTTTAAATCATCTTTTGTATGCTTTAAAATGAACTAAGAACATTATT
Organism: Torreya grandis; assembly: GCA_037957365.1. Classification (NCBI taxonomy): domain Eukaryota; kingdom Viridiplantae; phylum Streptophyta; class Pinopsida; order Cupressales; family Taxaceae; genus Torreya; species Torreya grandis. Next base: position 619,878 of record JARHVA010002673.1, read on the forward strand.
TTGGTGTTTAATATAACATGTAGGTGCTTAAGATGTTTTTAGCATTAGTTTTGAAAGTTTACTATTTTAAGACCAAGGGGTCAAATTAACACCACCAAATCTTTCATTTGGGCTTAAAATTGAACACACTTGTCAATTTTGTTTTCATTGTTTCAATTAGGAACTTTTTTTTTGCAAAATACAAGGATGTATCATGTATGTTCTTCCATTTATCCCCCTTAGGGAACCCTTGGAATCAAAAGTGATTTCCTTATTTGAAAATTTCCTAGTCCAAGGCATAGAAATAATGTCATCTAAAGCACTCCCAAAAAACATGTAAAAGTATTAGGTGACCTTGACAATGACACTAAAGTCTTTTTATTTTATGTTTTCTTTATTTCATGTAAACTTATCTTCCAAGGGGGACATCATTACCTCTCATGAGTTATTTATGGAAGCTTGGACTCAAGGTTTCACTTCCTAGTATTGACTTTATTTGGCTACATATTAGAGTTGTACACAAGATATAGTGGAACTTTAGACATCACACTACACTTGGTGAATAGTAGGATATAGTGGTTGTAAAAAGGACTAGACCTTTTTGCAACAAGCCAAGTGATATGGACCTAAAATCCATGCTTTTCTTTTACATTATTTGATGTAAAAGTCAATATGCAATTTATTCCCTTAGAATGTTCAAAAACTTTTAGATCTTAGACAAATCCCCACTTGTCATGGAAGTATTGTTGGTGCAATGTGTGCCTCAAGGTCCATGTCACAATACTATCATTTGAGAGAAGGGGGTGTAAAACCCCTAATATATAATGCACATTTACTTTTGGATGAACACTTAAAATCCTCTCAAAGGATGTATATTGATAGATTCCAACAATACCAAGCAACCTTATCAGTTTAAGATCTAAGAGTGATTAACTAGTTGGTTTTGTCCTAGATTAAGGTCTTGTTTGGAGTTAAAACTTGGTGTAAATAAATTATGAAAACCAAAAACATGGTCCTCATTTTCCATTGAACAAAGAGGCATTATGTTGCCCATGTGAAATCATCAATTTGCCTTATTCAAAGTTCATCAAAACTTAGAGTCATATCATCCACTTTGGCATAGTTATGCTACCCAATTGAGTCTAGACCTTTCCCAAAATTGTTTAAGTCCTTAATTTATAATCTATATTTGAAATTACACCTTTATAAGTTCATAGGGTTGATGTGTTAAGTGGGTTCACCATTTTCACTAAACTTGAGGGAACTTAGGTTCAATTTCCAATTTGGGTTAAAGGCCATTTAAGACTCATGATCATTATCACCACTTGATAGACTTAAGTCATTTCATGCTAAAAACTACACTTTGAGTCTATGCACCACAACATTTTGAGTCAAGAAAGGTAATGATATGCTATCAAATTTGTGATAAATTATCTTTGCCTTAAAGATTTTTTGAAACAAGCATTTTGTCACATCTTTTGGGTAGTCTAGAACTGTTATGCTACCCAAAACATTTTAGATATTGTTTCATAGGCCCTCTTGCATAGAGCTCAAATTTGTTCCTACATTTTCAAACCAATCCAAGTATAATTTTTTGAACCTTTATCTAGCAAAATTACACCATTCACATTTATCTAGCTTATTTGTCAAAAGAACCAAGTTTTATACCATTATTTGTGAGAAAATAAAATCTCTAAATTGCCTTTTGTTTCATACCTTATACCTATTTGATCAATTGCATGTCCAAGAATCAAAATCATAATGTTTGTTAGAAGTGTTTCAAATTTGTTAGATTAAAAATTTCATCTATTTTCAAAATCTAGCTTTTGATGCCATTTGGATAAGAGTCCTAATGCATGCCTTGTTTGAGCCTATCTTTTGATGCCACATTTGGCCAAAAGACCTAACAAATTTTAATTTTCTAGATTATAATGATTTTAAACACTTGGACCTTAGTGTTTGGAATTTTTATTTTTGGTTCATTTACTTAATCTTTTTGTGTAAGATGTGTAACGTTAGACACTTAACATTAGCTTGTGTTATAAAAAATATTTACATAAACCTTTTGATCCTTTTGACGAATCTAGACCAATTTTGATCATCATCATTTTAGACATTATCCTTTTAGAGTTTGTAGAAATCTCTTCCCTTTCTATCATAAAGCATTGACTATGGATCCCAACATGTATTCCTACACTCGTAATGGACTCATGTACAATCTGGGGATTAATAATGTGGTTGCATAGAAAGAAATGGTGAAAGACCCCTACATGGATAATATTTCTTATGAGATGGATATTTATCCCTCTTATAATACTCAGTTAGGGGCACAAAGCCAAGATCCATTAGCTAACTATTTAGTTAATACACCACCTTTTTCAAAACAAGACCAAGAATAAACTACATAATACCTAGCTATAATACTCATAGCTGATGAACCAGTTCCTCAACAATCATGCTCTACTAATACACCTTCTATGTATAATCCATTTTTGTTTGGGCATCATTTATTAGAGAACAAAGATGATATTTTGGTTTAATCCATAGATGTATGGGCCAAGTTTCCATCAGACTTCCCTCATGAGAATTTACCAAGCATAGTAAGAATGCCCCACAACATAATTTACGATCAACAGGATTCTTCTAGAACTTATTTGGCTTTAGTAAAAATAATGTATCAGGTCCCTAATATGCCTAATAAAGGGAAAAACCTCATAGAAGAACACTTTAACCAAATGCAGATGGCATATCAAACCTACCTAAATCTAGCATGCAATTTCAATTAGATGACCATGTGAGCAACCTCTTATTGACTTAGTTCTTTCAATAGGAGTTTTGATAGAGTTAACTAGTCAAGATAATAAGATTTCAAACCCATTCATGTAAAACACTTTGGTAGACAACTTGTTGCATATGCCTATTATTGATAAAGTGTCTTCTACTTCTACATAAAATAATAAGCAAAATATAGTGGACAATGTGTAAGCAATGTCCAATCTAAATCAAAGTGGTACTAACACACAAAAAACTAGTCAACAACATGTGCCTATAGTTAATACCATGAGTAGAACATCATACTAGGGAGTAGGATTTTTTGTATTCCAACCTCAACCAGTTACTTCATCAAATGTGCAACCAATAGGATTAGGTAGTCAACTAGCAACTAATGTTGTGCCTTAATAGTTGAATGTGATGAATCATACTCATCCTCAACAAGTGATGAGTTGTATTCCACAAAAATGTGCATAATATAACATACCAGCACAATAGAGGCCAAATATATTATCACTTTAACAAGGGGAAACTAATGTTCCACCTCGTCAGGTAGTGGCAAATATACCTCCTCAATCATAGATCAGTGTACCAATCCAAAATCAAATGATAACTAGCCAACAATGTGTAACTATTGGTCAGTGATAGATTTTGAATCTTCAATATACTTTCACTTCCCAATAAGGATTCATGCAACAAAGAGGTTCCCATGTTTCTCAAGTACCTACTAGACAATAATTAGTTCAAAATATGCCTTAAGTTCAGAGACAACGTCTTGGTCCATAAGTTCCCACTCAACAACAAGGTTCGATTAGTTGGAAACATGTCCATTTTTAACCATAATAAGCATAGTATAATTATATCCCTCAATACCAACCATAAAATCATCCAAATCAAACCTTCATATCCAACTCAAATCAAAATATCACACAACCAAATATGCAATTTCAAGTACATCCTAATCCATGTATGGATATTCCTAGTCCATCTCCCAACCAAACCAATATACCCCAATATATATCTTCATCATACCCTAGGTAAAGTGTACCACTTGTGACCTCCTAACCATCTACCCAAAATAATATTATCCCTCAAACCAATGTTCCTTCTAGTTTCCTATCCCAAGAATTAAAATAAATGAAGGATGCAATTACTTATATTTAGGATGGGAAATAGACTAAAAAGTTTAAGTTGGATGACGTGTGTTTTTATCCAATCAACATGGATTACTTTAGATACCATTTCCTCTAGGATATGAACCACCGAAAAATGGAAAATACAAAAGGAAAGGTGACCCTAAGGCCCATTTAACCAAGTTTTTTGTCACATGTCAACTAGTGGCATACGGTAATGAATACCTTTTTTTGTTGTTTCCAAAGAGCTTGGCTAGGAAAGCCATGGAGTCATTTTTAAAACTTCCCAAGAATTTAGTAACAAATTTTGATGACCTTTTTGATAAGTTGTAGCACTTTTCCTATAATCTCAAACATGAAATTTCATTAGTTGAATTAACACAAACAAAACAAAAGGATGGTGAGAGTTTTGCAAGTTATCTATAGTGATGGAGAGCCTTTGCAAGCCGATTCACCTATAGTTTACTAGATAAAAAATTAGCTATTGTGTTTACCAAAATTTTCATAGTGAGATAGCTTATAATCTAGAACTACAATGTGCACATAGTTTCAAGGAGATCATCAACAAAGGCTTGTTGATTAAGTGAGCCCTTATTAATAAAGGGAACATCAAGATTACATAAATTAATTAGAATCAAGGTACCAATTAGGGAAGTGTCCAAAACCAACATCTAATCCAAGCAAAAGCATCAAAACCATCACAAACCAATAACTAAGATAGACTAAAGCAATTCAACTACAATAGAAATGTTGTGCGTAATGGAGTAATTGAGTCATGTCATGTCCAAATAATGTAAACATTATATGTACCACCTTTTAAACTTACTCCTAACCAACAACCTCTCCAAAAAATTCTACAAGCACAACAACCAAGATCTACACAATATATACTTCAACCTTTACCATTACAAACCCCTCCTCTAAAGAGAATTGTGCCTAGACATCATGTCTTTAGTGACCTAGGAGAGCCTATTGAGTTTGTACTTATAAAAATTTATGATATTAATCTGATTAGTTGGCCTATACCAAAGCATTATCCATAAGGCTTTCCTTACCTTGAATGGTATCATAGAAATGAATTCTATGAATATAATCAGGCCAACAGGCATAATCTATGAAGATGTGGGAAAAATCAGACATGTGATTAAGAATATGTTAGAGAATGGGGAGATAATATTAGATAATGATGCTTCCACATCTAATCAAACTCTTGGGATTTACCAAAACCCCTTTCCCCAACATAACACACAACAATAGTATAACAATCAATAACAATAACAACACTAGTCAGTGAAATAATAAAATCAATAGTATCAAAATAAAAGGCCAAACCAATAGAATCAATAACCGAACCAACCAAGGTTAGAATGGTAACAACCAAAAAACCTACCATGTAGTTGCACATGATTACAACAAGGTTGTAGGTCATATTACATAGGGTAGCTTTAATACAATCTCCAATAATCCTAGACTGAGCACTAATCAATATAGACCATTGCTAGACAATAACACTCAACCAAATTACATGGTTAATCCTTCTTTTACCTAGGAATATACATAGGCAAACCAGAAATGTGGGACTCCCACTTTTGGACCATATATTGATAACTCACCCTTGCCATGTGACATATACAAGTGCATTGGCAATCGAGACTTGTCCTATCTAGTCACACACCATTCCCAGTATTTATTGGAAATTATGGTCCAAAATCTAATCCTAATTATGCAATCAAAAAATGGAGGTCAAATATTACTATCCCAAGTCCATAACCATCTACCACTTTCCCTGTTATCCAACTAACCATTCACCATTGACTAAGACAAGAAGTTTGATATTATGGAATAATTATAGAAGACACCAGCACAAATTTCTATTTTATATTTGTTGTGAATGTTAATAATACACAAGAACATTTTGAATGATTTTTTAACCCAATCCACTATGGCCAATGATATATCCCCTAATAAATTTCAAGCTTTGGTTGGACACCTAACTCCATCCCAACAAGACACATTCAACCAAAGTGATATGTCTTCCCTTGGCCCACTCCATAATAATCCATTATACATAGAAGTTTATATAAAGTGGCATAAAGTGAAATGTGTCCTTATAGACATATGATCAACCTCAACATAGTATCTCTAAATCTTATCAATCTTCTTGGGTACATAATGGTAGATCTCCAACTAGAAATGATAACTATCAAAACCTATGATAATTAGGAAAGAGAATTACAAGGAATGATTAGCTTACTAGTTATCATTGGGTCTTTGACCCATGATACACTTTTCCATGTGCTTGATCTTTAGTTATCATATAATATGGTTCTACGTAGGCCTTGGTTACATGATTCATGCATTCCCACCAACACTGCACCAATGTATCAAGTTATTACACTCAGGGATAGAAGTGAATATTCCAAGAGATTTACACCCATATGAACACTACAAACATCTTTAGGCTGAGTTTCAAAGCTAAAATTACCAATACAACATGAATCCAAGTTCTAAGTAGGATAAAGGAAAGGCCATACTTATTGATCCTCCATAATATAATTGCATAGATCATAATAACTTGCATTCCCTTTCCCATATGCCACCTCTTAAAGCTTTTAACCATTTCACTATTTTAGATAATGGCCCAAGAGAGTATTTGACCCATGACACCTTCCATATTTCCAATATTCCTTAGAATCCAAAGACCTTTGGGCAACCTAAAAATACCTCACACATGCACTGGCAACAATAGAACAAAGATAAGGGACCTATCATGTTTGTAACAACATTTGACCTAGAAATAGACCCTCTTGAAGGGGATGAATCATGGTTGTACAATGACAACAAAGCTGATTTTTATAAAAGTGAAAAGTATCCTATTCCCAATAGGATCATGGAGCATCAATATTATGAAGGAAGAGGTGTCAGACCAAATCAACAAGGAACCATTGAGCCAATTTCTATGACTAATTACAAAGACCCTATGGACTAGATTTAAACCACCTAGGGGTGACCCCACATATCTTATTCAATTTTCATCACTGGTGGCTAGTGATGATGATGGTGACAACAAAGTAGAGTTTGATCATAGCCTCACCTTTGATGACCTATCTGAGACTAACATGTTTGATAGCAATGCCATATTTACTCTTACCCCAATCATTTATCATAACCCATTTCCATTATATTATCCCCAACTGATAGATTACGACCAACAAGAATCTAATTTGCAAATTAATGAGTTTTAGAATGATGAGGCATTATCTAAGTTTTTATGCCTTAGAAACAACATTTCATTGGGAGATCATAAATCAAGATTCTTAACTACATTGGATCTTGAAGCCTATTTTGGAGAGTGGGTGAATGCCCTTAGCCAAAAATAAATAAATAAAACATTGAGGTCCCCAAGTGAAAACATCTTTGAGGTACCTTCTAACTAGGGAAAAAGTAAAGATAAAGGCCAGTTTAGTGGAGAAAGCCTATTTCAGGTATTGTTAGATGGGGGTGTTCATTTTTCTTCAAATTTAGACTAGGAAACCACCAATGATGAAATTGCCTATGGATCTAAGTTTAGTTTTGCACAAAAAAAAGTATTTCATTGAATTCCTCAAGAACTTATAATTATTTTTGTCACATGGCTAGATCTCCCATTAGTGGACTTAGATTCATCATGCCTAGGAAATGTTAAAGAGCAAGTCCTAACAAAGGACCCTGACATAGTCCAATTTTTTAGGTCTTTTCCTACTATCCTAGAAAATAATTTGACCCTTGTAGTCAAATATATAATAGAGGTAAACATCAAGATTCCATCAAAATCAAAATGCATAAAATTAGGTGCATCCCTCACTGAGGAGGATTGTGAAATATTTATAGCTCTATTGCGAGAATTTATAGTTATCTTTGCATGGGCTTATTCTAACATGCTAGGTTTGGAACCCACCTTGGTTCTGCACCACCTTGTGGTCAATCTTAATGCCAAACTAGTGAAATAAAAGTTGCATAAGATGCATCCTCACATTATTGTCTTGGTAAAGAAAGAGTTGGAAAAAAATCTTAGACGTAGGATGTATCCGGTCCATTGACTACTCATAATAGATATCTAATGTTATACCTATTAGCAAAAGGCATAAAGGAATCAAAATCTATACTGATTTTTGAGACATAAACAAAGCTCGTCCTAAGGATGACTTCCATTGCCTAATATTGACATGATCATCAACTCCACAATAGGTTATGAAATTCTTTCACTCATTGATGGTTTTTTAAGATACAACTAGATCAAAATAACACCAGAAGACCAACATAAAACAAAATTCACCACTCCATGGGGAATATTTTGTTATCAGGTAATGCCATTTGGTTTTAAGAATGTTGGAGATACATATCAAAGGGACATGAGTGTCATATTCCATGATATGATGCATGATATTGTTGAAGACTATGTGGATGACATATTAGGAAAATTCAAAACTAGGGATAACCATCCAACAGTGCTACATAGGATATTTAAAATATTGCAAGAGTATAAAGTCAGACTCAATCCAAAGAAATGTGTGTTTAGAGTAACCTCAAGAAAGTTACTTGGTTTCATTGTGTCTCTTAGGGGAATTGAAGTTGATCTAGCCAAAGTCCATGATATAATTAAGATACCACCACCAACCAATTTGAAGTAACTCCATAGTTTATAGGGCAATATCTAGTCAATCTAACACTTTATCTCTCAGTTAGTAGACAAGTGTCATCCATTTACACATATTATAAAGAATGTATTTGAATTTCACTAGGATGACCACTTCCAAACAACTTTTTGATATCTCAAGGACTATCTAATTAATCCACCTATTTTGTTACCTCTTATGCCAGGAAGGCCATTTTGTTGTATCTATCAGCTACTGACAATGCCTTGGGGGTAATTTTGGCTCAACATGATAACAATGGAAAAGAGCATGTAGTACACTACTTAAGGCATCCTTGGTCACATATGAATATAACTATGCACCTATTGAAAAATATTGTCTAACCATGGTCTACATAGCTCAAAAAATACACCATTACATGTTAAATAATAAGACCATAGTCATTTCAAAAGTAGATCCACTCAAGTTTCTACTATTTAAAATAACTTTACAATGTAGAATGGCCAAATAGATCATGCTTCTTAGTGATTTTAACATAGAGTATGTCAATCAAAAGGCAATCAAAGGATAGGTCCTTATAGAAAAACTTGATAAATCACCCCTTATTAACACAAAGCCACTCAAATTTAATTTTCCTATTGAATCCATAATGACCGTCATTGACACACCTCTTGGGGAGTAGCACTAGAAGCTAGATTTTGATGGTTTATTTTTTGCTCATGGATCAGGGGTAGGGCTCTTATTTATTACACCATAAGGTGATCTAATCCCTAAATCATTTAGAATCAGTTTTCCTTATACAAACAACATGTCTGAGTATGAACCACTTATCATAGGACTTTGATAGATTGTACAGTGGAATATATCTCATCTAAAGGTTCTTAGGCCAATCAAGGTAAGGTATGAACAAAATAAAGTTTGAAAGGATCCTAATGTTAAATGTGTTTAAAGGACATATAAAATGATGGAATTATTCCAAATATATCATCATAACATGGTAATAATTAGATATAATGTTTTTAATCAAGTACCTATAGTCCAAATGAGAAAACCCTGCATACTTAGTCTGCTTAATCAAGAAATGATCAAGTCACTTTGAGCTAGTAATGAAAACATGAGTATTAAGCATAGGTAATTGTTCCCCAAAATTTAATACATCATATCTTAACTATTATGAAATCAAATTAAGGTGAAGGTGGTTTTAAAGGGCAATACACAGTTAGTCTATGACTGGCATACACATAGTCTGCCTCCCTTATAGTTTTTATTGGATTTTTGAGAAGTTGGAGGTCTAAATGACCTGACCAAGGGCCAATATTTGGTATGGATAATATTTTTAACCTATAGGAACTCCTCAAACATTTATTTTTTACTATAAAATAGTGGAATTTCTATCAATTTTGTCACAGACAAAGGGCACTCCCTTTATGCATAAACTAATAGGTTTTGAAGAAGATAGGTGATAAGGTGAGCCAAGAGTTGTTTATATTTTTCAAAGATGTGTGGTATGTTATAAAACACCTATAAAAACATATAAAACATCTCAAAAAAGGATTAATCTCAATAGGGTGGCCTAGACCACAAGGGTTATAGTTAGGCTTATTAGGTAGGGTTTTGGCCTAAAGCCCAAATGACAACTCAATGTCATTTTCAACCTTAGGTGATATTTTATATCAATTGGATCATGTTTATAGGATGAAATAAAATATTTTTAAGCTATTTGGATTCAAATTAAACCATGAAGAAGCCATTTTTGGAATTTAAGACAACTTAGACCTATGTAAAGTAGAGAAACAAACTTGGTAAGAGAAATTTAGAAACTCATATCTACTTGAATGCTTTGCATGGATACTAAATGGGATAGGACGATCTGTATAAGGTCCTAAAAAACCATTTTATGGAATTATTTTCCCTTTCCAATGTCAAATCTTTATGAACAAAGCTTAAGAGCCTATAAGACCTAAAACCCTTCAAAACACTTGGATAAGGACCCAACTGAGAAAATGAAGAGATAGAAAGATATAAAAATAGGATAGAATGATCATTAAAATAATTTAACCTTGAATAAGACTCTCACAGGATCCCCTCCATCCTTTCGGATTATATAGAACTATATAGATGGAGTACAAAATAGGGTATTTTTGACAATTTTATGTGCTTTACGGGCTCTAAAATGAGTATAAATATTAAAATCACATGGGAAGAAATATTGATACTTAATTTAACTCCCCATGATAATTTATTTATTTATAACAGCTACCAAGTGTTCCTACAAGCAGCGTCATCTTGGCCAGTCAAAACTAACAAAGTGAGCAAGATAGTGAGAAGTGTGAGAACTTCAAGTGGAAGCCTATATTGATGGAAGTATATATTGAGAGGGGGAGTGAATTATTAGTTAAAAATTAACATTAAATCCATAAAATCATTCATCATACAACAATATGAACATGAAAGCTTACACATCCAAACATGAACAAAAGCATACATCATATGAATACACCATTTATGTGGGAAACCCTCTAGGGTGAGAAAATGCACTCTCAAGATTAAAAAAACAATGGAATAATATCCTATAAATATGAATAAAATAATATAATTTAGACCAGCACCAATTTATCAAGGAGCATCCACCCCTTAATTTAGTCCAGCTCTAACTAGACCTTTTAGATAGCTAAAACTAGCAAGGAGGCTATAACCCCTAGGTGATTAAGCATCAAATCAACCACCTCTAATATAATTTACACCACTACTATAATGTATTATAAACCTTATGATGACCTTCTAAAGCTCATACACTTGCAATCTACTTCTATTCTCTAAGCAGACGCACCTACCTCATTCGCTCAACTGAGTCATCCTTTAGACTATTAGGTCTGATGAATTTTTAGCTCATTAATCTGATCATAAAAACATGAATGATCCTATACACCCTTTTATGGTCCTTAATTATCCATATCTACTCCTTTCTAGATCTCTTTTATTCATTTTAGTCCACACACACTCACCCACTAAACAAGATAACTAGTCTTACTTATATACCTTTCTCCACACCTCATATCATCTCGGTAAGTCAAGATACATTATAAGGATAAATAAAATATCCTATACATTCCATCAAGCCAACTCAAACACTCCATAGGTTTTACATTTCCCTTAAGACCCAAAACACCAAATATGCCTAATAGAGACCTAAATGAATTAGGCCTACAAACCAATACGTTACATGTTGGACTCTTTGGTTCACCTTCAATATTCACCAATGCTTTAAACACAAAAAACTTACCTTAAATATATCTTTTAATACTCCTACAAACTTCCATAACATTTGTAACCTCAAATCACACTTTAAACCAAGCCTTCTAGATTACTCACTAATTAGGTCTTCCCACACTGAAAACATTATCTCACACATCTGAAGTGTATGCACAATTATTACATGAAAAAATATGAATAAATAACATGAATGTGTATTTCATGACTTAAAAAAACATCACCAAAACCATTTGTCTTTGCTAAATAGTCTCCAAGCATCCATAAATATCACCGTTATAGGCCCACTCAATTTTGGTAAAACATAGTAAAATATTTTTGACTCTTCAAACCTAATCGAGGACATACCATGACATATATTACCTTATCATCAATATTTGGTACTTAGATAACAATATCAAAATTATTGGATACTCTAATACTGCTCAAACAACATCATACTTACTCCTTTAAAATGACCACTCAGATTAGCTATAACTTCCAATAGTATAGTCATATAGATGTTCTTGTCTAGAACATGAAAAAACACTTTCATAACATATAATCCACATTCATAGCTTCTATGTGATCTTTATAACACTCTCAAGTAGATAGTTATAATTTTATAGTAGCATCCATTGGTCCAATAGATCAATTCCTCATATCACTATATCACAGTCTTCATTACTTAGATAAGTCACTTTGAAAGCACTATTTCACCTATCTATGAGTATCATCAACACTTACCACTTAACTTAAAATGATTAATATGTCTAAAAAAAGTATCCCAATCATTTATTCATCCCAATTCACTAATTAGACCTTCTAATTCCTCTTTTCATTTTGATCATTCTTTCTCACTGTTTGCTCCATTTCCACTCTAGCAACTAGGAAACTTTTAGGACCTAGAACTTTGACGTAGAGAAATGAATATTATTGAAAACTTTCATGTGTGTTTTGGAAAAGTCCTGATCTTCAAGAATAAACCATTATATCATCTAGCCATTCACATAAATCTTCCACAAAAAGAAGAATACTATTAACAACCCATTTTCTGTGGGACTCCCACACTATCAATATTGAAAAACACATCTTCAAGAACCTAAAAGAGTCATATAGAGCCTCAAATAATAATATTTTATCATAAAATCCATTAATATCCCACACCATAAAGATCTTCTCTATCAGGTCTAAGACTAGGGTTTTTACACACAAAAACTTGCCTAGCTTCTTAATGATCATTCATAAAGCTATACACTTTAACCTCTAAAAAAATGCTTATATAATATTATTAGGGACCCTACCCAAAATATACAAAAGGATCATCTCCCAATATAGACCCTGCACATGCTAACAAACATAATAAAGTCCTTCTCAAGCTTACTAGACACCTTTCTATCACCTCTTGAAGCCATAGGATCCTTTTTCTTATTTTTTACTTCAACCTTTGACTTATAAATTTCTCAATTAACTTGAAAAATACTATATGATCATATCCCATGTATATATAATCTTAATCACTCTGAAATCACTCTTTGACCCTTCACAGAGTCTCATTAGCCCACCTAGGCCAATTAGTCCAATAGCCAAACTATCATGCAGAACACTTGTCACCTATTAAGAACCATACACATGACCTCTTAGCACCCAACACATGTATGACATGAATATAATAAGAATACTAAGCTCATCATCATTATATAGCTCTTAAAGTACACAAAACCCCATAGGTAACCACACATGGTCAAGCTCATAAGGCATAAGATGATTTGCTCTCCACCTGAAAACCACCTAGAAGGACTCCAATTTCTCTCTCAAACACATGGACATACCATTTACTCTCTCTTCATGCTCCATTCCATCCACTAATGCTTCTATATAACCAACTTCTCCCATAAGATTTCACTAGCAACCAAGATTGAACTGAGCACTAAGATCATCCATATTAGACCAAGAACACTCTCATGCCAATTTTTCATCACCAATGCCACTTGACATCAATGACAACACATCACTATCACCAATCTCCCAACATATTTAAGTTGTACCTAAGAAATATAAGTCCATGGAGGGTCTTTCTAAGTGTCATCCACTCCTTTGTATGGATTTTAATAAGAAACTAAAGCTATTTTGGAAGCCAAGTGTGCAAGGTGTGTGGAAGAGGAGTTTCTTTGACTATAGGTAGTGAGGGCTCACTTTTAAAGGAATATAGGTGATTAAGAATGCAAATAGTGCATGGATAAGCATGTTTAAAACCCTTCCCTCTTATTCCAATCATTAGACCTACCCCTATTTAGTTTTGGGACATTCCAACAAGGGTAATAATGAAAAAAAAAATTGAACTAGCAAAGGGACTTTCATGCCACATTTCAAGAGTTTCATGCCTTAGATTGCCTCTTGTCTATTCTAAATTTTCATGATCAATTTCACATTCCATTTTCATGTATATGTAACTCATTTCTCATCTTGAAACTTATCCTTGTGACATTTGGACTTCTTTTCTCTCTCAAGCTCTATAAGAACTAGCAATTTTGTGTTAGCATATTATTGTATTTACCTTAGGTTATTTACTAAGGTAATTTATGTTGGTTAGTTGCCTTAACCACTTTGGTTAAGAGGTTAGTTATTTGTTTGGTCTTTGTTATTTCATGCAAGCCAATGTAGGTTAGTTTTCTTATACCCATCTCATGCTTCATGGGTATTTCATTTGTTTGCCTATTTAATAGGCCTTCATGCTTGGTTGAACATGTTGAAGAAGTGCTCTGCTATTCTCAATCTCATTTTCTCTCTGTGTTTTTTTTAATCTAATATGGTATCAGAGCCTATGGTTTGTAGAACCTGAGTGGAGGTTTGTGGAAGCCAGAGAGAGGTCAGTGTCTTGCCAGGAAGGAGCTTTAGGCACCCAGTGGAGCGCTGAGGAGAGAGAAAACATCACAGAATTTAGAAAACATAATCAGAAGGTCTGAAAACTGCCAAGAAGCATCAGAAGGCTAAATAAGAAAAAAGGAAGTGATAATAGGCTATTTTAGAGGCTCAAAAGCCTCTATTGAATTTATCTGTGCAAGGGCACTGTACAGATTTGGCAAAATCAGAAAAAATCATTTCTTCATCTTTTTCAGTGAAACAAAAGCCTAAATCATGAGTTAAATCAAAACTAAGACACTGGTGAAAATGGTTTGCAATTTGGTTGGGAAATGGGCTCAGAATCTTTGCCTAAAATTGTAGAGGTAGGCCAATTTTCTAATTGGCTAAATTTTTTATAAAATTTTTAGCCTAAAGTTTTAATATTTCAATTATTTTTTATTTTTTTAATTGAAATAAATCAAAACTTTAGCCAATAAGGGTTTTTGGGGACCTACCACTAACTAATAATCACGAAAGCATCTAGGAAGCTAAAAAATTCACTGTTTTCTAGGTTTTCTATCTGAATGTCAATGGAGAAAGATTTTTTTAAATCAAAATTGTAGTTTTCCCTATTTAATTATTTCAGTGGTAGAATTTTTGTGATCTTGCAAATGGTATTGAGTTTGTTGCTGAAAATGGATAGGGTTGTTCAGTGTCAATATAGAATCAATGTGTAGAAGGAATTAAAAAAAAGTCATCATCAGTTTTTTGATTTTATCATTTTCATGAAAAACTAGGTAAAATGGCTAGTATTCAACACCTGTTACTACCAGTTTCTCAGAAATTGACTAGCAAGAACTTTAGTTTGTGGAGTCACAAGGTTTTGACAATATGTGAATATCTGAATATTGATCAAATAGTGCTTGGTAAAGAGCAAAGGCCTGCCACTGCTACCAATGGCTATGATAAATGTCATCGAGAGGCTCTCATGTTGTTAAAATTTTTAGTACCAGATAATCTAATCTCAGAGGTCAAAAATGCGACTATAGCATCAGATTTATGGAAAACTTTATCTTCAAAATATCAGGCTTCTGAAGCCAATAGAGTGTTGTATTTGAAGAATTTGTTGTTTTCCACTAAGATGTAGGAAGGTGGCTCCATTTCTAAGTTTTTATTGTAGATCAAGGACATCAGTGACCAGTTGAAAGCAGTGCAAAAACCTGTTGATGAGCAAGATTTGATTGCTCTTGTTATGCAAAATCTTCCACCATCATTTGAGTCATTTGTGGAGTCCTTGCACATGATTGCTGAGATGCAGGCTTTGTATTTTGAAACATTGTCTACATTGTTATTACAAAAGGAGAGACGACAGGAGTAGGCAGTGTTGTCTACATCCACTTCCATAGAGAGTGCATTCTTTATAAAGGAAAAGGGTAAGCAGTCTAGTAAAAATAGGTATCCATCAAACTCTTCAAAAGTAATTGGTAATAAGAGATCTAAATGGAAATGTTTTTACTATAAGAAACATGGTCACCTTAAGAAAGATTGTAGGAAAAGACAACAGGATATGGCTAACCCCAGAAAGAAAGCTCATCATGCGAATGTAGCTGAAGGTGAAGGTGAAGAATCACTAGATTTTGCTTTCATGGCTTCCAGTGGTAATTCTAGGGTGGATCAAGCTTGGTACTTTGATTCAGGGGCATCTCACCATTATACATGCCATAAGGACTGGTATGTGGATTTTGTTGAAGATAACAATAGTAATGAATCTATATCTTTGGGAGATGTTAGAACATATTTTGTGAAAGGATTTAGTAATGTTCATATAAGTTTTAATGGTACAGTAAATTATACATTCAAGAATGTTAGGTATGTACCAGATATGAACAAAAATCTTCTTTTCATCAGTGAGATCACCTCAAAATCTAATTTTGTTTTAAATTTTCAAGAACAACAATGTTTAGTCACCACTAAAGATAACAAGATTATTGTTGTTGGGATCGGTGAGTAAGGCTTGTATAAGCTTGAAAATCCAATCAAAGCAAAGGAAAGTGCACTTGAAATGGTTGATAGCACAAGTTCACTATGGCATGAAAGGTATGGGCATTTGAATTTTTAGTATTTGACTACATTGAGTAAGACTAAGATGGTTAAGAGGATTCCTTATATTTGACATAGTCATCATGTATGTAATGGATGTCAATTGGGGAAGCAAGTTAGACATTCATTTGATGTTGGTAAAGCTTTGAGAGCAAAGGGAGTATTGGATCTGGTACATGCAGATTTGCATGGTCTAATGCAGACACCTATCCCTTTTGGTGCCCATTATTTCCTATTATTGGTTGATGATTTATCTAGGAAAAAGTGGGTATACTTTCTAGTGAAGAAATCTGATTGTTTTTCTAACTTTTTTACTTGGAAATCTATGGTTGAAAAATAGGCAAGATGGCCAGTGAAATCTCTAAAAATGGATAATGGGGGTGAGTTATCTCAAAATAGTTTAAGGGGTTTTGTGCCACTGAAGGCATACACAAACAATACACTACACCTTACACTCCACAACAAAATGGAGTTATGGAAAGGCGTAATAGGATGGTGATGGACATGGCTCATTATATGGTCCAAAGCAAAAATGTCCCATACAGGTATTGGGCAGAAGCAGTGAATACAATAGTATACATCCTCAACAGAAGTCCTACAAAAGCTTTGGAGAATATGACTCCAGAGGAGGCTTGGTCAGGTCAAACTCTAGATGTAAGTGATTGTAGAATTTTTGGTTGTGTAGCTTTTGCAGTTATTCTTAGTCAAAAGAGAAAAAAATTGGATTAAAAAAGAAAAACATACATGTTTGTTGGATACAGTGATCAGTCAAAGGCCTACATATTACATGATGTTTCTACTAACAAAGTTGTGGTAAATAGAGATGTCATAGTAAATGAATAAATGCCATACTTTACAGCAACTAGTCAAGTTTTAGATATTGAGTCATTGTTATCTAATGATTCAATTATTAGTTATAATGTGAAAAGTGAGCAGGATTCTTGTTCATCAATGGAATCACATTCCAGGGAGGGAATTGATACAGGTCATTGTGAGGTTCCAGCAGAACAACCAAAGAAGCCAAAGTGGTATACTGCCACAATTGAAGCACTAAAACAAGGAGATTTGCCACAAGGTGTGGAAGGTAGCAGACTGAGATTGAGAAAGCAGTTTGGTAATAGAGGTGAGCATGTCAATCTTGCTCTAACAACTGCTATTTCACAAGTATTTGAGCCTAATTTTTTAGAGGCCAAAGGGAAGTCTGAGTGGGAATCAGCTATGCAATTGGAATATGATTCCTTGATGAAAAATAAGACTTGGAAGTTGATGGAACTACCACCAAGAAAGAGATCCATTGGTTGTATGTGGATTTATAAGGTAAAATACAAAGCAAATGGTTCCTTGGACAAACACAAAGCCAGACTTGTTGTAAAAGGTTATGCACAAGAGGAAGGGGTTGATTATGAGGAGACTTTTGCTCCAACCACCAAGATGGTAACTTTTCATTTGATTATTGCTATTGCTGCTCAGTTTGGATGGTAGGTGCACTAAATGGATGTAAAGAGTGCTTTCTTGAATGGAGATCTAGAGGAGGAAGTCTACATGGTTCAACCATAGGGTTTTCAATTTCCTGGTAAGGAACATCTTATTTGCAGGTTGATCAAGTCCTTATATGGACTTAAGCAGGCTCCTTG
Organism: Torreya grandis; assembly: GCA_037957365.1. Lineage (NCBI taxonomy): Eukaryota > Viridiplantae > Streptophyta > Pinopsida > Cupressales > Taxaceae > Torreya > Torreya grandis. The sequence goes on from JARHVA010002673.1 coordinate 638,223, forward strand.
AGCTTGGTATACAAAAATAGACTCATATCTTAGGGAGTTAGGTTTCAAAAGGTGTAACTCAGAACCAACTCTCTATGTAAAGGTGTCTGGTGATGATATCTTGATTCTCATTATATATGTTGATGATATAGCTATCACTGGGAGTAGTACTAGTCTCATTCAGCAAATGGAAGCTAATGTTTGTTGTACTTTTGACATGATAAAGTTAGGACTACTGAAATACTATTTAGGTGTTGAGTTTTGGCAAAGTAGTAATATTGTATTTGTGTCACAAAATAAGTATGCCAATTCATTTCTAGAAAGGTTTAGAATGATTAATTGTAATCCAACTCACACACCTATAGAAGTAGGAGCTAAAATTTCAACAGACACTGATTCACCTCTAGTCAATGAAATAGTGTATCGGCAGCTAGTGGGTAGTCTCATTTACCTCACTATCACCAGATCAGATATTTGTTTTGCAGTGATTTTTCTATCTCACTTCATGTCTAAACCATAGGAACTACATTGGTTAGATGCAAAATGAGTATTAAGATATGTCAAAGGTACTCTTGAATTTGGCATACTATATAAGAAGTCTGTAGATTTTAAACTTTCAAGATATTTTGATTATGATTGCTAGAAATGTTTAGAATGATGGATTTTAATCCAACTCACACACCTATGGAAGTAGGAGCTAAAATTTCAACAGACACTGATTCACCTCCGGTCAATGAAACAGTGTATCGGCAGCTAGTGGGTAGTCTCATTTACCTCACTACCACCAAATCGGATATTTGTTTTGCAGTGAGTTTTCTATCTCACTTCATGTCTAAACCATAGGAACTCCATTGGTTAGATGCAAAATGAGTATTAAGATATGTCAAAGGTACTCTTGAATTTGGCATACTGTATAAGAAGTCTGTAGTTTTTGAACTTTCAGGATATTCTGATTCTGATTGGGCAAGTTCAGTTGATTCAAGAAAATCTACAATAGGGTATGTTTTCACTTTTGGTTTAGGAGTTTTCTCATGGTAGAGCAAACTACAAACTTTAGTAGCATTATCTTCAATAGAAGTAGAGTATAAAGCTGTGGTCAATGCAGGTTGTGAAACCATGTGGATAAAGAAAATTTTGGAGGATCATCAGTTTGAGTCATCAAAGCCTACTCTAATTTTTTGTGACAACCAAAGTGTTTTGAAGATGGTGAAGAATCCATTATTTCATGCCAATACCAAACACATTGAGGTTCACCATCATTACATCTAATAGTTGGTTACAAATGAAGACATCAGTCTCTTCTACTACCCCACTACAAAGCAGCCAGCTGATATAATGACCAAACCACTTGGTACAAACAAGTTCATAAAATTTAGAGATAAACTTGGTCTTATTTCTGGTTTAGTCATTAAGGGAGGGTGTTAGCATATTATTGTATTTACCTTAGGTTATTTACTAAGGTAATTTATGTTGGTTAATTGACTTAACCACTTTGGTTAAGAGGTTAGTTGTTTGTTCGGTCTTTGTTATTTCATGCAAGCCGACATAGGTTAGTTTTATTATACCCATCTCATGCTTCATAGGTATTTCATTTGTTTGCCTATTTAATAGGCCTTCATGCTTGGTTAAACATGTTGAAGAAGTGATCTGCTATTCTCAATCTCATTTTCTCTCTGTGTTTTATTTAATCTAATATTTTGGCCTTTGTAAAACATGTTCCACCTAATTATGGTGAAGCCCTACTTATTTGTATGCCATGGATCAAATAAGATTACTGATTTTTACTTCTTTTATGACTATTCATAGTGTGTTCACTTGAATGATTAATCTTGATTAGTGATGACTATTATTTCCTTAACATTGTTATCTCAATCTCTCACCTATTTGTAGCTTGAAAGTTTCTTCTCATATGTCATGCAAAGTATTTTATGAAGTGTCAAGGTTGAGTGAGTTAGTATATTCAAATAGTGCCATTTTATGCCTCTTGTCTACTTCTCCAAGCCTAAACATTTATCACAACCTAATAATGAATTATTGATGTGAGAAGATTTAGATTAGAGAAGTGTATGCCTAGTTAGTCTCTTGGTCTCATGTGTGACATGAAATTAGTTGGTAGTCATCAATAAATTTGGTGTATCACTACCTTAAGGATAGTATAATTTCATTTTTATCTCCCTTTTCCTTGAAATCATAAGCATAGTAATGATCTAAAAGTGGTACATCAAGGGAGCTAGCCCTATCTAGAGACTCACTATGTTCTTAGGCTACCCACAACCAAGAGGTGTTAAAGTTGTGCCACTTGGATGAGGAGAGCTGAGACATCTCCTCAAAGGTTGAACATACAAGTGAAAATAGTTTTTGACATGCTCAATGGGACAATTAGTATAAGATTTAAACACAAAAATATGCACATAATAATTCTAAATGTCAAAGTATCCCTTGGCCACCTTGGTACCCTCTTGAGACCAATCTAACCCTCTAAACCCTAATCAAGCTAACCCATAATCAGTTTAACTTAACTATATTAACCTTACCTTATAGCCCTTTTTACTCCTCAACACTTGACCATCGATGGTTAGGTTAACCATCGATGGCCAACTTAACTATCGATGGTCAGGATCCACCTCCCTAACCAAAAGCATGCAAACCATCCACTTAGCTTTTAAAATTATAGATTTCCAAAATCCTATTGTGATTATTTGCATGGATTATTTATAATTAGATATCCTAGTTTAATCTCCACTTCCACCTCTTGTTTATGCCTATAAGAAGAGAGGAGCTGGGAGGTGAAAATCATCTATAATTATCATCAATGGCTTGGGTATCTAGGAGTTTATTTCTTATAGGTCAATCTTCATTAGAAATTACCATCATCAATATAAAAATCTATCAATCATATCATAAATTCAATTTACCACCTCTCCACCAAGCCTTTAGGTACTGTTACTGTATCAATATTAAGCTAGATTCTACCCATAGATCAACAACCTCAACCATCCAACCAATCAACTTCTAGTAAGATAAGTACTTATTTCTAAGCATTCATTTACTTTATTTCCATTTTGCAATCAACCCAAACCTTAACCACCTTTTATAATCCATCTTTTGGATCTCATCAATTATCAATTTAACAACCTATATATTCACATAGTAATCATCAATGGTTGACTCAACCTTTGAGAGTTTGCTCAGCCACCAATAGTCACCCCAACCACTAATTCTCACTGTGGAACCAAAAATAAGAAATCTCATTTTATCTATCTACACCTAATCAACCCAAATTTTCTATGTTCCTTCTTATTCATATACTCCTTTCATATTTTTTGAAGCATACTCCAACCGTTTATCACAAGTATTAATTAGTTTATTGCTAATTTAATGACTTCTAGCATATTTTTTAAAAAGCACTCTTCCATTTAGTTTTAGTACCTTTTGATTAATTTATGTAAGTACCTTTATTTTATATTTATAAACTTAATTGTTTAAAATGTGTAGATTGACAGCCCCTAAGGAAGTTCTCATTTCTAGGATCTAGTTATCACTAGGAAATCCACCTAATTATTTGTCTAACGAAAAAGTTTTCTTTAGTGATTTATTATCTGTAAGTCATCCTCCAAAGCCAAAGAGGATTTCTTCACAATATTCTAATTTCAACGTGTGCACTATCAATCAAGTTTTTCAACCATATCCATACTTAATTTATCTTTTCCATAATAAGAAAGAAATTCATTAAAATATTCTAACACACTCAGTGGGACCCTCATTTCCTTTGGTTCTTGTTTTCTTGCACTCTATCTATTTTTTGATCATTAATGAAATCAAAAGTTTTTTTGGGGCTTAAAATTATGTGCATATATTGACTGCTTGAAAGTTTAGTTTACATAGCTTAACTTAACAAAAAAACTAATCTATCATAGCTTCACTCTTTTTTTCACAAACCTAAACCCAATCACTTTCATCAATTAAACATCAAACATACTTGAGAGAAGGCCCGGCTATGATTTCATCACCTAACAGTAACCTTACCCTTTCCTAACAATCCTACTTGGAGGTCATTACCAAGGGGAGGACCAACTCAGCTCTCTAGTTAAGTATAATCTTTAGATATCAATATATTTTGTCTAAGCACCCAACACCTTTATCGTTATAGTGTGTGAAGTGAGGAGTTAGGCCCCAATACCAAGACACATATTTATTCCAATATGGATTCCTTTGGAGCACCTAAACACAACCTAAAACCAAACTTAGACTTCCTTTTTAGTACCCACTCTACAAACCAACTTCTATCACACAACTTCTTAAGGCATAATCCAAAATCAAGATTAATTAAAATTCTAGGACTTAACCTCTCTCTTAGAGTGTGATTTCATTTCTTTGATATTTTCTTACCTTATCTTTGTTTGGGTAGTGAGGCTATTTGTGATTTCTATCTCCCTTATCTCACATGGTTCTCACCCACCAACAGTGAAGAGACCTTGTAAAGCAAAACCCATCACGAAGAAAACCTACCTCTTCTACCTCTTTATCTATGGACTATGTTTATGAACTAAAAGACACTCCTCACCCTTTGAGAAGTCCTACTTTCCCTTGGGAGGTTCCTCAAGGAGTTGCATATTTTATTGCTTTCCTAGACACAAATCTTGTAGCCTTGCAACATTACCTCACAACCACATCTTAATGTATTCTTACTCTGGCCCCATCTATAGATCCACCTTATGGCATGCCCCCCATCTCATCTAGAATACCTTTGTTTCCATTGTCACTACACAACCATTGATTAACCAAGCTTCCTCATCAACTAATAACCCCTTTTAGAATACCATTTCAAACCAACTAACCCAAACTACCACTAACCTTATACCTTCTACTACTAACAACCACTCTTCTAATCTAAGAATACCTACCTTTGGCACTACTAGCCTTCCTTTAGCTACCTTTAACTAGTTAACCACCACCCCACTTCAAATTCTTGTGGTGTCTATAACCTTTACCCTATCACTAATTAGTATGAGGTTTACCACCCTTCCATCAGTCACCAACCCAACTACCACTCCTATCCAACAACCACCTCTTGGACCAACCTTTGGCTACATCCCTAATGTACAAGAGCATGTATCCACTACCCAACCACCTACCTCTACCTACCCTTCTACATCTTCCACCTAACCATTGACATCCACTTACTCATATGTGATAGCCTCCCAACCTTCTACCTTGTATCTATATGTCTCTCAACCACCTTAACAATATGTATCTTATAACCCTTTAGGTACATAACCCCAAGTAGACCTATTGAAGATTATTATGGATAAGATGACCACTAGAGTCATCCATCTCAGGTGCTCATAACATCCTATCATATGACCAAATTTTTAATGAGCCTATCCATCCATCCATACCTATTAAGCCTTATACTCCCCAATGGGAACTTCCCAAATTCTCTATGTTTCAAAGTAAGGATGATCCCCAACAACACCTTTGTTGGAAATACTGTCATTGATGTCAAAGGTCTAGAATTATTGGTGATAAATGCCCCATTACATTTAATATTGTTTGTAATAGATACATCTTGGCTAATGTGAGATAATATTTATTTAATATTAACGAATATATTTTTGGTTGCATATGAGACAAAAGAGGGCCCATGGAGAAGTCAAAGAGTCACAGGGTAAAGACAAAAGAAGGATGGGATGCATTTTCCCATGAAGAGTCATCTTAGGGAATTCCAAGAGTCACCAAGTGAAGACAAAAGAGGAAGGGCACAATTTCTCATGAAGGGACACTTTGAGGAATATGAAAAGTCACCAAAGTAGTAACAAAAGTGGGACGGATGTTTTTGCTCATGAGGGGTCACCACATGAATTTTCAAAGGCAAAGATATGAAGGGTCATACAAGTTTGGCACCATTTTCTATGAGGATTGAAGGGCCATAAAGAGGGAAGGCCAAAGTTTATTTGGAAAGCTATAAATAAAGGCTTGAGAAGCCATTTTTAATATAGAAGATAGAGGTTGATTTGATATTGTATTATCTAGCTTAGAAGATCATTTTTGAGAGATGAATATGATTTGTATTTGTTATATCTAGCTTAGAAGAGCAAAGGTGAGAGAACGAAAAGAGATGTTGTAATGAACTATCATTTGTTGAGATAGCAACATTGAGAGATAGTTGTGTGGTTTACACAAAGGGGTTGGTGCTCGTGTGGGTTGGTGCTCATGAATTGTTGTTGGGTTGGTGCTCGGCAAAGGGTTCATTGTTCATGTGAGTTTGTGCTCATGAATAGTTTATGGGTTGGTGCTCAGCAAACGGGTTGGTGATCCTACAAGTTGGTGCTTGCAAATATTATTTGGGTTGGTGCTCATTCATATACTTGAAATTGTTCTCCATGTTTTTTCCCACATTGGGTTTCCACATTATATCTGGTGTCTCTCTCTTGTGTGGTGTTTATTGTTTTAATTTTATTGCATATCTTGAATGTTTGATTAAGTGGAATTTGATTAAGGGAAAGTTTTATAAGATATATGATATATTGATTCACCCCTCCTCTCAGTATATTATGTGCTTAACAATTGGTATCAGAGTAGGTTACTTTTTGAAAAAGTTTAATAGCTTGAAGGTAGATCAAGAAAGCACAAGATGGCCATACATAAAGGTGCCTCTGCAAGTAAAATAATAGTTGATCAAGAAGAAGAAGAGGATGAAGTTGAAGTAAATATGGAAGGAGAACTCATGTGTGCCTTAGAAGAGTTGAAAGTTGTTGAAAAGAAAAATTGAAGATTGAAGTGCCAGATTGAGAAAAATGAAGAGGAGTCAAAGGAAATAATTGAAGATCTACAAGCACATTTTGAAGAAGCCAAGAAGAATGAAGAAGATCTAATAGCACAGTTGGAAATAGCAAGAAAATAATGTTAAAGGTATGTTACTAAAATTGCCTCTTTAAAAGAAGAGATTGAAAAAGCAGTCAATAATAAAATAGTCAATGATTCAAAATTAGAGAATAGCACTAATATGATAAATAAGATATTAGAAAGCCAAAAGGTAATATACGATAAGATAGGTATCAGTTTTAAAAATAAGAAGAGCTATGTTGAAGCTCTTACAAATGAGGAAACAAGAAGGGAAGAAGTGAAGAATATAGAGGACAAAGAAGGCTAGAAGGAACAAAGCTATAAAAGGAAATCAGGTCCAAGATTCACAAATAGGTCCTATTTTTATGGTTACTATTTTTATTGTAATGGATATGGTCATAAGAAATTAGAATGTAGAAAAAGAGCTAACAATATCAAAAATAAGGAAAAGGAAGGTCATGTAGAGTCAAACAGAAGCTATGACTCATTTGCTCCTCTATCAAGCTTTGATGAAGAGACCATAATTTGTTACATGTGTAACAACTTTAAACACATAGCTCGGTATTGTAGAAGTGTTTTTGAGTCAGTCAAGAAGGACAAGAGTTTCAGGGCTCCATTCATCAAGAAAAAGGTTCAAACATGGCAGAAGAAACAACATGAAGGTTCTATGTTGGTCCAGATAGCTTTGCATGCAAGAAATGAAGAAAAGCCATGGTTTATTGATAGCGAATGTTCAAGGTAAATGACAAGAGACAAGAGCAAGTTTATAACCTTGAAGAAGATCAATGGTGGCACAGTGAAATTTGGGGACAATACTACTGCCAATATTGCCAAAAAAGGTACACTAAGTTTAGATAATGGTAGAACTAAAACTAAAAATGTTTTATATGTAGAACATCTTAAGCATAATATTTTGAGTGTAAGTCAAATGTGTGATCAGGGGTACACACTAAAGTTTTATGTAGAAGGTTGTGAAATTAGAAGAAAAGATTCAGATGTATTGGTTGTAGATTCTCAGAGAACATGTAATAACTTATATATGCTATAAGACATCAAAGGTCAAAAATGTTATTTGAGTTAGATTGAAGAAAGTTGGCTATGGCACAGGAGAATGGGAGACATAAATTTTGACAATATTTTTAAAATCTACAAAAAGAAAGCAATCAAAAATCTTCCAAAGATCACAAAGCCATCTAACACACTTTGTGGACCTTGTCAATATGGGAAGCAGGCTAGAAGGTGGTTCAAAACAAAAGAGTACTCGACCACTCAGATGCTAGATCTTGTTCACACTGATTTATGTGGACCTATGAGGCCTAAAACTACTCAAGGTGATAAATATTTCATGTTGCTTATTGATGATTTTTCATGTATGACTTGGATAATGTTTTTAAAGAAAAAATCAGAAGCTTTTAGAAAGTTCAAAGCATTCAAAGCATTAGTTGAAAATGAAACTAAACTGAAGATTAAATGTCTAAGATTAGATTGAGGAGGATAATTCATGTCAAATCAATTTATTGAGTTTTGTGAAGATCATGGAATAAAGAGATAGTATTTAGCAGCCAGAACTCCACAACAAAATGGAGTAGTTGAATGAAAAAATAAAATAGTTCGAGATGGCAAGGACAATGCTAAATGAATCCAAGATAGCAAATAAATATTAGAGAGAAGAAGTTGGTACATCAGTGCATATTTAGAATAGATATTTATTAAGAGTCAATAGTGACAAGAATCCTTATGAGATATGGAAAGACAAACTAGCAACAGTTGATTATTTTAGAGTTTTTGGTAGCAAATGCTTCATAAAGAGAACCAATGAGAAACTTGGTATGTTTGAATCCAAAGCAAATGAAGGTATATTTTTTGGTTATTCTTGCAAAAGTCAAGTGTATAAATGTTATAAATAAATAACCAAGAAAATTGTTGAAAGTGCAAGTGTCAGGATAGAAGAAGATGGAACACAAAGAATTAGTGATCTAGTAGACATTCCTGAAATCATTGAAGAGGAAGGCTTTGAAGAATCAGAGGAAGATGAGGAAAAGGAGAAGGAGAAAAAGGGAACCAAGACTCCATCCAAATACATTTAGAAAAATCATAATGTAAGTGACATCATTAGGGATATAAAAGAAGGAATTCACACCAGAAGAATGATGGTAAGTGAATCTGAACAAGTCAATTTATCTTTGTTATCTAAAATTCAGCCTAGAAAATTTTCAAAAGCTAGACATGATGAGCATTGGGTTAAGGCTATGGATGAAGAATTAGATCAAATAGAAAAGATTAATACTTGGGAATTAGTGCCTAGACCAAAATATCACAATGTGATAGGAACAAAATGGGTTTATAGAAATAAGTTGAATGAAAATGGAGAAGTGACCAGAAATAAAGCAAGATTAGTATGTAAAGGATATGCTTAGATTAAGGGAATAGATTTTGAAGAAACTTTTGCACCAGTAGCAAGGTTAGAGGATATTAGAATGTTTCTTACATATGAAGTATTTAAAAATTTCAAAGTGTTTCAGATGGATGTCAAATTTGCCTTCCTAAATGGGAATCTTGAAGAAGAGGTCTACATTGAGCAGCCTGAGGGGTTTATTCTCTCAAATATTAGTAACCATGTATGTAGATTGAAGAAAGTATTGTATGGATTAAAAAAAGCTCCTAGAGCTTGGTATGAAAGAATTGATAAGTACCTGCAAGATCAAGGAATCAAGAGAGGATTTACTGATAGTAATCTTTACATCAAAACAGAAGGTGAGCATCAATTGATTATTGTGGTATATGTTGATAATATCATTTTTGGAGGAAATATTGAAAAGATGACAAAAGAATTTTTTGATAGAATGAAAAAATAATTTTAGATGTCTATGCTTGGAGAATTATCATTTTTCTTAGGGTTGCAAATATTTCAATCAAATAAAGGAATTTTGATATCTCAAAGTAAATATGCCAAGGAAATGTTAAAGAAGTTTGGTTTTGAGGATTGTGCACCAGTTGGCACACCTATGTGTATAGGAAATAAGGTGAGAAAGGATGAAGATTCACCTATTATAGATCAATATTTGTATATATCTATGATTGCTAGTCTTTTATATTTGATAGCATTGAAACTAGACATCATGCATGCAATAGGTATGGTTGCAAGATATCAGTCATCTCCAAGAGATAGTCATGTTCAGTTGGTGAAAAGAATATTTAAATATATCAAGGAGACATTATATTATGGATTATGGTATCCCATAGGTAAATATTTCACTTTAGTTGCTTATACAAATTCAGATTGGGTAGGGTGCTTAGATGACAGAAAGAGTACAAGTGGAGGAGCTTTCTTCCTTGGTGATAGCTTAGTATCATGGCTAAGCAAGAAGCAGAACTCAGTATCACTTTCTATAGCTAAAGTAAAATATATTGTAGTAGTATTGTGTTATACTCAAGTACTTTGGATGAAGCAAACTTTGGAAGATATCAAGGTAAAGTATGATGAACCTATTTCCATTTTTTGTGATAATACAAGTGTTATAAATATTTCAAAAAATCTAGTAATGCATTCAAGAACAAAACATATTCCGATCAGATATCATTTCTTGAGAGATCAGGTTGTAGATCAACAAGTTAAGATGGAATATATTAGTACTATAGAGTAGATTGCAGATATTTTCACAAAGGCACTACCAAAAGACACATTTGAGTATCTACGAGAGAAGTTGGGAACAATTCCCTTTACTTCCTGCCATTGAGGTTCAGCATCAATTGAGGGGGAGCTAAGTGTTAGCTCCAGGTAGGCCCTTTGCCATTGATGTCAAAGGGGGAGAATAATAGGTATAGGTACAGGTGTAGAAATAGGTACAGGTTGTTATAGTAAGGGGGAGTTACTGTATGCTTTCAGATGACAGGATGTGGCAGTTTCAGGATTGAGGTTGCCATCAATGACAAAGGGGGAGATTGTTGGAAATACTGTCATTGATTTCAAAGGTCTAGCATTGTTGGTGATAAAGGTCCCATTGCATTTAATATTGTTTTTAATAGATATATCTTGGCTAATGTGAGTTAATATTTATTTAATATTAACAAATATATTTTTGGTTGCATATGAGACAAAAGATGGCCCATGGAGAAGTCAAAGCATCACGGGGTAAAGACAAAAGAAGGATGGGATGCATTTTACCAGAAGAGTCATCTTGGGGAATTCCAAGAGTCACCAAGTGAAGACAAAAGAGGAAGGGCACAATATCTCATGAAGGGACACTTTGAGGAATACAAAAACTCACCAAAGTAAAGACAAAAGAGGGATGGACATTTTTTCTCATGAAGGTTCACTAGATGACTTTTCAAAGGCAAAGATATGAAGGGTCATACAAGTTTGGTGCCATTTTCCATGAGGATTGAAGGGTCACAAAGAGGGAAGGCCAAAGGTCATTTGGAAAGCTATAAGTAAAGGCTTGAGAAGCCATTTATAATATGGAAGATAGAGGTTGATTTGATATTGCATTATCTAGCTTAGAAGAGCATTTTTGAGAGATGAATATAATTTTTATTTTTTATATCTAACTTAGAAGAGAAAAGGTGAAAGAGAGGAAAGAGATGTTGTAATGAACTATCATTTGTTGAGATAGCAACATTGAGAGATAGTTGTGTGGTTTACACAAATGGGTTGGTACTCCTGTGGGTTGGTGCTCACAAATAGTTACTAGGTTGGTGCTCAGCAAAGGGGTTGGTGCTCTTGCAAGTTGGTGCTTGTGAATATTGTTTGGGTCAGTGCTCATTCATATACTTGAGATTGTTCTCCGTGGTTTTTCCCACATTGGGTTTCCATGTTATATCTAGTGTCTCTCTCTTATGTAGTGTTTATTGTTTTAGTTTTATTACATATCTTTAATGTTTGATTAAGTGGAATTTGATTAAGGGAAAGTTTTATAAGATATATGATATACTGATTCACCCCCCTCTCAATATATTCCATGCTTAAAAACCTTATGGAATTCAATCATGCTTCCTATCTTATCACTTATGATGTTGCCCTTCTCCTTTGCACCTTCCCTATGTCTCTAGTCAGTCTGGCCCTAGATTAGTATAGTGCCTTAACTAAACATTCCATCTTTTCCTTCACCCAACTAGTCCAAACTTTCTTGGATCACTTTTTGATTAATATCTCTAAGAATGTGTCCATCATTGACCTCTATTCTATTTGATAGTTTGAGGATGAATCCATTTCTAATTTTGTGGCTCATTGGAGGATCCTTAAAAACTAATTATCCTTCTCCCTAACTCAACCTAAACTCATAGAGATCTTTGCTTGGGCATGTTCCAAGAATATCTCCATTATAATACATGTCTAAAGATTCCAAACCTTTGATGAAGATTTTACCATGGCATGTAAGTTGGAGAACTAAGCCATTGATGAAGGAAAGCTTAATCTCAAAAACAAGAACTCAACCTATAAAACTAGTGAGGCTTCTTCCTCTAAGTCAAGACACAATCCTAATACCAACACCAAGAATAATGGAATCACAAATGATGTCATCCATAAATCTACTCCTCTACCTTCTATCAACCAATCAAATTCATCTAGTTCCTCAAAACAAAACCTGAGGAACCAAACCTAGAATAACTAGAAGCAATTCACTCTACTTAGATAATCCTATGCTTCCATATTGGATAATTTATTTAAATCCAATATCATTCAACTTCCTCCTATCAATCCACCCCAACAATTTGACTCCTCTCATTCTACACCTAGATGGTATAATGAGAATGATTTGTGTGCCTTTTATCGAGTGATATGACATGATGTTAATAGGTATAACAGAGCCTTGTCCAATCCCTCATTGACAAGGGGAAGATTACATTGGATAACCTAAATACACCATAAAACCAAGCCCTTGATATATTTAGTCAAACCTTCCTGAACCATGCTCCTATCAAGAATGAGAGCAATAATATTGAATGCTCTCATGACACCCATATGGTTAACATGGTCCTTGATGTAATCTTTATCTAACCTCCTAGTATCAAAACCTTTGATCCTTCACCTCCTCCATCAATTGAGGTATCATAGTCACCTTCCCTTCCTTTAGACACTCAAACCAAGGAAATACCGTCCCCCCTCCCCCTACTTATTGAGGTAGTGGAGCCACTAGCCACCCTTTTAACTAATATATCAGAATAACTAACCATCACCACCTCACCTTCACCTTTAATTATCAAGAAAACTATATTCCCTTTGGTGATAATTCTTGAGGAGATAAACCTCATGTCTACTTCTCCCATAGAAGAACCATTATTTCAACCCCACATCTTTTGATTGAGGAAGTGAACAAGGTTACCATCCTTGTGTCTCCACATAGACACCTATCTTTTAGGTCTACCTTTTAGAGAATCAAACCAACCTATAAACCCTTCTCTATGGTAGTGTATAAATTGGGGTTAATCTGTAACCCTATCATGGATCAAGCCACCTTTTGGTAGTAATGAGGTTTCCACTATTTTACTCAACTAGATCCTCCAACCCTTTCTTGGTCTAACCAACCTAACACTTATATTAACTAACCCCTTGCCATATCTACCCAAAATACTAAACCCTCTAGACAACCAACTAAGACCTCCACCAAACCAACCAACCCCCAACCACTTAATCCAACCAAGACCCAAGTAACAAAGCCCTCTCTTATCATCCCAACTAGGTATGCTAAGAATCTTGGTATCTTCCCTACACCAAGCCTTAGTCACTTGTCTATAAAAGTGAACCTAACCCCTTAAAACCCATCAAACAAATGCAAGGCCAAAGTAACTAAAGAGGAAAATTCACACAAAGGTTCAAATTTTCCCTCCCTCAACCTTGCCCTCCATTCTAAGGCCTCACTCTTATACCTTAAATAGGAAGTCAATTACCTCTAACAAAACCTCACCACCTCTTTTGGTTATGCCTTCGTATTTTCTCTCTAATACACATATTTTTACCATGACAACAATACCTAAGCTATCTACCTTGCAATTTTAGACACCTTAAACTAGCCACTAATAACTTTTAACTATGCTTTTGAACAATTTCTACCAAAATGCACAATTTGGCCTAAAACACTAAAACACATTAAAAGATTTGAAATTTATATATTCAAGTGTCAATTTTGGCTAGGGTATCATTAAATGGGGCAATACAATTTATAAAGTAGCTAAGTTTGATGGGATCATTTTGAGTCAAAATTCTAATTTCACTCATGAGTGCTTTGGATTGCTCTTTTCTATCAAATTTCTTACAAAAGACACATGCCTTTATTATTATATGTTGGCAACATCCCAAAAGGGATAATTGTTCTAACACATCTAACATCGACTTCCAAATCCAATCTAGGCAAAATTTGAGCCAATAATGAGACATCTTGACCAATTTGATTAATTTGTGCACCAAAGGGCCAAAATTTACACCAAAGTGACTAATCATGCTTAAAACTAATTAATTTAAATCATGAGCCTAATTGAGAATTCCATGGAGATTTTTGAATATTTATTTTTGGAAATGAATATTGAATATTTGCATCATCAAATGAATTTTTTTCTTTAAAAGTCATCCCTAGGCCATAAATGCATAAAATATCAAGATTAAGCCACCCCATGCCTCATTAAGACCCTCCATGCCTCTTTATTGCCTCTCTATTGCAAATATTTATGAAGGCATTTATTGATTTTTGCCTCAAAAATTGAATATATTTTTAGCCACATCTTCATTTTGAGATGGATGGTTCAAGTGCATTCTGACCATTTTACAAATTCTATAAATATGAGGCTTTACCTATTGAATTTTAAGCTCTCATAAGCCAAATTTATCATGCATAAACAAAATAAATAGCTTGAATAATGAAAATTTATAATGCTGAATTGATTCTAAAGCTTCATGAAAATTAATATTTCAAGCCAAATTATTGAGCCAAACCAATCCAAGCCAAAGCCAAACATGGTTTCAAGGAGAGATAGAGGTAGCCACACTTTATTGATGCAGACTTCATGAGCACAATCTAATAAATCCACTTCAAAAAGCTATTGGATCATTCAAGAAAGGTGAAGAAAGGTTTTATTTTCATTCTAATTATTGTTTTCATATGTATGTTTGTTACTAAACTCCCCTTAGTGACTAGGCTTAGATATTTTATGCTAGTTAGTGTATTTGTTTCATTTTGATTTCATTTTAGAAATAACATGATACTAACCATCCTCTCTTGAGTCAAATTCCTAGTTCACATAATGGCACACCTAGTGGGAACATAGCCCCAAAGATTTGGTCATAAATCTCATACAAGCAACCTATTAATATTTTCCATATGGTATTTTGGAGTTAGAGGCCAAAAAGAGTGAAAATTTAAGTTAAAATTCCATTTTTATGATAATTGTCTTTTTGTTTCTATAAACCTTAGTTTTTCTCTCTATTATGATATCACTACTCACATAATAGTGATTTTGTAATGAAATCATTATTTGTTAAACAGTGATTTTATAGACCAGAGTAGTGATTTTGTTCACTAGAGCAACAATATTATTTGTTGGAGTGGTGATTTCATAAAACAACAATATTGTTCACCCTATGTGGTGATTTCATAGTCAAAATAGTGATTTTATTGATTTAGCCAGTGATTTTATCATCTAAATAATGGTATTTTGTTTTTTAATGATCTAACCCATAAAAATGATATTTTTATATAGTTATTGTGATTTTGTAGGGAAACAATGATATTAATTGTGTAACAATGATTTCGAAATAGAGAGCTTATTTTGATAAGTTGCTTCACTCATTTTCAAATTAGCTTCAAATCTAAAAGACATACTGAATATTTCATTGTAGGATCAAGCTTGAAATTTGTTAATACATGCTTTTTAGACCTTCTTTGAAAGTTTAAAATGGACTAAGAACTTTTTTTTTGTGCTTAATAGAACAATTAGATGTGTAGGTAAATGTTTTGAAAAATTTTGCTTTCAAAGTTACAACTTACGACTAAGAGGTCAAAAGAACACAATCTAATCTTTCATTTCATGCTTAAAATTGAACTCACTTGTCAAATTTTGTCTTTAATAGTTTTTTAAATAGAATTTTGATTAGAAAACAGAGGGGCATTGCATGTTGCTCTTCTATCTGTCCCTTTTAAGGAACTTTTAGAATCAAAAGCATCGTCCTTATTGCAAACATGCCTAGTCCAAAGCATAGAAAAAATGTCATTTAAAGCACTCCCCAAAAACTCATAATAGTTTAGGTGACCTTAAAATGACCCTAAAGTCTTTCTATTTAGTCATTTATTTTATTGCATCTTAGCTTACAAGGGGAAATTTATTACCTCTCGTAAGTTCTATAGGGAATATTTGACCTAAGGATTTATATCTTGGCACTGAATTCAACCACTCACACTTAGATTAGAGTTTTGAGTGGTTAAACCACCTTCTAGTGTTGGAGTTATACATGAGACATATCTGCACTTTGGATATCATACTACACTAAGCAAGCGATGGATGTAGTGGTTGCAAAAAAAGAAAAGACCTTTTTTACAATAAGCCAAGTTCCATAGACACCCAATTTAAGTGCATTTATTTTGAAATGTGACATGAAATTCATTAGGAAATTAATCCATCTAGATGTTTAATAGCTTGTATATCTTAGACAAATCCCCACATGTCATGGAAGTGTTGTTGGTACAAGGTTCACCTCAAGGTCCATGTCACAGTACGATCATTTGAGAGAAGGGGGTGTAAAAACCCTACTATATAATATGTATTTCCCGAGTCATTCATCACAACCCACTGCCACTATATTATCCCCAACTAATAGACTAGGACCAACAAGAGTCTAGCATACTGATTGATTTGTTTCAAAATGATGAGGTTTCATATGATTTTGTAGGCCGTATAGACAATGTTTCATTGGGGGATCATAAATTAAGGTTATTAATCATGTTGGATCCTAAAATATATTTTAGAGAGTAGGTGAACACCCTCAGCCAAAAGAAAATAATTAAAACATTGAGATCCCAGAGTGAAAACCTCTTTGAGGCACTTTTTGACCAAGATAAAGGTAAATAAAAAGACCATTCTAGTGGTGAAAACCTATTTTAGGCACCATTATATGGGGGTGTTCAAAATTCTTCAACCATAGCTTAAGAGACCACCAATGATGAACTCGTCTATGAGTCTGAGTTAAGTTTTGAAGAATAACAAGCTTTTGATCAAATCATTCAGGAGTCTCCTATAGTTTTTTCTACATGTCCAAACCTTCCATTAGGGGACTCTAATTCACCATGCCTAGGGGAGCTTGAAGATCCAGTCCTAGTAGAGGACTCTAATATTTCCAACCATTTCAAATCTTTGCCCACTATCCTTGAAGATGTCTTGGCCCTTCTAGTGCAAGATACAACAAAGGTTAGCATCGGGTCCCTAGATAACCCAAAGTGGAACAAATTAGGTGCTTTCCTTATTGAGAAAGAAAGTGAAGTCCTTATAGGCCTTTTGAGAGAGTTTGTAGATATTTTTACATTGGCATATTCTAACATGCTAGGTTTGGACCCAACCTTGGTTCTGCACCACCTTATGGTCAATCCTGATGCCAAACAAGTAAAACAAAAGCTATGTAAGATGCACCCTCACATTATTATATTGGTAAATAAATATTTATATAAACTCTTAGAAGTGGGATGTATTTGATCTATTGACTACTCAGAATTGATATCTACTGTTGTACCTATTAGTAAAAACCCTGAAGGAATCATAAACTACACTCATTTTTTAGACATAAACAAAGATTTTCTTAAGGATGACTTTTCATTGCCTAATATTGACATGATTTTCAACTCCACAATGGGTTATGAGATGTTTTCACTCATGGATAGGTTTTCAAGATATAACTAGATCAACATAGCACTAGAAGACCAACACAAGACAATATTCACCACTCCATAGGGCACATTCTATTATCAAATAATGTCATTTCATCTTAATAATGTCAAAGCTACATATAAAAGAGCCACAACCATCATATTCCATGATATGATGCATAATATTAATGAATATTATGTCAATGACATACTAGGCAAATCAAAAATTAGGGTTGACCATCCAGCAATGCTAATTAGAATATTTGAAAGACCACGTGAGTATAAAGTCTAACTGAATCCAAAGAAATGTGTATTTGGAGTAACATCAATCAAATCACTTGGTTTCATCATGTCTCATCAAGGCATTGAAATTGATCTAGCCAAAGTCTAAGCTATAATAGAGATGAAACCACCAACCACTTTGAAGCAACTCCATAGTTTACAGGGCAATATCCAATCTATCTAATGTTTCATATCTCAATTCATTGATAAATACCATATTTTTATGCATCTTATAAATAATGGCATCATATTTCATTGGGATTATCACTACCACATATATTTTCAACAACACAAAGAGTATCTAGTAAATTTACCTATTTTGTTGCCTCTTATGCTAAGAAAACCATTCTTGTTGTATCTATTAACTATTGGCAATGCCTTCGGGGAATTTTTTGCTCAAAATGATGACAATGGAAAATATAATATCATGTACTATTTATTATATACATTGGTTGTGTATGAACATAATAATATGCCCATAGAAAAAATATGTTTATTCATAGTCTTCATAGTTTAGAAGCTATGCCATTACATGTTAAATAATAAGACCATGGTTATTTCAAAAGTAGATACACTCATGTATCTACTATCTAAAACATCTTTAAAAGGACACATGGCCAAGTGTATCATGCACCTAAGTGAGTTTCACATCAAACACATCAATCAAAAAGATATGAAGGGGAAAGTTATTATAGATCAACTTGCTGAAACACCCCTTACAAATATAGAGCCACTCACATTCTAATTTCCTGATGAATCCATAATGACCATCATGAACACACCTCTTGAGGATTAACACTAGAATCTATATTGTGATGGACCATTCTTGTCACATGGATCAGGGTTAAGCCTTTTATTTATTACACCATAGGGGGATCTAATCCCTAAATCATTACAAATCAGTTTTCCTTGTACCAATAACATGGTCAAATATGAAGCACTTGTTGTAGAGATTTGCCAAGTGGTATAATGGAATTTATCTAATATTAATATTTATGGTGATTCTTATTTAATCATCAATCAGGTTACAAACCATTTTCAGACCAAAAATGATAAGCTAGTTCCATATAAGGCCATAGTTGACACTTTTAAACAACAAATTATCAACATTCAGTTTCAGCATATACCAAGGGCTAGTAATAAAATTACAAATGCCATGGCCACTAGTGTATCTTTGATTCTACAAACATACATAGCCAAAGAGTATTATTTATTTGTCAAGAACCTGCTAACACTAGCTCATGAGCCTTCAATTGTCATGATGATTTGTGATATTGTTGGTCTTATTTCTATCTAGCACTCAAAGATTTATAACTACCTTCATGACCAGGTTTTACGACCTAACATCTCCCAAAGACAAACCAAAGCCTTTATCCACTAAGCCACTTAGTATACCTTACTTTGATCTACCCTTTACCACCATAGTTTTTATAGAACTTTTCTTCATTGTTTAACTTTCATAGAATCTATGGTATTATTACAAGAAGTACATAAATGAGTATGTGGATCCCACACCAATGGGGCCATCCTATCTAAAAATCTCTTGTGTATTGGTTATTATAGGCCCACAATAGATGTAGATATGATTGTACATGTAAAGAAGTGTGACAAATGTTAATAACATGCTAATTTGATTATATGGGGCCTTTTCCTCATTAGGAAGATCAATGTTAACACTGATGTTGACATCATGGCCATTTTATACATGGGGCCTTAACCTCATTGGGAATATCAATCCCACCTCATCTGATGGCCATAAACATATCCTTACCACCACTAAATATTTTACTAAGTGGTAGAAGCTATACCCCTCACTGACATGACTAGAAAACAAATTTCCAAGTTCATCTTCAACCATCTCATTTGCCATTACATTATGCCCTCTAAAATTATATCTAATAATGGGGGATCATTCAAGAAAAATTATTTTGATAACATATGTGTTGAATATAGCATCATACAACATTTTTCTATGGCATTTACACTCAAGGTAATGGCTAGGCTGAAGCATCAAACAAAACCATTGTCAACATTCTCAAAAAGATTGTCAATGATGCCAATTGTGATTAGCACCTTTAGATATTTCATGCCCTTTGGGCATACCATAGCAATCACCTTACACCAACAAGAGCCACTCCACATTTACTTGTTTATGGCATAAAATCCATCCTTCCCATTGAGGTTGAGTTTCCCTCTCTACACATCTATTTTAAGCATGTCCTGGATATCAAGTAGCTCACCTACAAGAATTAGAGTTACTTTATGAGAAACACATAGATGCAGTGACTAATCTCTAAGCCTATCAAAATTGACTCTAAGGCCACTACAATCAGCACATAAAACATAGATAATTTGAAATTGGTGATCTGTCCTTAAAAAGCCCAAAAGAATACAACGGTCAAAAAGAATCATAAAGGTAATTTCAAACACAATTGGGTTGGTCCTTTCATCATTATAACAAACTTTGGAACTAGAGCATACAAGCTTGTCATACCATATGGCCATGAACTTGATGAGTCGATGAACGTTATCCACCTCAAGTAGTATTACACTTGAGTGACTTAGTGTATTATCTATAAGGACAATTTCAAGTTGTATCATTTTGTTAATATTCTTTGTATAATACCTTTTTTACTGACCTATCATCATACCAGCCTATCACTTTACATATCACATGCCTATTTTACCATACCTTCCCCGTCAACCAAGTTCATTTTTCCCTCCCTACCTAGCCTTATGACCTTGGTTCCATTCTATTTGGTTTCATCACTAATTTTATCAAGAGCATTCAGATTTGGTTTTAGTAGTTGTTTCATACATTCTAGATAGAGGTAGTATTTTTGAGTAGTATGATAGACATTTAGTAGTTGCATCCTTCATTTCTTGTTTCATTCCCTCTCATTGTCTTGATCCTAATTATAACCACCTATGGCCAAATCAGTCTCAGTGACTTATTCTATTTTATCCTTGTTATAACCACCTATGGGCAAACTAGGGGCAACACTTGTTTATTGTGCCTTGATTGTACCCAATATCCATTTTCTTTGTTGTACAATGCCTTTTTACCAATTTTGCTTATTTTGTTTGAGTTGACTGCTACTCTAGTTAGATTCCTCCACTATAAGGTATAACTAAAGTGACTTGAGGTCTTACTCTAGGACTATGTACGTAGTGCTTGATACTTGTTGAGGTTAGCTTAGTCACCCTTTCTAGCCACGCTCTCATCATTTTATGAGTAACTTAAGCTACACTCTCATAGTTTTGTGAGCAACCTAAGCCATACTCTCATCATTTTATGAGAAACCTAATTAATACCATTTCCATTTTATAAGATTGAACCATTTAGTGTCTTGTCATTCTTGATCGAGTCAAGTTACTTTAAAAATTCCAAAAACATTAACCACTTCTTTGCCTTAAAGATTCTAGGAACCCTTATTAAGTTATAAGCAAACCACTTGTCACTTGGTTTCCCCATCCTTTTTGGCCTTTTCTCCCATGCACTTTCCATTTTTCAAGACCATTCCTATTCTTATATCATGTCCATTCTATTTTTTTTAATTAGTTATCTTTTTCTTCCCTTTTCTTGGGAGAACTACATTTGGCCTGAAGTTTTTATTGGATATTACATACATAGAACTATGTAGGCAATGTCCACTTGCCTAGTGCATATATAGACAACTCGACCACCCCCTTCCTTTTCTTTTATCCCCCATTTTGTTAGTTTGTTAATTTGTCACCTATTTTCTAGGGGTAATGTTTGTCTGGTTTATATTGAGTTGTTTATTTCTACTTGTTTGTTTGTTTGTGTGCTTATTTTTTTTGTTTTTAGCACTTTTACCTTGATTCGGTCTATGTGTGTTCATATGGTTATTCCTTTCACATTTATACGTAAATCCATCCATATTCATATGTTTACATTGTAATCATGGTCTTTATCATTAGTGCATTATTTTTCCTTTGAGTATTAGATTCTAGGAGTCAGTCCTTATGCATATTTCAGCCAAGTCCTCATGATGTTCTGCCATGATGCCTACCATCACATGCCACAAAAAAAATTAGCTTCAAGTAGTATGCTCAGCAATGGTGGCATCAACACCTCCTCAAGACTGGCACCCTAATCATATCCCAAATAGAGTAATTAAATAATCAATAAATTTCAACCTTTGTTAGTTTAGATGAGTGTCTCCCTACTAGTAGGTTGTTCTAATTCATCATTATCCTTTGTATCAAGTTATCATCATCATGTCTTAAATCATAGGTCAAATTATTCATGTTTTCCATAATCAGAGTACAATGACTATAACCACCTATGGGTAAATCATTGTATACCATCCCATCTGCATTTCTCAATGATTCTAATTGCCTTTGGGAAAATAATTATGTTCTCACCAAATTTACTTTATTTTTACCAAAACAAGGTCATGTTATTATCTTTCTTGTCTATCCTAATTGGGGCAGCTCCATCTTATTAATTATTATAACTACCTTTCGACAAATCATTGTGTTATCATACCATATTGCCACTATCAGGGTATAATGCTTATAACCACATTTAGGTAAATCATTATACACCACCCCACTTGCATTCTCAATGATTTTGGACTAATTTTTTAAATTCATTGTGTTTTCACACCATCATCTTCCTTTCTTTGGTTCCTTCATTTCACTTCTTCGTTTTCAAGGGACTGTTTGCCTACCTACTTGTGCCAACCATTCCCTTGAGGGGGCATCATATAGTTCATAAATTACCATTGAAGTTGTAAACACACATGACCTTTTCATTATTTGAGAAGATTTTACTATGCCTATAGCTTTCAATGCCTTCCCAAATAGGGGCAAACTATAGACACTTGAAACTAGCCAACTATAACCTCCAACCAAGCTTGTGACTAATTTCTACCAAAATGCACAATTTAGCCTAAAACACTAAAACACATTAAAAGATTTGAAATTGATATATTCAAGTTCCAATTTTGTCTAGTGTATCATTAAATAGGGTAATGCAATTTATGAATCAATTAAATTTGATCAGATCATTTCAAATCAAAATGACAATTTCACACATAGGTGTTTTGGATTGCTCTTTTCTATCAAATTTATTGCACAAGACATGTTCCTTTTTTATTTTTTGTTGGAAGCATCCTAAATGGGATAATGTTTCCAATGCATCTAACATCGACTTCCAAATCCAATCCAAGAAAATTTTAAGCCAATAATGAGACATTTTGAGCTAATAATGAGACATTTTGACCAATTTGATTAATTTATACGCTAAAGGGCCAAAATTTGCACCAAAGTGACTAATCATGCTTAAAGATAATTAAATATAATCATGAGCCTAATTGATAATTCTATGAAGCTTTTTTAATATTTAATATCTACATCATCAAATGACATCATTTTTTAGGAAGGCATCCCTAGGCCATAATTGCATAAAATATCAAGATTAAGCCACCCCATGCCTCATTAATACCTTCCATGCCTTTTAATTGCCTCTCTATTCCAAATATTTATGAAGGCATTTATTGATTTTTTCCTCAAAAATTGAATGGATTCTTAGGCACACATCTTCATCTTGAGATGGATAGTTCAAGTTCATTATGACCATTTTGCAAAATATATAAATAGGAGGCCTTCCCTATTGAATTTTAAGCTCTCATAATCCAAAGTTATCATACACAAATGAAAAAAAATCTTGAATAATGAAAATTTATATTGTTGAATTGATTCCAAAGCTTCATGTAAATTAATATTTTATGCCAAATTCTTGAGCCAAGTCAATCCAAGCCAAAGCCAAACATGGTGCCAAGGAGAGATGGAGGTAGCCACACTTTATTGATGTAGAATTCATGAGAAAAATCTAAGAAACCCACTTCAACAAGCTATTTGTATCATTTAAGGAAGGTGAAGAAAGGTTTTCTTTGCATTCTATTTGTTTTTTTCATATGTATGTTTATTACTAAGCTCCACCTAGTGACTAGGCTTAGAGATGTTATGCTAGTTAGTGTGTTTGTTTCATTTTGATTTCGTTTTGGAGCTAATATGATACTAACCATCCTATCTTGAGTCAAATTATTAGTTCAAAATGATCTCCTGCCTCTATTTCATCCACCTCTTTGCCTAAATATAAGCCATCAACCAAGTGTTCCACCTTATCCAAATCACCTACTACCAAACCCATTGCCAAGCAACCTTTTACCCAAACCACCAAAATCAAAATAGCTACACCTTTACCACTTTTATTTGAGTCTTAATCGACCATCTTTCATAGGTTATTTCATACTTCTTATTTAGCCTTACCTCCCATTAGACGCTTTGACCCTCTAGCTTCAAATCCCACCAAGTACAATGATCACCAAGTATGAGCTTATCATAATACACCAGGCCATGACAAGAAGAACTGCAAGGCTCTCCAAACCATTATCCACTATATTTACAATGAGGTTGTTCTATTAATAGATGAACCTCCTATGGAACCTATACTGAACTCCTCCACTCTCACCTTAGAGTTAAGAAGAATCAAACTAATCCTCTATCTCAACCTCTCCATCTATACTTAATATCAATGTGGTCACAAGAGCATAGTAGAAGGATAAATGGAAGGCTAAGGTGTCCATTCCTTTGACATACCTCCCTTCAAAATCCTAACCAACCTATACCTAGTCATCTCCATCTTTGACCAAACCCAAGGTGTATATCTTAGGTGTCTCCTAATCTAACCTTCAAAATCCATTGGAAGAGTTATCCTTAAACAACTTCATCAAACCTCGAAGAAGATGATTTTGTATGAGTTAATCTCTACTTCTACCCTCCACTATCAAGTTCTAATAGAAGCTTTAAAATATATTTAGGTCTAGCCTAATGACCCCTAAACTCTAGCCACCTTTATCAGTACCCTTCAAATTTCCAACCTTGTTACCTTCAAGGATTTAAAAATACCCTTCATCCACCCTAATCACCCAGATTATCATCTCTTCATCACTTCCTACATCAACCAAACCTACACCAAATAGGTCATGATTAATGGGGGAGATAACATAAACATCATCTCCTCTCATGCCTAAAACAAACTCAACCTATTAGACAATGTTATATCTAAATCCTCAATCATCCTTCATTCCTTCAATGATACCATGGCTACTACCTTGGGAACTATCATCCTCCATATCTATAAAAGACCCCACACACTCCTTGAACTATTCTATGTTATAAAAGGTGAATTCTAATATAACATCTTATTGGTATGACCCTGGATTAATTATATGGGTTGTGTTCCCTCTACCCTCCACCATTACATTAAATTTGAGCATAAGGGCTAGGTTATCACCATCCAATCTGACCCAAGTCCTTTTTAAACATAGAACATAACCTACTACCCCAGTGATGTCCTCATACCCCCATCTAACACACCCTCAATAGATAAAACTCAACCTTCAAACACCAAAGCAAATATCATATCCCCTTCTACTGATGAGGCATCAACTAGATCCTCTATACCTTCACACCAAATCCCTACCATAAACCCTTTGGAATCCAAATTTCATAATCTTTCATTGGGTAAATATTTCCTTTTAGCACTTGACACTTTCCCTACTCCTCACGTATATGGGTAACTTACTAATAAACAAGGATACAAACCCAATTTTGGAAGTATAATTCCATTTAGACCTCCACACTATCAAACACAATTTGTCTATGGGGGACTTGAAAAATACCTTAATGATTTTACCACCTCTCTTCCACCTCAACCATTTACCACTAGTTTTTCTTACCTCAATAAACCAAGTTTTACCAAGATATACCTCTATCAGTGTGCTTGGAAAGGTTTTCGTATTAGATGATATGAGCATGGCCACATGAATTGGTCACCATCAACACCAAAAAGCTACATGAGAAGCATATACATGTTTTCATCTTGACTAATAAGAATAAATCTAAGTAAATTAAAACACCTACCACTACCATTATTGAGGAAGATACCCCTTCCTCATTGACCTCATCTCTGCTTGCATGTGAGGATGATGACATCATCCCACCTAACATTTTTTCATCAACATGATCAGCCTCAGACCCCTAACTTATCAAAAGGAGGGGTGACCATAACCATCCCTTTGATCCATCCTAAAATGATAAGAGAAGACTTCCCTATCATTAACACTATCTACTGTTATGATGATGATTCTATCCTCACTTACCTTGGTGCCCTGGATTCTTCAATCCACAAATCCATTTCTCTTAAGAATTTAACCATGTTGAATGAATCCACCATGGAAATCAACTTGGATACTCCAGATAACCCCTGTATAGTCAAAATTAGTTGATCATTAAATGCTAAGGAAATTTAGACTTCCCTTCTTTCCTCCAAGATCACAACATAGAATTTTTTTTGTCTTACAGTGATATGCATGGGATTGAATATGCCATTTCTACCCATAACATAGTCACCCATTGTGATTCCAAGCTTGTTAAGCAAAAGATTTGACACATGCATCCCCATATAACCCTTATTATTAGGTAAGAGATTCAACATCTCCTATCTATCAACTTCATTCAACCCATTGATTACCCCCAATGGGTCTCGAATGTCATACCTATCACTAAAGCCACAAGAGGACTATGCATTTATGTGGACTTTTGTGACCCAAACCTCACCTATCCTAAAGATGACTTTCCTCTACCTAGCACAACCAGCTTATTGATCTTATAATTGGCCGTGAAATGTTATATCTCATGGATGGGTTCTTGGTTTAAAATAAGATCTTAATCACCCACAAAGATCAACACAAAACCACCTTTACCACCCCATGGGGGACCTTATGCTATAGAGTCATGCCTTTTGGGTTAAAGAATACTAGTGCAACCTACCAACATGTCATGACCTACATTTTTCATGACCTTATCTGTAAGATCATGGAGGACTATATGGATGATCTTCTTAACAAATTAAAACTCTGAAAGGATCACTTAGTCATTCTTAAGATCATCTTTGAGTGACTTATCCAGTATCATGTCCATTTTAACACCAAGAAGTGAATTTTTGGGGTCTTCTCAGGAAAGATATTTGGCTTCATTGTCTCCCTTCATAGAATCAAATCCAATCCTACCAAAATCAAAGTAATCCTAGACATGCTTCCTCTTACCAACCTCAAGCAACTCCATAGCTTTCAAGGTAAGCTTCAGTCCATTCATCATTTTATCTCCCAGCTTTCAGATTAGTGCTAACCATTCTATTAATTTCTAAATAAGGATGTCTATTTCAAGTAGAATAGTGATTATTAAAAGGCCTTTGAATCACTCAAGGAGTACCTTTTGTCACCACCTATCCTTACCCCTCCTAAAGATGACCAACCTTTCTACCTATATATCTCTACCACTGACCATTTATTAGGGGCAATGTTGGCTCATCAAGATGAACAACATAGAAAGAAAGTTATGCACTATATTAGTCACACACTAGTAGAGTAAAAGACATGGTACACTCATACTGAGAAACTCTATTTAGATTTAGTCTTCATGGACACCAAGCTTTGCCACTACATTATTAACCTTAAAAACTATGTCATTACTAACATTGACCCACTCAAGTACATGCATTCTAAGCCATACCAAAACTAACATATGGCCAAGTGGCTCATGCTCTTAAAATAGTTAAACCTTGAGTTCCTCCAATACAAGTCCATTAAGTGACAAGTTATTTTTGATAAATTAGCTGAAGCACCATTAGCAGATAATCAACCTCCTCCCCTTGAGTTCCCTGATGAGTCCATCGTGACCCTACCTCAAGTGTATTTCACCTACCAAGTCACCATGTTATTTTATAGATCAAAATGTCAACATGGTGGGGGAATAAGTATCATACTTATCCCCTTATATGGAAAACCTCTTACTTTATCCTTCAAGCTTTATATTGAATATACCAACAAGATGGTTGAGTATGAAGCCTGAATAATAGGCCTTCAAACTACCTTGACCCTCAGAGTCAAAATAATCAAAATCTTTGGTGATTCATAACTTGTGGTAAATCAAATCAATGTTTCTTACCAATGAAAGAATGATGTTTTGAAATAGTAAAAATAACTAGTTGACAAACTCCTAACATCATTTGTAAACTACCATATCCAATCAACCCTATGATCTACCAACAAGTTTACTAACAAGACGGCTTCCATTGCCTTACAAATCCCATCTGCACCCTCAAATTATAAATTGTCTATAGTTGTCTATAGGCTTACAAATCCATATTAAATAAAACTAGATTCTCCCACCATTTTCAATATCAAGGAGACCCAACTTGACCTTTGGTGATAACAAACCTTTAACTACCTAAACCTCGGCATTGTTCCCTCTAACATTTATAGGAATGTTATAACAACAGTTATTTAGATTACCTCATGCTATACCATTATGGGATGTATTATTTATAAATAAGGCTTTGATGGCCTCCTCTTTTGTTATTTACATAGTCATGAAGCCTCTCACACTATTAAATAAATACATGATGGTATTTGTGTGGGCCATTTTAGTGGCCTCATTGTAGCTAAGCTCATCCTCCATCTTAGCTATTACTGGCCTACCCTTAACCAAGATGTTTTTGATTATGTGAAAAAGTGTGTTAAGTGCAAATAACACACTAGTTTACATCACACACCTAACTATAGCCTTCATGTTTCCACCGATTTCTATCCCTTTTCATAGTGGGGTCTAGAACTTATAGGGGAAATTAATCCTCATTCCTCATAGTGACACCATTCCATCATCACCATGTTCAAGTAATTACCAAGTGGGTAGAGGATATTATTTTAGTCTCAACCAAAGTGGAAAATATTTTTAACTTTATAAACCACCATATCATCTATTTCTTCAGTGTTCCTCATAATATTATCAATGATAATGGTAAATAATTTAAGAACAAACAAGTCCAAGGTCTATGTGATGCATTCAACATTAAGTTAAGCTTCTCCTTACCCTATCACCCTCAAGCTAATGGATAGGCATAAGCCTCTAACAAAACTCTTAATAATATTCTAAATAAAATGGTTAATGAATATAATAAGAATTAGCATTTTCACATCCACTTCACATTATGGGCATATCACACAAAAATTAGAAACCCTATGAGTGTTACCCAATTTCTCTTATATTTGGGGTAGAGGCTATCTTTCCTCTTGAATTCCAAATCTCTTCTCTTCACATATATTTTATTTTATTTTTAAAAGGATGATTATATCATCACCATTTATCCCAACTTGAGCTACTCGATGAGTGTCTCGTAGCTACCCTTACCCATATTCATGTCTACCAAGAGTGTATCAAATGTGCCTATAACAAACACCTTAAAGCATGAAAATTCAATATCATAGACCTCATCTTAAGTGAAAATCAACATGTCACTAATATGGATAAAATCAAGTGGGACAAGTTTGCTTTCAATTGGCTTGGACCTTATATCATAACCCATAAGTATGGATTAGGATCTTACCAATTATCTTCTTTCAAAGGCCACCCAGAGCCTAAACCCCTCAATGTTTCACACCTATGTCCATTCTTTTCTTAGGAAGGATCAAGTTAACCTTTTTGTTTAACTTAAGCTCATCCCTTTTTATCCACCCATATTCATTTCCCTCTTTTTATGGGTAATCAATTAACAATAAATCATATGATTATCTGTCACTAACATATCCTAATCTTGAACAATGCATATCATGGCCCTACCCATGGCATGGTTTTCATGGTACTTTCCATTACTTCATAGGATGAATTACTATGGTCATTGTCACATAATATTATTTACACCTGATCAACCCTCTTGTGCTTCTAGTTTTGTCACCATGAAGGTGAACCATTAAGCTAACATAAGCAAGTCTATATCAAGAAAAAATCAAAGCAAAATAAAACAATTCCTATCATTTGCAATCATGGGTCATTCCTAGCATTCACAAACTACTCCCTTACAGGACAATTGTTGAAAACCTCTTTAAAAATACCAAAACCTAAGGTGGGCTTCTCCCTCAAATGAAAACTATCAAAAATAATTAAGAACAACAAATAAACTTAGCCCAATCACTTAAAGGATGGTTGAGTAAGAATTTGTCACAAGCATAGAAATTTTTTGGAAGTTTCTTGCATCGATCAGGTTCCCATATATAGCAATTAGTAGAAGACCCATTATCACAATCAAGGCAAAAGTAAATTAATCTTGGAAGCTATAATTGGCTCTCAATTAGTGTAATAAGGTGAAAGCCACAATCGGATTCAACAAGTAGACTTATCACATTGATCAGTCTCCATAGCTTCACATAGTCTTATTTATACTGACTCTTTGGACACCTATAAAAGAGGCATGCTAGTCTCATAAAAAGGTTCTATTTTCACCCATCCCCCTTATATGCAAGGGATTTTTGAGCTTACTTAACATTATATGGTTAAAACACATTTTTAGCTAATTAATAAATGTTAATGTGAAGAATTTTAAGGGCTTAAGTTCATTAAGCCAATCCAATTTGACTTTTGTTTTAGTCCTTATCAATGAAGAATCATCATCCTATCTTCTTACCCTATTATGACTAGTTGACATTTTCATTCTGGCAGTTGCCTATGGATTATATTCTCTATTATCCCATATAATGTTGTTAATTAAACTTATAATGCATTTTAGCATAAACATTAAAAACAAAGAACCATAAGCATAACCATAGCGACAACCATAACTATGACCAATGACATAAAGTAATAACATCCATTAACATTCAAATAATTAACCATTTTTCCACCACATGTCTAAACCCTACTAATATAGTATATAAACATTATGATTTATCATGTATTAAACATAGCCATATATCCAAACCATCTCATTCTTGTTGGTCCATCTCAACCCAACTAGCATTCTTTTTGTGACACTTTACGCATGGTCCCTTGACAATAGTGACAACATTGCCATGTTGACTACCTTTTGAATTCGCACTACCTTGCACTTACCTGACCCACTTGTCTCTTTTGGGAGCACTTCCTACCTTAGATACATATGAAACCTGACCTATTTGTGTTTTTTATGGGATCAATTCCTACCTTGGACACCCACTAAAAACATTAACCTTGTCGAAGAGACTAACAGGTGTACCCAACTACCATCCCCAAAAAGTAGTCATATGATACACTATTCACTTATCCCTTAGATTTGACAATTTATCATTTTCAATTATGGTAACTTTATTTTTACATGATCTTGATCATCACACCTATTATCACACTTTACATGCATATTTGTTCCCTCATGCCCAAACTATCATCTACCTTCATCCTCACCCTCACATACCTTGTCAAGCTTGCACTTGATTTGGTTTTTACCTCATCACATCCTAATTTCAAGGGGAATACCTCTTCCTATACTTAAGGCAATAAATAGACCTTCAACCTAGTAATTATTTTTTATTTTTTAGCTTGTTCACTCAAGTTGCATTAAAAAAAGGGTAAAATGTAGACACCAAAAATATGCACACCATAATTATAAATGTCAAAGTAGCCCTTGACCACCTTGGGACCCTCTTGGGACCAGTCTAACCCTCTCAAACCTATTTAATCTCACCTATATTCAATTTAACTTAATTATATTAACCTTTCCTTATATCATTTTTTACCCCTCAACACTCAACCATTGATGATTAAGGTAACTGTCGACAGTCACCCTGACTATCAATAGCTAGGGTCCACCTCCATAACCAAAATCATGTAAACTATCCACTTTTATTTTATAATTATAGCTTGTATAAATATTTTTCTAAGTCTTTAAATTGATAATTTATAATTAGATAGCCTAGTTGAACCTCTACTTTCACCTCTTACTTATGCTTATAAGAAGAGAGGAGCTTGGAGGTGAAAAGCATCTACAATTGTCATCAAAAACTTAGGTATCTAGGAGTTTAATTCTTATAGCTCAATCATCATCAAAAATCACCATCAATAATTTATAAATCTAAAAATCATATTAGAAATTCAATTTACTTCCTCTCCACTAAGCCTTTAGGTATTATTACTCTGTCAAAATCAAGCTAGGTTCTACCCATAGATCAACTACCTCAACCATCTACCAAATAAACTTATGGTAAGACAAGTACTTGTTTATAAGAATTCATTTACTTTATTTCCATTTTATAATCAACTCAGACCTTATCCATCTTTTAGAATCTATCTTTTGGATCTCATCAATTAGAAATTTATCAAACTAGATATTCACATAGTAACCAATGATGGTTGACTCAACCACCAATGGTATATTGAACCACCAATGGTTTTTTAACTATCGATGATCACCCCAACTACCAATGGTCACTATGGTACTAAAAATTATCAAGCTCAATTCATCTACCTATACCCAATCAAACCTATTTTTTTGTGTTCCTACTTGTTCACAAACCCCTTTTAGATTTTTCGAAGCATACTCCAACCCTCTAGCACTAGTATTAATTAGTTTATTACTATTTTAATCACTTATAGCATATTTATTAGCAATAAATATTGTATTTAGTTTTAGTACATTTTGATTCATTGATGCAAGTACCTTTTTCTTCTATTTATAGACTTAATTGTTTAAAATATGTGGATTAACAACCGCTAAGGAAGGTCTCACTTTTGGGATCTAGCTATCACTAAGCAATCCACCTAACTATTTATCTAATTATCAAGTCTTCTTTAGTGTTTTCTTATCTATAGGTCATCCTCTCAATCCAAAGAGGAGTTCTTCATAATCTTCTAATTTCAATGCACACATTATCAATTAGGTTTTTCAATATACCCATACTTAGTTTCTCTTTTCTATAATAAGCATGAAATTCATTGAAACACAAGATGTTGAAAGATTGTTGGTGTTGTCTTTCAACACATCAACCTCTGGAGGAATCTATCTAAACATCAATAGAAACTCTAATATTACATCAATTAGTCAAGTAACCTAGGTATTAATTTTGAATATTATTGATAATCATTCCTTGTATTTTTGCTTCCTAATGAAGTCCCATGGCTAGTTTTGTTGTTGAGTATTATTTTACACAAATTGATGAGGCATCCCAAGCCTATGACATTCTATATCAACATTTTTATGATCCCTATTAGCTTGAAAATGATCTTTATTATCCCTATTATGAGTTATATCATCCCTACAATCAACCTCATCAATATCTTGCTTCTCCTAGTCAACCTAGCCACTTCTCAACTCAGTCCATTTTAGGTTTCAAATAAACTCTCTTGGGATATGAGAGGTATATGATTGATATTTACACATAAAGGGGACATGGAAAAGATGTTCCTATTCATCTCATTCATAATGTGAGAAACACATTAGATGTTCCTAGTCATCTCATTCATAATGTGAGAAACGCATTCAATATGGTTAAGAGAGAGTGGGCACTTATTGAGAGAACAAATTAACAAAGGCTCAAAAGTGAGATGCTAGATGTGAGTGGCTCTATTTCATCCTTAGAGGATAAGATAAAAATTCATGAAAAGTATCCTCACCAAATATATCATCCCCCATACCCACTTCCCTAAGATTGTTATCAATTTTACATGATTCCTACTCATGAACCCAATCAAGCTTATCAAAGATATATTTTTCTTAATCAACTAGAAGAGAGAGTTGAAAAGAAAAATCTTACTTTTAAATCAAACCTTGAGAGGTAAATTGAGTTATCCAATAAGCATATGAATCATTCTATCTTTTGAACAAGGAAAGTGGAATATAGGCCCTCATTTCCCTCTCTCATTCTCACTTACTCTCAAAAAAGAACTCCTAGATTTGAAATTCCAAGTTGGAGACAAGGTGGAGAATCTAAGCCTAAAGATATCCCAAGTTTCTTGATCAATTCATCCACTCCTCAAATTTCATCATCATCTCAAGAAGATACTCCTAATCCTAACACACTAAGCTGGAATAAGATAGTGGAATCATGGGAAAAGAAAGGGGGTAAAAGCTTAGATGAATGTGAAGTTGAGAAATATCTTGATCCTATGCAAGCCCCTCCCACCCTTCCTCAAGAGACCTCTTATTTTACATATCATCCCTTTTGTACTCCTTATCCTCATGTAGATATCTATCAACTTCAATAGATACTTTTCCAAGAGAATTTAGCCAAGTAAATTGAGGAGTTAGAGTTCAGAACAAAACTATTGAGTCAAGGTGTGATGAAAGATTTAGAGCCAAAATAAGATCCTATGCCTAAACACACCCCATCTAACCTTCCTCAAGAGAGTCCTCAAGATAAATCATATTTCAATGAAGAGATTATCAATTGGAAGGGAAAAAACCAAGCTATTTTATCCTAAGGTCTACCTCCCCTTCCTTAAAAACTCCCAAAAGGATCCCCTACAATTCATTCTCAATCTAATGTTGAGTTCTATATGCCAACTCCACCAAATAGTTCATCTTGTCCTCACCCCATCACCCTTTGCCTTTATGGACTTGTTGTATGGGAACCTAAAGAGGAGCATTTGGTTGAGGAGAATTAAGAACTTTTGCTTGAAGAAAATATAGCTCCTTAGCAGCCATATTGGGCTAGGTCACCTAATTACAAGATCCCTAGTCTTGGCATCACCAAGAAGAAGGAAATTGAGGATCTTTCATCCCTTGAAAACCAAAATTAGATTATAATAGTTGAAATACAACTTGAGATTCCTAAATATTTTTTAAATTCTAAAGAAGAAATGAGTCATTGTGTTGAGTCTTCTTATTGTATTGATAATTAATAATGCCTTCCTTGTGCCAAAGAATAAATCTTAGATGAAGTCCTTTTGGATTCAAAAGAAGAGGATGAAAGATCTTCTCTTGTCACTCCCCTTCATGATGCTCATCAAAGAGAAGATAAAGACATGTGTTAGTAGTTTGTAAGCATTTTTAATGATTTTGAGTCTCTCAAGGGGCCTATAACCTCCTTACATCTAATTTCAAGTGATGTTAAGAAAGATGACATTTTATAAATGTCATAAATTAGCCAGATAAAAGTTCACCTTAACCTTTGAAAATCAAATCAAGATTTTACTAGGCTCAATCTTCCAAGGAACAAGAAAATACTTCTCTTTAAATCATGCCTACAAAGAAGATGCAAGTTGATCATGAGATGAAGAGTGGGTAGTAGTATGTGTACAAGGTGTTGTTTCCAAAATCAGCTTAGCTCATTTTTGGAATCAACCCCCTGCAAAAATTGTTTGTTTTGCCTTTTGTCTCTCTAAGTCTATTTTTGAGATGGGTTTTTCTCATTTTCATTTTGGCCCAACTGTATCATTAAAAATTTGTAACATCTTTTCTTTACATATTCCCCAAAATGTGAAGGTTGTTACAGTCTCAATACGACTAGGGGACCAAAATCTGCCTTTTTCAGTGTTAGTGTTTTTTCTTCCATTTTCATGCATGGGCAGCAAATTTTGCTACCAGTGCATTTTTACCTTTAAAATGTAGGAGTGGCTAAATTTTCTGACCTTGCATCTTGACCTGCATGGGCAGAAAATTTTGTTTCCCCTACATTTTCCCCATCACTCACATGCAAGAGTGGAAAAATTTGTTTCCCCTGCATGTCTCTTCTATTTTTCAATGCAAGGGCAGTGATTTTCACCACCCCTGTACTGCTTCAATTTCCATGCATAGCATTTATTATAGCATACACTAGGTTGGGGTCAATTTTTACCCCATTAAATCTAGTTTTAACCCCATTTTGCTTCATTCCTCCTCTCCTCCTCCTACCCTCTACGTCTAGATGATCCAGCAAACGGGTAAAAGTGCATTTTGGCATATTTGAGCTTGTGGCATGTGTGGTTTTCCAAGTAGGTTTTGTGTTTGGCATTATTTATTCTTCTATTTTAGTTTGCTTTCATTTTTGTCTTTCTTTTTCCCCCTTCCCCGTCGGCCTTCCAGACTTCCTTACATACATCGGCAGTGACTTTCACCAGCCTCCCTAGCCCACGAGTTTCTCATCTTAACCTAAAAGGGTGGCAAATTTCACCACCTGTGTTGCCCTTGTTGCTCCATTCACATGCATTGATGGTGAATTTCACCACTGATACGTGCTTTCCATAGTATCTTGTAGAGGTGGTGAAATTCACCACTGATGTAGGTCATGTCTGTAGGAGCAATGAAATTTGTTGCCCTTACACATTCCAGCCGAACATATAAGGGCAGAAAATTTCACCACCCCTATTCTTTGACAATTCTTCATGCATGGGTAGAAAAATTCACCACCCGTGTCTTTTCCTCCTCCCTCTTGCATGCAAGGGCAGCAAAATTTGCCACCCTGCATGTAGTCCATTCCACATACTTGGGCAATGAATTTTGACACCCTTGCATCTTTCCTCCAAATTTCTCCAACCTTGGAGAAATTTTCACTCTTTTTCATTTTTCCCCCTCCTCTCATTTTTCTTCCTCATTTTCTAACCTAGCCTTGTTAAGTGCCCTTCCTTGATCATGATCACCCAATGTGTGAATTTCCCAATTTGCCCACTGTTCCCTAATTACACGATCATGGTTGAAGTATTCCCTGAAGATTCTTGTTTGTCGACATCTGCTCAACCAAGACCAGTTCCAATGACTGAGGCTTCTCCAAACAAGTCAAAGGCCATGAAGTACCAATACTGGGGCATCTTTCCAATCACTTCAGTCACCTCTAATGTTGATGACATTAGAGATACAGAGATTGGCCACGTGGATATGGCTGAGTTCATGACTAGAACCAAGGTGACAAACCCAAGCTCCAAAATGAGGAAGATCATCGAGAGCAACATTCATCTGGTTGCCACTTTCCCAGTGGCAGCACCTCATACAGAGTTCATCCTCAAGTGTGCCTAGTTCTACAACAAAGAGACCAAATCAGTCTCAGATGCTAGTGGCAACATAATAATTTGGCTTGAACCCAAATTTATTGACAAAGTCTTCATGTGCCCTCCTGCTACTGAAGTACTAAGGATTGACTTCGTAGAAGCATAGAAAGAGTATGACAAGGATCCTGAGAGGGCAAAGAAGGTAATGAATAATAGGTGGCTGAAACCCCCCAAAACTAATTTATCCAGATGGCCACAAAATTTCTTGAGAAGTGATTTTATTGAAGAGGTTGGTTACTTGATCACCCTTCTCAGTAGAGTATGAGGCCTACCTTCTTCAAAATTCCATGAGTGGATGTACCCTTTCATCAAAATCATCCTCCAAGGTAAGCAGGTCATCTTATGGGGTGAGCAGATCAGCAACGCCCTTCATGAGCAACTAACCAAGGTACAAGCTACTTCAAAATTATACATGACTTCGTACCTGGTGTACATTGCGGCTTCCATGTGAACCTTTCTAGGTTTAACTATTGAAGGGGATAGGAAAACCAACCTAGTCTACTCATATTACCCTCAGTTAACACTACAAAGATCAATTTACCATTTTAAGAGGGTAAATGATGCCTTCTTCATGGTATTTTTGTGCCTCTTCGACTCCTAGCTCAAACAAAAGAGAATGTTTGATGAAGGCTTGGTAGTCATCAATGATTATGGCTATATGTTCCTATAATTTCCCTTCTACTTCCTTCAAGTTGGTTTTTTTCAAGGCTATCCCTATATGCTCCCCAGGTTTTCTTTTGATAAGTTAGTCCTAATGGAGCTATGTAGACAAATGGTTATTGTGTACAATAGATAGATGGAATTGAAAAAGTCAGGTTTCAGGTTTCTAATTGAAATTGGTAGATACTCAATTTTGACTGCAGAAAGCCAAGGTCATGAGATGGAGATGCAACTAGTTACTATGAAATAATTCAAGAGAAGGGATAATTTTGACTATAGAGGTGTCAAAGACATGATCAAAATAAAGACTCAGTTTCATGAGCCTATGATCGAAGACATCTGGGTAGACCTATAGACAGCTAAAGAAATCAAGAAAATGGACTACAACAGGCTGACCCTAGAGCAGATCGAATATTTAGGGCTTGTAGAGATTCCCTCCAATTTGGTCAATGACAAGAACATTATCAATGGTAGGTACCTAGCTGAGAAGGTTGCTAACTCCCCTCTTCCTCCAGTTCAGTGGTCTCAAAAAGAATTAACTTCTTTGAGGGAAAGATTTGAACCAATATTGGCTAACACCAATGATTGGTTAGTAGCCAAATGGATCACATTGAAAGAGTTTATTATAGGATTAGAGGCTGAGTTCCAAGTAGAAATGAGAAAGAAGGCCAAAAATAGGATCAAGAACAAAGGTGATGTTCCTTCTCCATCTAGGCCTCACAAGCCTAAAATCATCTTTATTTCCAAAAAATCAAAGGTTGTTGAAGATCCAGAATCAACGGTTAAGGGAGTTGGAGAATAAGGCTCCCAGGAATAGGTAGCTCAACAAATGGAGATAGATGACAAGCCCTTAGAGTAGCAAAGGACTAACCCTCTACCTTCCCAAGAAGGGGCACAGCCACTTACAGATGTCTCTCCTTCTCCACCTCAGTCTCTTATGGCATCTCCTTCACCTCTATCTCCTATCAGTGTTACTTCTTCTAAAATTACCTCTCCTTTTAGAGTAATGACTAGTGATCCTTAAGATGCTTCTAGAGATACTCTTCACTCCTTAGGCTCTATTCCTAGTCTGCCATCTCCTTCCTTCAATCTAGGAGAAAGATCTACCCTTGATTAGTCAACGACTAGTATAGTTTCACCTGTTACTCCTACTACAACCACTGTTACCACTAGCAGTGCAGACATTACCATGGTGACACTAGTTGTAGGAACCATTGCCACAGTAAGTACTTCTTCTCTCCCTCCTAAGATGTTAGCTTTCATGCCTAAAAGAAAGAAGCTAGCCATCTCTGTAGATGACTTCAAATTTGGTAAGATAGTGTCGATGAAAGCTAAGGCCCCTAAGAGACCAAGGATTCTCTCAAAATTGGTTGAGGAAAAGGGGCATAAATTTTTACAAATAGCTAAACCACCATAAGATGCAACCCTTGAGGGTTTTGACATGAGTAGCTATTCCATCTCTCATGTTGAACTTGGAAAAGTTACTCACGAAAGTGTCAAAAGTGATCTACAGTCTACAATGGACATCATGGTCCAAAAGTTCAACAGAGAAAAGGAGATGAAAGACTACTATAAGGCCAAGATAGAATAGTTGACGACAGTAATAAGGAAATTCACCTTTCCCTTGAAATGGCAACTCTAGAAGCCTTCTCTATAGATGACCCTGTCATCCAAAAAGCAGAGAGAACCTATATGAAAGGAAAAGTGCTAGAGGATTACATTGTGAAGATGCACACTTAGGGAATTTCCTTACGTATAGAGGTTGCTGAGAAGACAGACAAGATGAAGAAGCTGAGAATAGATTTAGAAGACCTTGTCTCTCTTATCTCTCAGGACATTGACAGTGTGGAGAAATATCTTGACAAGTGGAGGGAAATGTAGAATCTAAAGAAAAGCACCTTGATATCCATCGGCATTATTTCTAGCAAAGATTCCTATGTTGAGATTAAAGAATCACTGATATACAGGGTTTCGGTAATCAAAGAGCTAATTGAAGATCTCAAGTGTTCCAAGGATGCTAGTGAGAAAAGGGATATAGGCCTGTTGAATAGACTAGAAGAACTACCTTGCGACCTCACCACCAGGGATAATCAATTTATCTCAACCGAAGAGATGATCTAAGGATTCAAGGGTATGATTTAGAGAGATTTTGAAGAGAAAGCCTTCTCAATGACTTCTGTGGACAATATTTTAGATACTCAGTTAACTCTAGATAATCTGAGATCCAAGTTAACTAGTCATGCTAAGGCAATCACAGCATTGAAGAATGATATAATCAGAACTAGGGTCATCTTAAAGAACACCATTGCACTAGACAGTATAGGAATTCAGACATCCATTGCTATGTACGATGCTCATCTAAAGAAGTCTGGCGGCAAGAGCTGAAACATTTTCCCCTCTCTCTTCTTCTTTTCTCATGCACTTTTGTCATGGAAAAGTGCATGCAATTTTGTAATGTGTAATTACAAGAAAAAAATCTTAAAAAATATCTCAAAAGTCAAAGATGAGTCATCTTTGACTAAGATATTTTTATATTATAATCTTTTTATTTCTAAAGGTTTCTCCCTATATATGGTGGAGACCTCTTTTATAAATCTCTGTCTCTAATAATTGAGAGAAAAAACTCTGCTGAAATTGATACACTTCTTGAGACTTTGTGCTCAACTTGTAAATCATATTTTGTTGATTGAATGAGAAGCAGGTTTATTTTAGACTTTGTGTTGAAGTCATCTGCGTTATTTAGAAAATAGTTCTTATGTCCTCTTTTCTGGTAATCTCTTATTTGTTTGATTTAATAAGCAAAGTGTGTGTGTTGATATTATCTGAGGACATTTTTAAAAGATATAAGAGAGACTTTAAGCTACTTTTATCTTTGTGATCCTTTTATCCTTTGTAGTTTCAGGTGAAGACTTTGTGCTTCGTTTCACTCTATGGTTACATGTATTCTGAATCGGTGAAGGAGACAATGGAAGAATTTGTGCTTACGTAGGTTTATTTGTTAACTTTGTGACTTACATCATGGATTTTCTACTCTACACTAGATACCATTCCTGAAAAAAGAGGAATGTTGTTGGCCAACGATCAAGATTTCTCTCTTTTTCCTTGGACATCACCTCTGAATAAAGAGAGGTGGATGTTGTTATACCACCCCAAGTAATATTTTTTGCTTAATTATATATACATATAGCATATAAATACTCATAGGGAACCTCCCCTTGATGAGAGGAGAGATTTACCTTGTCTAGATCTGGTAAACCCACACTTTTCATGGCGTAAATCTCCCTATGTTGTGGTTGATATAACCATTTTGTCATCAGTTAGTTGATGACAAAATATTCACCCAATAGGTTTTTAGCGACTCCATTAGGAAAGAGCGTGCAGTTTGAAGTCCCAAACTTCAAACTAAAGTAGATCTTGCTCTTTTCCATTTTTGTTCTATAATCTGGCAACTCCACGCTACATAAAAAGCTAGAGATCTAAAGGTCTTTTTGACCCTATGTTTGAGTTGGTACAACAAAGCAATTTTGATCTATTTTCTCCACCACCTTTCCTCCAATGATCTAAAAGTCTTCCTCCTAACCTTATCGGGTCACCAACACAAGGTAGAGCTTCTTTTCCTACTGTTAATAGTGCCCTACCTATAAATACCGCACCAAGGTTTGTTATCTCACCATTTAATCATCTTAGCATAATGGCTCAAGGCCCATGGGGCAATTCCTTTGGTCCTCTTAATTTGACCCCACCCTTACATGAACTACCTCGTAGTTCTAGAAAAAAAATTCCCAAGTTTTTTGGTGACGAGAAGGTTCATCTCGACGAGCATATTACCACTTTCTCCATAGCATGTGGCATAATCAGCATGGAATTTGAGGATGTAGTAGTGAGACTTTTTTTAGAAACTCTACAAGGTGCTACCTTGGATTGGTTTTACCACCTTCAAGCTCAAACTATAACTAACTGGAATATGCTAAAGTCCAAATTTGAAGCTAGATTTAAACTTGTTGAAGATGCACATGCCTTGTTAGTATAGCTAACACAGATGAAAAAAGAATCCCAAGAACCCATGAGGGATTTCACAGCCAAATTCAACAAATTAAGGAACTAGATTCCAATTGTCGCTCAGTCCATGCCAAAGAATCTTAAGTGATTTTTTATTAACTCACAACTTCCCTAAAGTAAGTTTCTTATTGAGGTGAGCTGGCCCTATGGATCTCACATTGGCTTAAAATTTGGCTACTGAGATTGAGGATGATCTTATCCTTATAGGTAAGATCAGAAAAGACCTTAGTAAAAATAGACTCTCTTCATCTGTTGAAATCTCTTCTACAGGCACTACAGATCCTATGGTACAAAAATTGACAAATGAACTGATAGCTTTGAAGAGACAAATAGCCCAAGGTATGTCTGCTCCCACCTATTGATATATGCCTAGGAGAATGTTCCAAAATTAGCAATATCAAGGCAATGCTACCCAGAACCAAGGGCAACCAAGTCACCTATCTCCACCTCCAGGGAAACTGGCCATTGAAGTAGCACTTGCCAATTCAGTGGTCAGTTACCTAGAGGCTGAACATGACTTTTTGCTCCAACCTCAGTTGGGCCAACAAGATGACTATAATCTCTTCGATGAGCAGGAAGAAGAATTAGCTGGCGACTCCAATATTGGTTTCCTAGATTACTAGGATGAAGCTGGAAGTAAAGGAGAAGGGTTAGATGGATCCTATGTTGTTTTCACCAGATCTCAAAACCAGTCAGCTCCATAGGCTGACAAAAGGAAAGAAGAAGAAGAACCTCGACAGGTGGTTTCCATTGCTTAATGAGGAACTCCATTACCTCCTTAATCAAATGATTAGGTAATTCAAAAAAAGTAAGTACATCTAACCACCCTATACCTTCCACCTCTGTTGCTTAGACCAGTGCCACACCTACTAAAGACCCAGATGATGGACCCTCTTCTTCTGTTTCAAATTCCTTTCAATTATTTGATATAATTGATCATGCCAAGAAGACCAAGACCCAAATGATAGAGATTGAATATTTGAGAGCTAACCCTGAACAATTTGATAGGTTGGTAGAATATGTGAAAAAGAAAGCCATCCCCACAAGACAAGATTCTTCAAAGGCCATTCATGATCCCCCCAAAGATAAATCTACCCATAATAATCTTGTCATGACTCCTATTGCTCCCAGGAAAATAGAACATTTTTATGTTTCCCTACTTATAAATGGTTACAAATTGAGTAATTGCATTATAGACTCTAGAGGCTCAGATAATGTCATGCTAGCCAAGGTGGCAGATTCCCTTGGCCTAAATTTGACCAAAACTTTTGGGAGGTGTTTTTTTATGGAAAAAAAGCAAGTTCCACTCGTTGGTTAGACAAAAGATGCCCAAATTACTTTCACAACTTTTCCAAAAAAAGGATAGAAATGACAGTTTTAGTTGCCAATGTTCTAGCCTCTTACGACATTTTTCTTGGGTGGAATTTCTACAAAGATGTTGGAGGTGAGCTAAGCATGGACTTATAGAAGGTGAGAATCCCAATCTAAGGTGTTATGAAGAAATTGCTTCCTGAAAAAGAGGCAAGATATGTAATCACCCGATCATCAGCACCAAAAGCTCAAATTTCATTTGCATCTTTTGGCATGGGCAATTACTTCCTATCTATAGACAAGAGCCATGAGGCATTCGATAAAACTCCTACATGTGGCAACTTGGAAATATGTTCAGCTGACACAGCGAGAGAATCGACAAAGCAAAATGAACACACGGAAGAACCTCTTCTCCCAAGCAAGGAAATTTTCAAAAAGAAAGTGGTGTCTAATGAGGTATGGACCTTAGAATTTGATGGCAGCTACTCCTATATCGATTCAAGAGCCAGGGTTGTGTTGGTATCTCCTCAAGGAGATATTTTTCCTTTGTCTTACAAGTTTTAGTTCAACAACACCAACAACAC
Organism: Torreya grandis; assembly: GCA_037957365.1. Taxonomy (NCBI): domain Eukaryota; kingdom Viridiplantae; phylum Streptophyta; class Pinopsida; order Cupressales; family Taxaceae; genus Torreya; species Torreya grandis. Next base: position 681,646 of record JARHVA010002673.1, read on the forward strand.
AGCTGAGTATGAATCCCTGTTACTTGGATTATAGGCTACCAGAGAAAAGGGCATTAAGCTACTCCATGCTAAAGGGGATGCCAAATTGGTGGTTTTTTAGGTAAGAAACCTCTATCAAACCAAAAATGAAAGATTATGCCACTAGCACAATCTTGTCTGGGACCAAATCAAAAATTTTGAAGCTTTCAGCATCTCTACCATTCCATGAGAATTCAATGATTGGGCGGATGCATTGGCTATCTCTGCTACTCTCTTGGTTCCCCACCTAGATTTTAAAGGAGATAAGTACACTATTAAACTAGTCTTTTGACCAAGTGTACTTGATAATGCTGGCCATTGGCAAGTATTTAACAGCAATGATCAAATCATTGCCTTCTTGGAGCAAAAGGATAGCTTCGAATAATTGCATTTTGAAGGTAGTGAACTCTGAGAATGCGAAGCAACTTCTGAATCAAATATGAACATAGGTGAGGATTTCCTATAGCTTAAGGGGAATAAGATTCCCAAAGGCCTGGTTTTCCTAGAGAAATTGTTTTTTAACTATGACAGGTTTACTAAACAACAGCGAACAGATTCAAACTCCTCTCAAAATTTTGATCAGGTAAATCTGGGAACCAAGGGAGATCCTAAGATGGTAAACATTGGGAAATTTTTCACTCCTGAGGAGAGATTTAAGCTTGCTAATCTACTCCACCAATATATAGACATCTTGGCTTATTCTTATGATGACCTGAAATCACTCAGGTCGAATGACATTCGCCATGACATTCCTCTTAAGGCAAATTTTGTGCCTTACAAACAAAAGTCTAGGCAATATAACCCAAAAATCTCAGGTACTATTTTAGCTGAGATACAAAAAGTGCTTGATGCCCGAATAATTTTCCCAATCCATCACTCCACATGGATTGCCAACATAGTGCCTGTCAGAAAGAAGAAAGGTGAAATTTGAATCTACAGGGATTTCAGGAACTTAAATCAGTTATATTTAAAAGATAACTACCCCCTCCCTATCATGGATCAAGTTCTACAAATGGTAAGAGGTTTAGAAATGTTATCAATGCTAGATAGTTTCTTGGGGTACAATCAAGTCAAAGTTAGAAAAGTGGATCAGCATAAGATAGCCATCACCACACCTTGGGGCACATTCACCTATCAAAGAATGCCTTTTAGTCTGATAAATACAGGTGCCACATTTTAAAGAGTGATGGACCTCACTTTTAAGGATGAGATGGGTAAGTTCATTGTAGTGTACCTGGATGATTTGCTAGTATTTTCAAAGCATCATTCTGACCATGTCCACCATTTGCAAAGGATACTAGAGCATTGTCATCAGAATGGTATTTCTCTAAATCCAAAGAAATCTATTTTCGAGGTGACTGAAGGGAAACTTCTCAAACACATTGTGTCTCAAGAAGGTATTAAAATTGACTCAAAAAGGGTCAAGTCCATCTAGGAACTTACTCTTCCTACTAGCAAAATTGCAGTTCACTCTTTCTTTAAAAAGGTGAATTTTCTTCAGAGATTTATTCCTGAGTTTGTCGAGAAGACTTGTCACATCATCAACATGATGAAAGACAATGCTACCTTCAGGTGGACTATTGAGGGCAAATCAGCATTTAAAGACATCAAGGAAGTGATTGTTTGCACGTCAATTCTGGTTTGTCCAGACTACACCAAAAGCTTCAAAATATACAGTTATGCCTCTAAACATACACTCTCAGCCATTTTAGTTTAATAAAACCAAGAAGGTGTAGAATCTCCTATCTCTTTCATGAGTTGTCCACTCAAGGTTCATGAGCTAAAATATTCTAACATGGAGAAGCATACATATGCAGTGGTTAAAGTAGTCAAGCATTTCAGGTTTTATATCCTAAACTCGCACACTGAAGTTCTCATACCTGATACAACAATGAAGTCCATTTTGACTCAACAGGAGTTTGGTACGAAGAGGGGTAATTGGATCACCAAGATTCAAGAGTTTGATCTAGACATCAAACCTACTAAACTTGTGTGGGGAAAGGGTCTTTGTTAGTTGATCACCAACAACATTCCAGATGAAGCAGAAAGTGAAGAAATAGAGATTGAAGGCATGCCTACGGTCCTCTTTGTTTCCACTACTGATGAGTGGTATTCTAATATCGCTCATTTTTTGACATATGGTGAGTGTCCCACTCATCTCTCCTATAAGGAGAAATGGAATGTTAAATTAAAAGTTGTTAGTTATGTTTTATGGGATAATGCTCTATACAAAAGGAACCTAGATGGGGCATTTCTTCATTGTGTTGATAAGGTGCAACAAGGAAAACTCTTGGAGTCTTTCCACAATTTTGCCTATGGAGGGCATTTTTCTACACTGGTGATAGTGCACAAGATTTTGTGAGTAAGGTACTATTGGCCCATGCTATTTCAGGATGCCTACAGATGGGTGCGTAGGTGTGAATTGTGTCAACAGTTCATTGGGAAGCCTAAATTGGCTGCATTACCTCTCAAGCCAGTAGTAATCAAGGAGCCTTTTTACCAGTGGGGTATTGACTTCATTGGCACAGTCAACCCATCTTCAAGTGCTGAACATGATTATGTCCTCACGGTGACTGATTACTTTACCAAGTGGGTGGAAGCCATCCCAACCAAGCACACTACATCTGAAGTGGTGTGCAATTTTCTCAAGGAAAATATTATCTCTCAATTTGGGGTACCACTTAAAATTGTAATAGATAATGCAGCCTATTTTTCTTCACATGAAATTACTTAATTCTATTTTTATTATGGGATTACTCTATCCCACACTTCAGATTATTTCCCCCAGGGAAATGGCCAAGTAGAATCGAGCAATAAGAATCTAGTCACTATTATCAAGAAATTGGTAGACGACAATCAGAAGACTTGGCACAAGACATTATTTGATGCTTTATGGGTGGATAGGATTACTCCCAAGAGGGATATAGGTATGTTGCCTTTCCATCTTCTGTATGGCTTGAATTTAGAGATCCCCATCACCCTAGAACTACCAGCGCTCAAATTAGCCAAAGCAATCGAAGACTCAACCTTCAAAAATTTTGTTGACAAAAGAATCATGTGCCTAACTGAACTGAATGAGCAGCGAACCATGGTGGTGGATCAAATTATGGCACATTAGAACCAGGTGAAGAAACTTTTTGATAAAAAGACTAAAGTTCATTAATTTTGATTCAGAGATTCAAGTCTTGTTATGGGACAAGAGGTGAGAACCGAAAGGAATGCATGACAAATTTAACTCTTTATGGAGAGGTCCATTCACTATTTGATAGCTCTGTGGTGAGGCCATCTTCTTGCTAGAATATCAGGATGAAACACAATTTGCACTACCCCACAGTGGGCAACATTTGAATCTATTCAACCCTTGAAGCTTAGATGGATCCGTTTGTATATATGTATAGCTTTTACGTTTTGTCTGTTTTCTTTCATTTTTAGCCTGACTCCGTAGCCTAATGACTTGGATGAAAGCACTTAGAGACTAATTTTTACTCCTATTGATCAATTTGATTAATGGAAGTTCCCCAATAGGAGCCAGGTATTGTTTCCAAAATTAGCTTAGCTCATTTTTGGAATAAACCCCCTGTGAAACTTGTCTATTTTGCCTTTTGTCTCTCTAAGTCTATTTTTGAGATGGGTTTTTCTCGTTCTCGTCTTGGCCCAACTATACCGTTCAAAATTTGTAACATCTTTTCTTTACATTTTCCCCAAAACATGAAGGTTTTTATGGTCTCGATACAACTAGGGCACCAAAATTTGCCTTTTTTAGCGTCAGTGTTTTTTCTTCCATTTTCATGCATGAGCAGCAAATTTCACGGCCAGTGCATTTTTACCTTTGAAATACAGGAGTGGCTAAATTTGCCGACCCTGCATCTTGACCTATAAGGGCAGCAATTTTTTCCGCTCCTACATTTTCCTCATCACTCACATGTAGGAGCAGCAAAATTTTCCACCACTGCATGTCTCTTTTATTTTTCAGTGCAAGGGCGGTGATTTTTGCTGCCCCTGCACTGCCTTAATTTCCATGTGTGGCATTTATTTTAGCATGCACTGGGTTTTTGGGGTCAATTTTCACCACATTAAATCTAGTGTTAACCTCATTTTACTTCATTCCTCCACTCCTCCTCCTACCCTCTGCCTCCAGACGATCCAACGAATAGGTAAAAGTGCATTTTGGTGGATTTGAGCTCATGGCATGCACTAGGGTTTTTCCATGTAGGTTTTGTATTTGGCATTATTTATTCTTCTATTTTAGTTTGCTTTCATTTTTGTCTTTCTTTTTCCCCCTTCCCCATCGGCCTTCCAGACTTCCTAACATATGTTGGCGGCAATTTTTGTCGGCCTCCCTAGCCCACAAGTTTCTCATTTTAACCTATAAGGGCGACAAATTTTGCCACCTGTGTTGCCCTTGTTTCTCCATTCACATGCATCGGTAGTGAATTTCAGCATCGATACATGCTTTCCATAGTATCATGTAGAGGCAGTGAAATTTTCCACCAATGCAGGTCATGTCTACAGGAGCGATGAAATTTGCCGCCCCTACACATTTCGACTGAACATACAAGGGTGGTAAATTTCACCGCCCCTGTTCTTTGACAATTCTTCATGCACAAGAGGTGAATGTTTTTGCTCGTGGATGCAGTCCATTCCACATGCTTGGGCAGTGAATTTTGATGCCCTTACATCTTTCCTCCAAATTTCTCCAACCCTAGAGAAATTTTCACTCTTTTTCATTTTTCCCCCTCTTCTCCTTTTTTCTCATCATTTTTTGACCCGGCCCTATTAAGTGCCCTTCCTTGATCATGATCACCCAATGTGTGAATTTCCCAATTTGCCCACTATTCCCTAATTGCACGATCATGGTTACAGTATTCCCTAAAGATTCTTGTTTGTCGGCACCTGCTCAACTGAGACCAGTTCCAATGATTGAGGCTTCTCTGAAGAAGTCAAAGGCCATGAAGTACCAATACCAGGGCATCTTTACGATCACTTCGGTCACCTCTAATGTTGACGACATTAGAGATATAGAGATTGGCCACATGAATATGGCCAAGTTTGTGATAAGAACCAAGGCAACAAACCCGAGCTCTGAAATGAGGAGGATCATCGAGAGCAAGATTCATCTGGTTACTACTTTCCCAGTGGTAGCACATCATATAGAGTTTGTCCTCCAGTGTGCCCAGTTCTACAATAAAGAGACTAGATCAGTCTCAGATGCTAGTGGTAACATAATAATTCAGCTTGACCCCAAATTCATTGACAAAGTCTTCATGTGCCCTCTTACTACTGAAGTATTAAGGATTGACTTCGTAGAATCATAGAAAGAGTACAATAAGGATCCTGAGAGGGCAAAGAAGGTAATGAATAATAGGTGGCTGAAAACCCCTAAAACTAATTTATCTATATGGCCATGAAATTTATCAAGGAGTGATTTCATTGAGGAGGTTGGTGATTTGATCACCCTTCTCAATAGAGTATGAGGCCTACCTTCTTCTTCATAATTCCATGAGTGGATGTACCCTTTCATCAAAATCATCCTCCAAGGTAAGCAGGTCATCTTCTAGGGTGAGCAGATCAACAATGCCCTTCATGAGCAACTGACCAAGGTACAAGCTACTTTGAAATTCTACATGACTTCGTACCTGGTGTACATTGCACCCTCCATGTGAACCTTTCCAGGTTTGACAACTGAAGGAGATAGGAAAACCACCCTAGTCTACTCATATTACCCTCAGTTAACATTGCAAGGATCAATCTGCCATTTTAGGAGGGTAAATGATGCCTTCTTCATAGTATTTTTGTGCCTCTTCGACCCCCAGCTCAAACAAAAGAGAATGTCTGATGAAGCCTGGGTGGTCATCAATGATTATGGTTGTATGTTCCTACAATTTTTCTCCTTCTGCTATCTTCAAGTTGGATTTTTCTAAGGCTATCCCTATATGCTCCCTAGGTTTCCTTCTGATAAGTTAGTCCTAATGGAGCTTTGTAGACAAATGGTTGTTGTGCACACTAGATAGATGGAACTAAAGAAGCCAGGTTTCAGGATTCCAATTGAAATTGGTGGATACTCAATTTTGACTGTAGCTAAAGCCAAGGTCATGGAGATGGAGATGCAACTAGTTACTATGAAACAGTTCAAGAGAAGGGACAATTTTGACTATAGAGGTGTCAAAGACATGATCAGAAGAAAGACTTAGTTTCATGATCCTATGATCGAAGACATCTGGGTAGACCTTTGGATAGCTAAAGAAATCAAGAAAATGGACTACAATAGGCTGACCCTAGAGTAGATCAAATATTTGGGGCTTGCAGAGATTCCCCCCAATTTGGTTGATGATAAGAACATTATCAATAGTAGGTACCTAGCCGACAAGGTTGCTGACTCCCCTCTTCCTCCAGTTTAGTGGTCTTAGAAAGAATTAACTTCTTTGAGGAAAATATTCAAACCAATATTGGCTAACACGGATGATTGGTTAGTAGCCAAAGGAATCATGCTGAAAGAGTTCATTACAGGATCAGAGGCTGAGTTCCAAGCAAAAATGAGAAAGAAGGTAGAAAATAGGACCAAGAACAAAGGTAATGTTCCTTCTCCATCTAAGCCTCACAAGCCTAGAATCATCTTTGTTTCTAAAAAATCAAAGGTTGTTGAAGATCCAAAATCAATGGTTAAGGGAGTTGAAAAATAAGGCTCCCAAGAATAGGCAGCTCAACAAATGGAGATAGATGACAGGCCCTCAGAGCAGTAAAGGACTGACCCTCTACCTTCCCAAGAAGGGGCACAACCACTTACAGACGTCTCTCCTTCTCCACCTCAGTCTCTTGTGGCATCTCCTTCACCTCTATCTCCTATCAGTGTTACTTATTCTAGAACTACCTCTCCTTCAGAGTAATGATTGGTGATCCTCAAGACAATTTTGGAGATACTCTCTGCTCCTCAGGCTCTATTCCTAGTTTAGCATCTCCTTCCTTAAATTTAGGAGAAAGCTCTACCCTTGATCAATCAATGGCTGGTACAGTTTTGCCTATTACTCTTACTACAACCACTATTACCACTAGCAGTGTAGACATTACCATGGTGACACCACCTACAAGAACCATTGTCGCAGTAAGTACTTCTTCTCTCCCTCCTTGGATGTCAGCTTTCACACCTAATAAAAAGAAGCTAGCCATCTCTACAGATGACTTTGATTTTGGCAAGATAGTGCTAGTGAAAGCTAAGGCCCCTAAGAGACCAAGGATCCTCTCAAAATTGGTTGAGGAAAAGGGGCATAAATTTCTAGAAATAACTAAACCACCACAAGATGAAACCCTTGAGGGTTTTGACATGAGTATCTATTCCATCTCTCGTGTTGAACTTGGAAAAGTTACTCACAAAGGTGTGAAAAGTGATCGACAGTCTTCAATGGACATCATGGTCCAGAAGTTTGACAGAGAAAAGGAGATGAAAGACTACTATAAGGCCAAGATAGAATAGTTGATGGTAGTAATAAGGAAATTTACCCTTCCCTCTGAAACAGCAACTCCAGAAGCCTTCTCTATAGATGACCCTGTCATCCAGAAAGCAGAGAGAACTTATATGAAAGGGAAAGTGCTAGAGGATTACATTGTGAAGATGCACACTCAAGGGATTTCCTTACTTACAAAGGTTTCTGAGAAGATAGACAAGATGAAGAAGCTGAGAAGAGATTTAGAAGACCTTGTCTCTCTTATCTCTTTGACAGTGCGGCGAAATATCTCGACAAGTGGAGGGAAATGAAGAATCTAAAGAAAATCACCTTGATATCCATCAGCATTATTTCTAGCAAAGATTCCTATGTTGAAATTAAGGATTCACTGATATATAGGGTTCAGGTACTCAAGGAGCTAATTGAAGATCTCGATTCTTCCAAGGATGCTAGCGATAAAAGTAATACAGGCCTATTGAATAGACTGGAAGAACTACCTTGAGACCTCACCACTAGGGATAATCAATTTCTCTCAGCTAAAGAGATGATCCAAGGATTCAAGGGTATGATTCAAAGAGATTTTGAAGAGAAAGCCTTCTCAATGACTTCTGTGGACAATATTTTAAATACTTAGTTAACTCTGGATAATCTAAGATCCAGGTTAACTAGTCATGCTAAAGCAATCACAGCATTGAAGGATGTTATAATTAGAGCCATGATCATCTTCAAAAACACCATTGTGCCAGATAGTATAGGAATTCAGGCATCCATTGCTATATATGATGCTCATCTGAAGAAGTCTGGTGGCAAGAGCTGAAACATTTTCCCCTCTCTTCTTTTCTCATACACTTTTGTCATGGAAAAGTGCATGCAATTTTGTAATGTGTAATTACATGTAAAAAATTTGAAAAAATATCTCAAAAGTCAAAGATGAGTCATCTTTGACTAAGATATTTTTATATTATAATATTTTTATTTTTGAAGGTTTCTCCCTATATATAGTGGAGACCTCTTTTGTAAATCTCTGTCTCTGATAATTGAGAGCAAAAACTCTGCTGAAATTGATACACTTCTTGAGACTTTGTGCTCAACTTGTAAATCATATTTTGTTGAATGAATGAGAAGTAGGTTTATTTCAGACTTTGTGTTGAAGTCATCTGCATTATTTAGGAAATAGTTTTTATGTCCTCTTTCCTGGTAATCTCTTATTTGTTTGATTTAATAAGCAAAGTGTGTGTGTTGATATTATCTGAGGACATTTCTAAAAGATAGAAGAGAGAATTTGAGCTAATTTTATTTTTGTGATCTTTTTATCCTTTGTAGTTTCAGGTGAAGACTTTGTGCTTCGTTTCACTCTATGGTTACATGTATTCCGAATCGGTGAAGGTGACAATGGAAGACTTTGTGCTTACGGTAGGTTTCTTTGTTAACTTTGTGACTTACTTCAGGGATTTTTTTCTCTACGCTAGATACCATTCCTGAAAGAAGAGGAATGTTGTTGGATAATGACTAGGATTTCTCTCTCTTATTCCTTGGACATCACCTCTGAAAAAAGAGAGTGGATGTTGTTATACCACCCCAAGTATTATTTTCTACGTAATTATATATACATATAGCATATAAATATTCATAGGGAACCTCCCCTTGATGAGAGGAGAGATTTACCTCGTCTAGATTTGGTAAACCCACACTTTTCATGGCGTAAATCTCCCTATGTTGTGGTTGATATACCCATTTTGTCATCAGTTAGTTGACGACAAAATATTCACCCAACACAAGGCCAAAAATAATAAATTTATATTGGATACCTATTTGAACATGGTTTATTTTAGAACATAGCAAGTGAAGTGCCAACAAATAGGTTTGATCTATCAAGTATCTAATCCTATGAATAACATGTTTGGCACTATGATTCATCTCATGAAGAAGAAGATTAAATTGAATTTCCTTTTGATATTTAAAAAGAAGTATGCTTAGTTTCTAGTTGTGCATAGTTGTTTGTTTATTTGTTTCCCTAAGTGTTTTGAGCACATATGTGTGTCTTGATAGAGTTTTTGCTTTGCTTTGTTTGTGTCCTTTATTTTATGTGGTTGAGGTAATTAGTTGTCTTATCTTTATCAAATCCTTGTTGTCAAGTGTTAATTCTTCTTGTTTGTCTTAGACTTTATATGACTCCCTAAACCCATGAATGGATAAGGCTACTAATATTTAGCATAATAGGCATGCTACACCTATGAGTCACCAATTTATTGACCAAATTTGACCTTACAAGTCAAATTGGGACATTTATAGGTAAAAACTTGATCTTTAGAGGTTTTAGGGGTCTAATATTTTATCATAAGGTATGTTATTGTCTATTTGATGTAATTTAATGTTATTTTAGCCTTGGTCCTAATCTAATTAATATATATGTAATTTTGAGTCAATTAGGAACCATTTTGGGGTCATAAATGCAAGTAGCATGGTTTTCAAGGTGTCCAAGTGTCTTAATTTTCCTTAAAATGACCAAGAGGTTATATTACTTGTTAAGAATGTCAGTCCCATCTAAAACTTGTAGATTATCTAATTGAAAATCAAGAAATCAATTGAAAAATGAAGAGTTTGGCACTTGCACAAACCATAAGGGAGTGTGAAACATGGGAAAAGGTTGTTAAATGACCATTAAGCTTCATAAAACTAATTTCCATGCTTTATATACTCTTAAAGTTCCAAATTTAGCTAAAACCATTTTTCTCCTTCTTCTCCTTTTTAGACACGTAGAACTGGCACTTAGTGTTTTAGATGGTATGGCCAGTTGAAGAGATTTAGACCAAATGATTTTGGGAGGTGAAATTAAACTCATATATATTAATTTAAATAATAATATTTTGAATATTGGTCAATTATTATTTATGAATCATCTCTAAAAAAGTTGGCTATGTTTTTTTTCTCATTGTTTCCCATACCCTATAGGTTTTATTTTTTTTGGATAGTTCCATACAATATAGATATTGATATTGTTTCAATATTATTTTGGATCTCTCCTATAATTATCCACATGTTTTTTTCATGATTTAATTTTTTTGGATAAGCCAAGTATCTCAAGTTTTAGGAGAAAACACTATTCTATGTTGTAGGTAGTTTGCCACTATTTTTAGAATCTCCATACTTTGTTAGTGATTATATGGGATGATAATAAGTTAATTATCATGTTTTTAATTTTATTTTTATCTCATCCAATTTCACTATCATTCTCTAAAACAACATTCCATGAGGTTGCAGTCACAAGTGAGATACAACCAATTGTTCCATGACTGTCATGCATAGTCAATTAGGTGGACTATTTTAGGATATTTAATACATACATGGAGTGGTAGAGAGTTTTAAAATGTTTATAAATATCATTGAGACATATAAAATTAACTTAGCCTTCCCAAATTTCATAAATAATAAATAAGTATTACAATCATGTGTAACATTTACACATAGTCACCATAGATATGTACCTACAGATCATGTAACAGGGTTAAACAATGAAAATTAAGTGTGAGAGATTATCTAAAGATTTAAAAAATATTAATTTTTCATTTAAATTAATTGGTGGGAGATCAAATTTTTATCAAGGCATATTCCTTAAGAACATTTCTCCAATTTTGTTTACTACCTAGATGCAACTCAAAATGCACCCATAGGTACCCTACAAGAAGATGACTAAGATGGAAAAGATGTATTTGAGTGATATTAAAAATTTAAAGGTTTAAAACATACATTTGAAATTTTTTTAAGGGGATATATTTAACAAATGGCTATACATCATTCACTATTTGAAACATACCTTCACTGCCTATGTTATACTATAGAATCCACCTATAGGTGGTACCATAGGGATCTAAAATGTTATATAGAGGTGTCAAAATAGGTGGAAAACCCCTTATTGAGGTTATAATTAATTAATTATATCATGGTAGATCCACTTTGGATGATATATTGGAAAATAGGTCTAGAAGGTTGTATCTTTAAATGATGATAGGGTCTTAGGGATCAAATCCGTAAAAGGCAAAAATAGAACACCTAGCTTTTTCATAGAGAGATTATGACTAGGTTATAAAAAAAATTATAACATCATAATGTGTTTGTATTGTATTATTTATATAGTAAACTGACTCTAAAATTTTTTGAAGGTATATCATTAGTGGTAATTGAGTGTTGGGGGCCTCAAAGTTGTTATTTGAACACTGAATTTCTCCATTAACATTTACAAGATTGGAAGCTTTAAGTGACTTCATTTTCAAATGTGTTAGTTTAAAACATGCCACTATGGTTTATTACTTATAAATATTTTAAATTATAATATATTATCTAAAATATCATCACAAGGAGATGATATACTATGTTTTGGATCCTATGCTCACCTATGGGCTTCTCCTACCTAAGAAGTTGACCTACAACCAGTTGCAAAGTCTCACAAACCATAGTGTGATCTTATGTTTGGAGACCTAAAAACATAGAGACAATTGTTAGATAACATCACTTAATAAATACCTCATATGGTTCCTATGGATTAAATGATACATGTTTCAAGGATAAAGTCACCTATAGGATCCTATTTGGCTCCAACATAGTGGACTGTGTTTGACTGTGATGAACAGTCAGTAGATTTAGGGATTGTGAGTGTGAAGAGTTCATAAGGATGAGAAAAATTGGTTAAAACCAATTTCAAATTATTATTTTAAATTATACATAAGCCTTTGTATATTTAATTTAATTATTGAATCATGTGGGATCATCTATAAGAAAGAGGAATACAGTCATAGTCATATGACCCAAGTCTAGTCCAATCAAAAAAGTAGGGTGTAAACAAAACAAAGTTTGAAAGGATCCTAATGTTAAATTTATTTTAAGTACATATAAAATTATTTAATTATTCCAAATATATCCTCTTAATTTTGGAAAAAATAGAGATAATGTTATAATCAAGTACCTACAGTCCACATGAGAAAACCTTGCATACTCAGCGTGCCTAATCAAGAAATGATCAAGTCACTTTGAGACAATAATGAAAAAATGAGTATCAAGAATAGATAATTATTAAAAAAAAATTATGTTATAATATATTAATGATTATTACATTAAATGAATTTGAATGGGGTTTTAGATGGCAATACACAGTCAGTCTATGACTGTCAAACACACAGTTTGCTTCCCTTATAGTCTATATTAGATTTTTGAGAAATTCTGGGGTCAAATGACCTAAAAAATGGATAATATTTGGTATGAAACATATTTTTCACTTATATTAACTCTTAAAAAATTAATTTTATATGATAAAAAAGGATAAGTGCCCTTTATTTTGTCATAGATAGAGGGCATTCCATTTATGCAAAAACTGATAGGTTTTGAAGAAGGGAGGTGATAAGGTGAGCTAGGAGATATTTATACTTTTAAAGTAGGTGTGGGAAGTTATAAAACACATAATAATAAATTTAAAACTCTCATATAATGATTAATCTCAATAGGGTGGCTTGGACCACAAGGGTTACAGTTAGGCTTATTACACAGGGTTTTGGCCTAAAGCCCGATGAGAAGTCAATCTCATTTCCAGCCTTAGGTGAGATTTTTGATTTATTGGATCATGTTTATAGGATGACATGAGATATTAATAAGATATTTTTATGAAAATTAATCCATGAAGAAGCATTTTTTTATTTTTAAGACAACTCAGACCTATACAAAGTGGAGAAACAAGCTCGATAAGAGAAGTTTGGAAACTCATATCTACTTGAATGCTTTGCATGGAGACTCAAAAATATAGGATGATTTTTATAAGGTGAAAAAAAAATGGAATTATTTTCCCTATCCAAATTAAAATATTTATGAATAATTTTTAAGAGACTAAAAGACCTACAACCCTTGAAAACCTTTGGATAAGGACCCAATTGTGAAAATGAAGAGAAAGAGATATCCAAATAGGGTGGAATGAACATGAAATATCTTGAAAAAAAATTAATACTCTTTATAATCCTTCCTATCCTTTTGGATTGTATGAAACTATAGATTAAAAAATACTCTACATTTTATTTTGATTTTTTCAGTTGCGCGATCCAAAATTTTAGTCCCTGCATTAGTCCTTGCACACTTTGGTTCGAGACATCAAAGTTTTGACTCAAAGCGCAGGCTTGAATTTATTTTTGCCTCAATTTTGTGTAAGTGTCAAAATCATGTAGAAGCTACCAAGTGTCATCATCTGAGACACATTTTATTATTTCTCTAAGTTGTTCAGAATGTGCCACGTATCTTGTGGTAACTTAGCGGATCCCAACAAGTGTTGGCATCTGCACTTCATGTTTCTTATATATTTTGAAAGCTTCTTTTCAATAAGCTTTTATCAGGATCAAGCAAAAGGTGCCAAGTGGAAACTATAGAAACAATGAAAGATGCCATGTATCCCTAGCTAAATAAAGTGAAATCTGCCACGTGTCAACATCCAAATTATCTTCACTTTATTTCATCAATAAGTAAAGACTGTGGTGGGTCCCAGGTTCTATTTTTGAGGCAAGTAGAAGCTGCTAAGTGTCACCATCCATGTAAATAAGAAATGAGGCCCGAATGTTTCTATAGTACAGATAGAGCGATGTGGAGACCAATAAGTGTCACCTTCTGTAGGATTCTCAAAGGAAGACTAAAATTAGTGGAGACTGCCACATGTCCCTTGATAAAGATGTGAAGAAAGTGCCACTTGTCCCTATTCCCTTTTTGAAATTGCTTGGATGAGAAGTGCTTTGTGTCTTATTTTTTGTTAATTTGTCAAAGTTTTGAAGAAGCGGATGGTGACAGATGTCAAAGATGGAACACTCTTGAGCAAAGACACAAAAAGAGTATGAGTTACGTAGAAAGTGCCATGTGACTTCAGCAAGAGTTGCAGAACATGCCAAGTGTCAATATCTAATGCCTCCTAAATAATAAGAGGGTTTCCAAGTAGAGAGAAGGAATTGGCCAAGTGTCCTTTCCCATTTGAAAGTGGGAAGCATCTTGGGTATCTATTTTGGCCAATGAACTCATAGGAAGATAGAATGTTTCAAATCTAAGAAATATCCTATGTTAGACACTTCCAACTCAGTTAGAGTTTAATTAGGCCGTTAGATTGGGAATGTGTAGACAATCTAGAGCTAATCTAATGCTATAAATAGGGGTGTAGAGATCACCAGAATCATCATCAGAAGATAGAGAGAATTTTCTACAAGAGATTATTGTCAAGAGTTTTTAGATTTTTTTAGCTGTGATCAGGAATATCATTTGCCTTTGTTCTATTTTTTTGAGTTAGAAATTTTATGTAACTGTGCATGTTTTTGTGCCTTTTATGTGACTGGAGAATTAATAAGAAAATTGAGTTATGTGCCTTTGTTGATATTTTCTATGTCACTGCAAAATTAGTCTAGGTTGTGAGCCTTTATTTCTATTGTTTTTCATCTTTTACATTGATCATGCCTTGTTCACTTTTTAATGTAATTGAATCTTACATATAGCTTCGATGTGCTTAAGGGTCAAATTAAATTTAGGTGCATCACCATAGTTAGAGTTTCTTTAGTTGCACTTGTGTTTCTATTTAATTCCTATCCCTTTTCCCATTATACCCTTGATATAAAGAAGAGCCAGCTTCTTTAAAATCTAGAGGTTGTTTCAGGTTACAAGTCCCACATTCCTGAAACTTCCCATTGTTGGTGTTAGGAATAGCACAATTTTAATCATCAATAGTTTTTGGCATGACCGATGGGACACCATCTTGAAAGTTTTTTTCAAGACGGTATGAACCAAAGAGCTACAAGGAGTCATAGCTGTGGACCAATGACAAGATCTCAATCTATTGTAAATCTAGGTATTATTTTTCCACCATTGGCAACTAGCCTGAGATGAAGATTCAATCAATTTATACCAATACCAAGAGTAAATATGGGACCTCCTATACCCCCAAGGAATTATGCAAGTTGGAACATTGGCAGTCCTTTGATCCTACCAATGCCACCAGCCACTTGGAACCCTATTCTAGTAAATGCCTTGAAGGCTCTACCAAAATTTAGTGGGAAATATTTTAAAACACCTGAAGAACATTTGCAAGATGTGTCTGATGTCTGTGCCATACATGTTGTCACATAGCAAAATGTTGCCATAAGATTGTTAGCAGCTTATTTTAAAGGAAAGGCCCTATAATGGTATAGATCTTTGACCCCATATACAATATCTACATGGGATCAACTTGGAGATATTTTCTTTGAAAGATTTGAGGAAAAAGGTGATAAATCTTCTCTATCGAAATAATTGATTACTATTAAAAGGGCACCACAAGAAGTAATGACTGACTTCAATTCAAGATTTCAAAAGACTTGGGAAAGGATTCCTGCTATAGCAAGACCATTACTAGGTATGGCTATAGTGTTTTATCTTAAGGATCTAAAGTTAGATATATCAGTTATGATTCAGTCACTTGGAGGTTAGACTCTGCCAGAGGCTTATGACTATGCGGTCAGAGCTAAAAATAATTTAATAGATGCTAGAAAGTTTCACCCATGGCCTCCCATGCCCATGTTTCTAGAAATTACCTTGCCATTACCTCAAGAAGCCCCTAATTCCATAGCCCCACCTATGTCTATGTATAAATATCCTCAACCACCTGCTAAAGAACTTGTCCCTGCCCAGTCATCTAAGATGGATGATATTAAAAACATCTTAAGGACATTTTACAATGAGTTGATTAACATAAAGAGACAACAAAATCCTTACCCTAGACCTCAATATCAAGGCTATCAAGGAAATAAATTTCCATCATAGCCAAACTAATATCAGGGTCATCAAAGATAAAATAACCCTCAGCTAGCAAATCAATTAGTGGCAGTCCCTACACCCTCATAGATTGTTCCCCCCAATCCAAATAGGGAGATTGTTCAAGGGCAAAATAATTATGTGGATAGCACCAATGCCTAGTGTTTCCCTTTTAATAATGCTCATACACCTAGAGATTGTCCCATGGGTAATCTACAACAAAAGGTAGTAGAGCAAAGAAGAATGGATGGACAATTTGCCAGTACTTCAAATGCATAAACTTATCAGTCTCATGGTATGCAAAATTTAGTGCTGATGGCTTAGATGCAAGGGATGTCTCTACAACAAGAAGAAGAAATAGCCCCTAAACATGCTTTGTTTTCATCGGTTGAAGATGAAGAATCAGTATTCTTAAATGGAGCTTCTGCTTCCAAGAAACCAATGGTGCAATCAGACAACTATACTAGATCAAAAAGAAGAATGATGGAATAGCTTGAAGTTGCAAATAATCAAGTTATGGATAATCCTCCATTTCAAGGTCAAAGAAGCATAACTATTAGATAGGAAGTGCCTCAGCCAGTGTAGAACCAAGTGATTCCTATACAAGTCCAAGAAAAAGCAAGGTATTCTTATTTTCCAAGAAATCAAGCATTAGGACCAATGAATGTGGTGGAACAGCTAAAGAGGACTCTAGCACAAGTATCAATATGGGACATATTAGCTATTATTGAACAAAAGATGATGTTACAAGAAGCCCTACAAGGCCAAGCAATACCTAAACATAATGGCACCAAAGAAGGACTTGCTGATAAAGAAAAGCTCAAGGACATAGTTCTTTTGAAGACAACAACCTTTGTGAACAATGCAGCAGAGGTAAGTAAATCCAAACCAGAGCCTTTCTATTTGACTCTGATATTTGGAAAGAAACTATTGCATAATGTGTTAATAGATTCAGGGGCTAGTACTACAGTAATGCCTAAGCAAATAGTTGATGCTTTAAAAATAAAGTATGAACCACTTACTAAAGGAGTTATGCAGCTAGATGGCAAATCAGTACAAACAATAGGGAAAATTAAACAACTCCCATTGTAATTATATACTTGTCCCAATATAATTGTCAATCAAGATGTAGTAGTCATAGATATACCTCCTATTTTTGGTTTATGTTTATCCAGAGACTTTACAGCCAAAATAGGAGGATATCTGTCCCTTGATTGGTCTCACCTCATCCTAAGAACCAAATATGGTTCAAAGATGAAAATTCTATCTGAACCACTATCAAAAGATCACATCACAAATGCACCAACATCAAAATTAGAGGCAGATCATGCTATGTTGAATAAAGAAGAAAGGGTTTTTGTTGAAGAGTTGGGTGAATGGATAGAACATCACCAAGAAGAGGAAAATAACCATTTGTTAGATATGATGCATAGTGATCCATATGGAAATTATGACTCTACTGGTCTGGGCACATATGTCATTTTTGATGAAGACCATGAAATTCTAAATGTTTTAAGAGAAGAGACACCAACTACTCAAAAATCTAAAAAAGATTCAGAAATCTGGACCTTAAAGTTTGATGGGGCTAGAAGTAAAAGTGGTGTTGGAGCAGGAATTTGTCTTGTTGCTCTAAATGGGGAGAAAATTTTGAGATCTATTCATTTCCAATTTGTTGGTACCAATAATGATGCTGAATATGAATCCTTAGTTCATGGGCTCATTTTAGCCAAGAAAAAGGGAATAAAGAATTTAATAGTAAAAGGAGATTTAGAATTAGTGGTGAAGCAAATTAGGGAAAAGGCAATAACCAAAAATGCAAGGATGAGATCTTATAGACATAGAATTTGGGACATAATAGAAGATTTTGAATCTTTCAATATTGAAGTAGTTCCAAGAACCCAAAATTATGAAGCTAATAGGATGGCACAGATTGGCTCATAGTTTGATCCAACAATTGGCCTATTAGTTAACAATGAGTTAGTAAAAGTTATTGTAAGGCCAACTGTCCCAGACAACGATGAGAATTGGCAAGTATTTGAGAATGATTCTCAGGTACTCTCATTCTTGCAACAATCAAGAGAATTTGCTGATCAATTTCAACCAAAAATTGAAGAGGCATATGGGGATAAAATTATATAATTATAGAATAATAAGTTTCCCAAAGGCTTAATCACTTTAGAAAACCTATTTGATCCAGAAGATGTAGGCCTATAGAATAAAAGGTTCCAGGTAAACAAAGCAAATTATTTTGAAATAGAGGTGAGTGAAGGCATAAAATTAAAAATTGGAAATTCTACAACTCAAGAGGAAAGAAAAAGACTAATTAACTTGTGCAAAAGATATGATAGAGTCATAGCCTAGAGCTATGAAGACCTTCATGGATATAATAGAGACATCATTCAGCACATAACAGAACTGACTGAAGGATCTAAGCCAGTCAGACAGAAGCAAAAGCTAGTAAATCCAAGGATTGAATCTCTAATGGTAGATGAGTTATAGAAACTTTTAGATTCCAAAATAATTTTTCCAATCAAACACTCAACCTGGGTATCAAATCTAGTACCAGTCAGAAAAAAGAATGGTGAAATAAGACTCTATGTAGATTTCAGAGACTGAATAGAGCATCTCTGAAATATCACTATCCCTTGCCATCTATGGAACAAATTTTACAAACTATGGCTAGATCAGAGAGATTTTATTTGCTAGATTCTTTCTCTGAATACAATCAAATTTGGTTGGTTGATGAAGACCAATACAAGACTGCTTTTACTACCAAATCAGGAACATTTGCATACGCTAAGATGCCATTTGGCTAGTCAAATGCTGGAGCCACTTTTCAAAGAGCTATAGATGTAGCATTTGGTGTACTTATAAATAAAATCATCCTAATTTATCTTGATGATCTTACTATTTTTTTCCAAGAATGTTGTTGATCATTTTGATCATTTAAAATCTATTTTTAAGAAATGTCAAGAATTTGGAATATCCTTGAATCCTAAGAAATGCATCTTTATTGTAGCTCAAGGCAAATTATTGGGACATATAGTATCTAAAGAAGGAGTCTCCATAGATCTAGAGAGAGTTGCAGCTATAATGAACTTGCCTCTTCCAGTAAATAAGAAAGCGATTCAGTCTTTCTTGGGGAAAGACTAATTTTGTTAGCCGGTTCATATCTGACTTTGCAGGTTTAGTAAGACCAATGACACTCTTGTTGAAAAAAGACCTGGTTTTCAAGTGGACTACTGAAGGAATGCAAGCCTTTGAAGATGTCAAGAAAGAAATTTCAACATCCCCAACACTTAGAAACCCAGAATTCTCTAAGCCTTTTATAATATATGTCTATGGAGGAGAGCTCAGTATTGTTGTTGTCCTAACATAGAAGGATGATAGATAGGAGGGAGAGCATCCAATTGCCTTTTTCTCAAGGAATCTTAGGGAATATGAAACCAAATACAACTTTGTGGAAAAATAAGCATATGCTATGGTAAAAGCTCTCAAGAAATTCAAACATATAGTATCAAGAAGTAAGATTTTGATACTTGTGGCTCACCTAAGTGTTAGAGAATACATTATGGAGTGTGAAATTACTAAAAAAAGAGCAATCTAGATAATGAAGATCCTTGAATATGATTTAGAGGTTAAACTGACTAAGTTAGTTAGAGGTAGAGGGTTGTACCAATACATGACTCAAGATATTGAAAAGATGATACCTATAGAAACAGATTTAGAAATAGAAAAGGAAACTGTATTAAGGATACAAGAGGTTGATCAAAACTCCTAGGTCAAAAATAGGATTCATTTTATGAAATATGGGATTTACCCAAGAGAACTCCCTCAAAACAAAAGGAGATACTATAGAATGCAAGGGGTCCATTTTGTTTTAATTGAACAAGTTCTTTTTAGAAGAAATTCTGATGGTAAACTTTTAAGATGTGTAGAGAAGGATGAGGCTAAGAAAATACTGCATGAAATGCATCATGGAGTCTCAGGTGGACATTTTTCTATGAATACCATAGCCATAAAGATAAGTGAGGTAGGTTATTTCTAGCCTACTTTATTTACAGACAGTTATCAACTGGTTAAAAAATGTCAATCTTGTCAATATTATGTAGGGATGAGAAGGAATGCAGCAATGCCTCTTAGTCCTATAATTTTTGATGAACCTTTTTTCTTAATTAGGTCTTGACTTCATTGGAATGATAAATCTAGTGTCTAGTATGGGTCATAAATGGATTTTAACTACCACAGATTATTTCACTAGATAGACTGAGGTAGTGCCAGTTAAAGAAGCAATAGAAAATGTGATCCTAGATTTTCTAGGGAGTATCACTACTCACTTTGGGGCTCCTCACACCATAATTTTAGATAATGTTAAAGCATTTTTAGGGTCTAAAGTATCTGAATTTGCATTAAAGCATGGAATATATCTAAAAACTTCCTCTAATTATTACCCTTAGAGTAATGGTTTGGCAGAATCAAATAATAAAAACCTGATTAGACTCATCAAGAGAGTAAGGACTGATCATCACAAGGAGTGGCATAAAGTGCTTAATATAGCACTGTGGGCTGATAGAATTACACTTAAGTAGGTGATGAAAATGTCCCCATATGAATTGGTCTATGGCAAGCCTATTGTAATACATCTAAGCTTGGAGATTCCTACTCTCCAACTGATAAAATAGATTGAAATTGAGGAAAATTGCCCCATGTAGGTTAGACTTGCTGAACTTTTGGAAGTTCAAGAAAGGAGGGATGTAGCACATGATTCGTTAATAAAGCATCTGAAAATAATTAAAGATTGCTTTGATAAAAGGACTTCAAATCCCCATTTTTAAGTAGGCTCAATTGTTTTGAAATGGGATGCAAGAGCCGCCAAGTCAGGTCAACATACTAAATTTGAAGCATTATGGACTAGCCCCTATAAAATTGGTGCATGTAAAAAAAAGAATTTGTTTGAGCTAGAAACAATAGAGGGTGAACCTGAAGAGATTCCTGTGAATGGGATCTACTTGAAACATTTCAGTTAAGCTGTGTCTCTAATGTATTATAGTTAGATAGTTTCCCTTTCCTAGTTGCTTTGTTTTCCCATTTTATTTCCCGCTCTTTTTTTTAAATAAGTGTTCTTTGAACACGTATCCAAAGCTCAGATCCTTTTTCAAAATTTTCAAAACTCTTGACACATTAAATATCTCCCAAATCCTTAAATTCCTTAAGGTACCTTGTGCAACCACTTTCATGACATGTCTTACTTGTTGTCCCATGAAGATTTATTAAGATTTGTTAACGGTTATCCAAGTTTAATGCCATTTTGAGATTTGATGGGTCAATAAATACCTCATGACAAGAGTTAAAGCCTAAAAGTGTCTCAAACATTCCTGCGTCTGCTAGCAAACCCCCACTACTTGCATTTTTAGCTCATAGCAAACCTGCTTAAGAAAAAGTGTTTCCTTATTGCAAAAGCTTCATACCTATTACCACAGTTCACTATTTTTAAGAATAGATATTGATATGGAGGGAGCACAGTCTTCAAAACTAGGGTCTGTGATTTACAAATCCCTTGATAAATTTATTACAAGCAAATCATATGCTTCAACCCTAGCACAACCATTAAAGACCTACCTATGGACTAGAGTCCCTGAAGTTGGTTAAGAAAACGACCTAGCAAAGGTAAAATATTATGTAGACAAAATCATGGACCTAATTATTTAAATAATTAGTAGCAAAACTATCAGAGAAGGGGTGCATCAAAGGTGTCTTGAGAGGGCCAAGGTGGGACAATATGAAACATTCACAATGAGGATATGGACTTCCCAACTGGCACAATTCATTATCCCAAGTGTGCATCCATACCCTAACTTGGTTGAAATATGTGTTGGATTGTTTCATGCACCTTAAAATACCATACAATAGGGTCCATTCATAGTGAAAATTATACCAAAGACCATCAAAGACATGTTGGCCCTGTACCATGACAAGACAGCCATGTTTCCCACCATTGCCAAGATGCAAAAAATGTGGGAAAATTTCAATACTCAATTGAGGTTTCTAAAATTAGAGCTATAATTAGGTGATGATGATACTACTATGTTGACACTACCAACAACAAGAGCGAAATTTGCCCAAGCTAGTCAAGATGCACTTTCCATGATGGCTTTCATTTTTAGAATGAAAGATGATATAACCATCTATGAAGAACAAATGGCTATCCTTTTCAAATTGAAAACTATTGACAAGACTCAGGAGTATCAGCTTGATTTCTCTAAGTAGATTGCATATTCAATGGTGGAATAACTTTCCCAGTTCAAATCTAAATGGATTTTCAGGTATTCCTCTTATTTGTTTCACCTTATGTTGTATCAAAATTCTATCATCTTTTCCCAACACATGCATTTAAACATGTATGACCCAAACTTCAGTCTACATAGGACCACTCTTGTGTCTGTATGGACACATATCTTGTAAAAAACTAGTGACCCATATGAATTTTGGGAACTTTTTGTTGCCCCTGCTTTTTGTCATCTGAGCCCAGAACCAGTTATCAATAGACTATTTCCAAGTGTTTCAAACCTTATGACCAATTGCCCTATTCTTTGTGATTACTTTTTTGGATCCCATCATACTATTATTAGAGTTCATGGTTTTAGTGGGGAACCAGTATTGCTACCTAAGATTTTGACTCTTAGGTTAGCATTCTTAGAAGTCACCAGGCAAGTGTCTATGGTAAACAATGAATATGGATCTAGGAAGAAGAAGACAAAAATGTATGATGTTCCATGGGTGACAAACAACATGGCACTAGAGGCTAGAGATATTGAGGTCATGTTGCTTAGAAAGCTAGCCTTCCTGGGTTTCTTTCTAATTGAAAATAAATGGGTATATGACCCAAATGGTTTCATAGCTTCATGGATCAAGACTAATAGGGTTGCTGCCAAAAATTGCACATGAGGGCCACCCCTTTTGGGAAGACAAGAAAAATCCTAGGGAAGACATTCCTGAGTTTTATGTTGAATTAATGGATTTTCCTCTTCAAAAAAATAGACCATGGGAAACTTTTTATGTTAAGCAAAGATATTTTGACCCTAAAATCAAAATGACTTTTGGTTTAAGAAGAGCATTAAAGAATAAAGACTAGAACACTGAAAAAATAGAAGCCTATTGGAAATATAGGCAAGAGATTTGTGAGACAACCCACTCTTTTAGAAATTTAGATTTAGATGAGAAATGGAAGGAACTCTAGGATGAATGTCATCTATCTCCTATGTCTATCCCTAATATAAGCAATTTGTAGACACAGGGTAGAGACCCAAATTCTAGAGTAGAATCTAGTCAAACATCATAGGCCCTAGTGTAAACTTTAGTAGCAATCACTGTAACTGTTTGGCCCCAATCTCTTAGTAACATTTAAAAAAAAAGGGTGTGGTATCTTCACCACCAAAAACTTCTCCATCATCATCAGTCCTTGAAGTTCCCAGTTCTACACAAGCACCACTAGTAGTAGTGGTAAATGTTGAAGAGAAAGGAGCATAGTCAGGAGAAAAAATGCCAAAGAAATGTAAGATGCTGAGGTTCCAACTAGATTCAAAGGAGAGGGTAGAACCATCACAACACCAAATACAAAGTACCCCAATTGCTCATTAGGTAAGTAATGTTTCTCCTTCTTCTCAATCTCTCTCTTCTCCTGTAGGAGTGATGATTCCATCTGGCCAAATGACATCCCCTACCACCTCCATTGTGCTCATTTCTCATTTTGCCCCATCTATCCATACTCAAGATATATCATTTCCTCACTTCTCCCCCTCTATTCCCAAGAAAGTGCCTCCTTAGATTTCCCCTAGCCAACATTTGGCTATTCCATATGGCTTACCACAAGGTTATCCTTTTGTGGGTGGGCACATTGCCTCTCCTACTTTCCAAACTCAAGCAGTTGCTACTAAGAAGGCAAGGGAAGCTCAAATAGATAAAAAGAGGTTGAAAGATAATAAAGCCTTAGCTATACTACATATGAGGTCATAATTTGACCCAGTACAATAACAATTGATGGTGACCCATTTGTCACCGAATATAGTCAAGCCAAATGAGTAGATGTAGCTAGAAGATTACACAATGAATGCAGTGGCTATAGACATGTCCCTTTTCAGACCACAAGACAAGGTTGAGCTGCTAACTAAATCCACTTATATAGTAGTTGAAGATTATTTGAAAATATCAAAGAAGCTACAAAAGATGGAGGTTGACCTAGCCCAATAGAAGGCAAATTGTAGCAGTTTGACCACAGAGATCAATACTAAGAATATTGAAATAGAGAGTCTTAATAAATAGTTGCAAAATACTATTTCTCTTCAAACTCACCAGGGTATCTAGGCCCAAAATGATTCTCTAAAAGTAGGGCTGATGCAAGTGAAGGATGCAGTGACAACCTTAAGGCGGGAAAAGGTAGCATTTTAGGAAAAATGTGAGGAAAGCCTTCTACAGGTTACTCAACTTCAAGGAAAGCTGCTAAATGAGCAAAATAACACCGTGGCTATATAGGCCTAACTCCAAGCTGAGCGACAAAGGGTAGAATAATTGACACTTGAGTTGGTTAATAGGCCATAGAATGTAGGGGTGTTAAATCTAGTAAAGGAGCTTTATGAATCAATATGGAAAAGAATCTCTCAAGAGATTATTTAGCTCAGACCTTCTCTAACCTTTCTACTAAATGCACAAAAATTGTGCAAAAAGGTGGAGACATCAATAGAAAACACTCTATCTACCATCTCTATGAAATTTTTTGACTCTCAAATGCTACTACAAAATTTATATGATGTAACTAATGGAACATTGTCAGTAGCAGGGATTAATGACAGAATGATCACTGCTAAAAGAGTGAATAAAGTTCTCAATTGAAATTTCATAGCAATCAATTGTAGATAGCTTCTAGATGTGATGAAAGAAGGAATCAAAGGCATGAAACAACACATCAAAGATCTGGTGCAATTAGGTCTTCCTTCTCCTTTTCTTGAAGACAACATTGTGTTGATGATTGATGAAATTGAGCCTTTGTTGTTATCTAAGCAAAATGATCACGTAGTTTTTTAGGGTTTAAGGGATGATTCATTAGTGCCTGAAGTAGAAGCTATTTTGATTCCTATTTCCAAACTTGAATTTAAATTTAAGGCTATCATTCAAATTTTGTAGAATTTTTCACACAAAGATATTATCAATATTGATTTAGCCTTTCATGAATTGCAAAATAAGAAAGGATTATCTGATGATGAGTGGTCTACTTACCAGATAGCCTTACTGAAGCTATGATTTTTTGTCATTTTGATCATGTGGGAGTTAAGGATTCTTTTTGAGTAGGCTCAAACATCCTTGAGGTCACCAATAACTGTAGAGTAAAAAATACTCTACATTTTATTTTTATTTTTTTAGTTGTGCGATCCAAAATTTCAGTCCCTACATCAGTCCCTGCACACTTTAGTTCGAGACAGTGAAGTTTTGACTCAAAGCATGGGCTTGAATTTATTTTTGCCTCAATTTTTTGTATGTGTCAAAAGCATGCAGAAGCTACCAAGTGTCACCAGCTAAGACACATTTTATTATTTCTCTATGTTGCTTAGAAATTGCCACGTATCTAGGGGTAACTCAGTGGAGCCCAACAAGTGTCGACATCCACATCTCATGTTTCTTATATATTTCAAAAGCTTCTATTCAATAAGATTCTATCAAGAGCAAGTGGAAGGTGCCAAGTGGCAACTACAGAAGGTTTCAATATGCTTTTCTAAAAATCAATGGAAGATGCCATGTATCCCTAACTAAATAAAGTGGAAGCTGCCACGTGTCAACATCTAAAATATCTTCACTTTGTTTCATCAATAAATAAAGACTATGGTGGGTCCAAGGTTCTATTTTTGAGGTAAGTGGAAGCTTCCAAGTGTTGCCATTCATGTAAATATGAAATGAGGCCCGAATGTTTCTATAGTACAGACAGAGTGACATGGAGATCAACAAGTGTCACCTTCCATAGGATTCTCAACGGGAGACTAAAAGTAGTGGAGACCACCACATGTCCCTTAATAAAGATGTGTAGAAAGTGCCACTAATCCTTGTTCCCTTTTTGAAATTGCTCAGGTGAGAAGTGTTGTGGGTCTAATTTTCTATTAAGTTGTTAAAGTTTTGAAGAAGCAAATAGTGACAGATGTCAAAGATGGAACACCCTTGAGCAAAGACACAAAAAGAGTATGAGTTATGTAAAAAGTGTCATGTGTCTTCGAAAAGTGTTGTGGAACATGCCAAGTGTCAATATCTGGTGCCTTTTGAATAATAAGAGGGTTTTCAAGTAGAGAGAAGGAATCATCCAAGTGTCCTTTCCCATTTGAAAGTGGGTAGTGTCTTGGGTATCTATTTCAGCCAATGAACTCATAGGAAGATAGAACATTTTAGATCTAAGAAATATCCTATGTTAGACACTTCTAGTTTAGTTAGAGTTTAGTTAGGCCATTAGATTGGGAATGTGCAGACAATCTAGAGCTAATCTAATGTTTTAAATAGGGGTGTAGAGATCACCAGAATCATCATCAGAAGATAGAGAGAATTTTCTACAAGAGATTATTGTCAAAAGTTTTTAGATTTTTTTTTAGCTATGATCAGGAATATCATTTGCCTTTTTTCTATTTTATTGAGTTAGAAAGTTTATGTAACTATGCATGTTTCTGTGCCTTTTATGTGACTAGAGAATTAATAAGAAAACTGAGTTTTGTGCCTTTGTTGATATTTTTCTGTGTCACTGCAAAATTAGTCTAAGTTGTGAGCCTCTATTTCTATTGTTTTTCATCTTTTACATTGATCATTCCTTGTTCGCTCTTTAATGTAATTGAATCTTACATATAGCTTCGTTGTGCTTAAGGGTCGAATTAAATTCAGGCACATTGCCATAGTTAAAGTTTCTTTAGTTGCACTTGTGTTTCTATTTAATTCCTATCCCTTTTCCCATTATACCCTTGATATAAAGAAGAGATAGCTTCTTTAGAATTTGGAGTTTTTTTAGGTTGCAAGTCCCACATTCCTGAAACTTCCCATTGTTGGTGTTAGAAATAGCGCAATTTTAATCATCAACAAAAACCATGTGGATGGAGTATAAAATAGGGTATTTTTAAAGTTTTATGTCTTTTTTAGATTCTAGGAGTCTAAAGATGCCAATCACATGGGAGGGAATATTTAAAATTAATATAACTACCCATGAAAATTTATTTATTAATAAAAACTCCTAAGTGTTCCTACAAGTAGCTTCATCTCAAGTAGTCAAAATTGGCAAAGTGAGCAAGATAGTGAGAAGTGTTAGAGTTTAAAGTTGAAGCCTATTTAAAGTGTGCCTAATCATTATAAGGACATAGAGGGTCTAACTAAGTTTCATAAATTCCATTTTATGTATTTTCATGAGAAACTAAATCCATTTTGGAATACAAGTGTGAAAGGTGGGTGGAAAAGGAGTTTCTTTGATTACAAGCAGTGATGGCTCACTTTCAGAGGAATCTAGGTGATTAAGAATGTAACCAATACATGGAAAATCATGTTTGAAACCCTCTAATATCATTACAATCATTAAACATATCCCTATTAATATTTTGGATTTTCCAATAGGGATGAATGGTAAAGATAGTTTTTTGACCCAACAAAGGGAATTTCATGCCACATTTCAAGAGTTGCATGCCTTGGATTGCCACTTGTCTCTTCTAAATTTGCATGATTAGTTTCACATTCCCTTATCATGTACATTTAAATCCTTTTTTCATCTTGAAACTTTTCCTTGTGACATTTTGACTTATTTCTTATCTTATCTCTCTTAATTTCTATAAGAACTAACCATTTTGACCTTTGTAAAACATGTTCCACCTGAGTATGGCAAACCCCTAATCATTTTCATACCATGGATAAATAAATACTACCAATTATGACTATTTATAGTGTTTTAACTTGAATTATTTACCTTAGTTAGTGATGACTATTGTTTCCTTAGCATTGTTATCTCATTCTCTCACATTTTTTTAGCTTGAAAGCTTCTTCTTACAGGTCATGTGAAGTGTTATATGAAGTGTCAAGGTTGAGTGAGTTAGTCTATTAAAATAGTTCCATTATATTCCTCCTATCATAAAAATTCATCATAAATTCATAATTAAATACTTATGTGAGAAGATTTAGATTAGAGAAGTGTATGCCTATTTAATCTCTTGGTCTCATGTGTGACATGCAACTGGTTGGTAGTTATCAATAAATTTGGTGTATCACCACGTTGAGGATATTTTAATTTAATTTTTATCTCCATTTTCCTTACAATCATAAGTGTATTAGTGATCTAAAAGTGGTACATCAATGTAGCTAGCCCTATCTAGAGACTCACCTCATTCTTAGTCTACCCATAGCCTAGAGGTGTTTGAATTATGCCACTTGGATGAGGAGAGATAAGACATCTCCTCAAAGTGTGTAAATCCAAGTGATAACACATAACTTAACTTAAATTTTCATTTATTGAATGTATGCAAATATCCTATTCTTAATCATGGAGGGTGAAATACCTACATCTGAGAGACCCTGGGGATAAAAAACTAAAAATATAATCAATACACACATACATAGGATGGTTAAAGTAGTAATGAATTACTTAGAAAATTTGGAAAATTGGAACTATTAACACAAGGTTCAAACCAAAATATCAAGCATGTAAACGAAAAAATGATAACAAATTAAGGACAAATGATTGTAGAACACACTAAATCATGTTGGGAAGCATGTAAAACAAAAATGGAAAAAAGGAATGTAGAAACTACTAATTCACATTGGAAATCATGTAAAACATAAATGACAAATGAAATATCAATGCAAGAAAACTCTAACAAAGATATATAAGCAAGTGAAAATTAAGCCCATGTAAGATAAGCATGTCAAATCAAACATAAATAAATCAAAAATTATTAAAAATGAAATCATTAGTCAAAATGTAAGACAAACATGAAAAATTCATACATAAATAGAAACATGTAAGAATGCCATATGCCATATTTAAGATAAGTAAAGTCTATAAAATCAAACAAGAAAATGAATGATAAATTAAAATCAAAATCTCTAAAGGATGAAAACTCAAACTTAGTACTTGTTTAAGAACATAATATAAGAAAACAAAACCACATAATAACATTAGTAGTATTATAAAGAGATGGTTTGGTAAAAAAATGATGTAAGGGTGTTTGTGAGGAAGGTCTAGTCCTATCCAAGGTCTTACAATGTAACTTACAAACTATAAATCAAGAGGTGTAAGTAGGCAAAGGTGATCAAGGATGTCATTAGTTAAAATCAATATCCAACAAGGTTAATATAAGTAAAATATGTTGTAAATAAGGAATATGAAGCACAACATGGCTGATGTGAACATCATCCTTAGCAAGAATGAGACACACTAGGCAAGTGTGAAAGGCTAAGAACTATCAACAAGAAGGACTTAGGACACTTTGACTAATGAACACAAATCTTAGGCTAACAAGTGGACATAGATCAACCCATAAAGGCTATATGAATGAAAATTAAAATGTACCTACCTTCCCACAACATGCTTCACATTCCTCAGGACCCCTTATAGAGTCATCAATCTACTATGAAGATCGGGTAATTATGTGATAAATTAGGTGGCATTAGATAGTATATGATATAATGGGACCTCGTAGCCCAATTTACTAGCCTACCACACCATAATGGACCTTAAATATATCATGAGTCCAAATGTGGAGGCTGAGCTTTGACTAAGATAAGATATGTTCCAAATATAGATCACATCTTTTGGTGTGATCTGAATTTTACTATTATTTTTGCCTTTTAATCATTATCCTTAGTTTGTATTTTATGATTTATAATTTAACTCTTTTTTTTGGCTTTTTCTATTCCTCCTCCATACAAATTCAGAGAACCAATAATGAGTGAAATAGGTGACAAATTTAAGAGAGATTACACTTGGTCACTAGAAAAAAGGACCTAAAGACCAAGGTGCCTAACGACTCCTAGACTTTCCCACAAATAAGTGTGAAATCTCAAAATTAAGTGATGTGAGCCTCAAATGAAAATAAATAAGGGAAATATGTAGATCATGAGAGATCCATCTATGTAATAAGTGAAACAATGATGAATATGCTCATATCTGATCACAAGGAGGTAAAATAATGTTATGAAATGGATGGGGATATGCTATTATAGTCATGTCACTAGAGAATCCATAATAACCTACAATCTGATATAGGACAAGCACCAATGAAAGTATTAGTCATCTGAAAAAGTGAATTAAAATTATTTTAATGTTGTAGTTTATGAGGAGAGCTTGGTCCTATCCATAGTATTACCTTACAACTCACAAGGTGAACACCAATGAGGTGAATTCTAAATAATGGGGGGAAATAGTCATAAAGCTACTAAGGTAAAGAATGATATAAAAATACAAAAATAAAAGAAATATATAATAATCAAAATAAAAACAAATTCTAAATGTAATGTGTAATAAAACCAAAGAACCTAAAGGTGACAATGATGCTAGTAAATAGAAACTAAGAGAAGTAAAGTGCACAAATATAAAGAAACACGAGACAAAAAATAACAAGTAAGATCTATGATAACATCTTTATCAAATATAAACATGTGAAATACAAGCCTATATATCTTATAATATTTATTGAAGCTGAATTTGTTTGTTATTATGCATTGTAAAATTAGAGTGGGCATCGTAAGATGCCCTAGTGGGTAAGTGGATGTAGGGATGTGCATCACAAGATGCCCCAAGGTCTGAAGGAACATGTGGATGGGTATTATAAGATCCCCCAACACGTGAGGTGGAGTGAGGTAACATTAAACCATTAATATTATTTGCAATGGGTTAGTAGGTGCATTTGGAGATAGGTAAATGTTTTAGTTTATTAGATTTTAAGGATGTTGAATTTGACATAGGATGTGTAGGAGAGGTATGAAGAGGTAAAGGAGGACCATGCATGATATGATTTAGAGTATGCATTTGAACTAGGTATTCTTTTCATTCATTTTACCTAAGAGGTTGAGGTTCAATAGATGAAATTATATGTTTAAATTTGCTCATGTTAGCTACCCTTTACTTATTTTTGTAGGAATAATGATCAATTATGGTTTGAACAACATTAGTGGATGATGTGTAGGTATGGTATAATTTTTATTATTTATTAGGTAGGTGATGTTGATGTGATTATAATTATTTAGATTGAATTTGTGAGGCTTGAAGATATTCTTGATATCATTGTTTTGTTAGAGTATCAATATTGAAATGTGGAACAAGAAAGGAATCAAGAATAAATTGATGAAGATAATAACAAGAATCATGATAATGACATATAGTATCATGCCACCAACAAAACTTATCATGATTGTACCATTTTGGAGAAGGTTTGGAAGGAAAAAACTTCTTCTTAAGTATTTCTAGACTCAAGGGAGGGAGGGTTGGGTTAAAATTGGCTGAATTGGATGCTTCATTTTAAGGTTGGAGAGGCTTGGATGAATCAATGTTATGACAAAATAATTGGAAGTGAATAGTGAATTAATCATCAAATAGTTTTATAATTTAATTAGAAGACCAACATGGACATGGTGTATAATAATAAAGACACCCCATCATGAACACCTTTACAGGTGGATTGCACACTTTGGCCTACATCTCATCTATGAATAGGAACAACACAGCCAGGACACAGTGGTCCACACCATCATAAAGAGACAACTTGAGTGGGAATATTATTTTTACATTCTCCCATAATATGAAGATAATGATGGAGACAAATATTGGAATACACATCATTTTTTCTATATAATATGCTTATTCTATCCAATTAGTGAAAATGACTTGTTGAAAAAAGCAAAAGCCTTACTAGACCCACAACCTTTAACATCTTGTTCATCACATGGTTTGTCTAGAAAATCAAATATCATCTAACTATAAACTATTTTTTGTTGTAAAGCATGATGATACTAACACTACTTTGGTAGATATTCCAGGGAGGACCTCTCATTTTTTCTATAAATAGAAGGTTAAACCTTAGTATTAGATCATCAAAAAAATTGAGAGTGATAGTGTGTGTGTGTATGTGTATACAAAGGGTATGCTCTTCTCTTTCCTAAAAATGATCTTGAGAATCAAAACCTTTATATATGAAAATAAAATTGTATAATCAATGTGTTTTCTTTATAATACCAAATCCATATCCATTTGTCTCCTACCTACTACCACAAGTTTATCTCATCCTAACAAAAAAATTAGTATCAGAGCCATAAGGAGAATATCTATCAATAAAGGGTCCTTCTATTAAGATATCTACTGACATTTTCTTATGGGAAAAAAATCACATGTAAATATTTGGTCTTGGATCCTAAAGGGTTGTTGGTGTTTATAAAGATCACAAGTGAAACTGTTCCCTTAGACATATAGGATTTTGTATGATTATGATTCAGGGAACTTTTACTAGTCTGTATTTAAAGGTGGTTTAGAAAAAGATAATGATGTACCAATATCAACTTGGGAATCAACTAATCTACCATTAATATCAATAGTTATGAAGTAAGAAAATAATCTATTAAATAACTGAGTTAGATAAACTGGTTGTGGTTCTTCAAGAGGAGGAACAATAGTACATACCAATTTGCATTTTGACATATCTGAAATCAAATAATAGATTTTATTTTCTTTCAATGATTGGTATATTATTGGTTCTAGCTCTTCTTCTTCTTCTTGGAATTCCTCTCTAGGAATTTTTCTACATTCTCTTTCTTCTAGGAAAATGAAGAAATCATCATTATCAATATTTTTTTCAATATCATCATCATACCTTTCATTTATATGGAAAGGCTACAAATGTTAGATTATTTCTTCAATGTTGGGAGAGTTAACTTTGAGTGGTGAATCTATACTTGTAAATTTATTTCTAATCCATGATTCATTGGGATTGAAAGAGCTTGGAAAATTCATAGGTAGTTGTTTAGGCCTTTGCAAAGATGGTGGCATTCTTAGCATATGTAATTGCCTGACCCTGCTATGAGATTTGGAACTTATATGAAATATATCTTTCCCATAATATTTTGTTGGTTCATGGTATCTTCTAGACCAAATACCATAGGCTTCATATTGTGGGTGTTATCTAGGAGGACACGATCTTGACCAAGGCCTTTGTATGTTAGCAAGAGGCTTATCTAATTCATTAGCTAGTGATTCAAGGTTAGTTTCATCTTAAAGATATTAAAATTATTATCCTGAAATCTCATGTTCTTCTAAGATTGGTTCATAAATATCTTATTAGAAATAAAGGTCTTCATCTTCATCAATAACATCCCACTACACTGCTATGCTGGAAGAATAGACAGCTTTGACTACATGATTCTTACATTGATAGTTGGGATCAATGTGACCATGATTTTTATAGATATCATAGATGATTTGGGGATTATCAATATGATGAGTATGACATTTGTGAAGGAAATTATGGGTATGTGAATCAAAATGTTTATGAGGAAAAGCGCAGTGCTTGAAGGTAAGACATTGGTAGCATTGCTTATGTTGTTTGAATTTTGGCTAGATAAAAGGGTGACAACCAAAGAGAGTAGTCTCTAAAAATATTACAGAAAGACAAGAGCCTTGATGCTTTTTAAGCTTCTATAGTTATTTAGCTTTAAAAATAATTGACATGGTTTGGGCAAAGATCATAATAGATAACACCATCATTTAACTTACCTATGATATACAATTGACAGGTATGCTTAAAATTAATTTGGCATCTATCACATAGAGATAAGTATAACATTGGGTTAATATTACTTGGTATTAGTGGAGTAATATGGACATGTATAAGGCCAAAATTCATAAATTTGACATCTTTATGAGACCTAATATACTCAATTTCAGACGTAGGTAATAGGAAATATATTAGTCTAAAATGCCTTACCAGGTTTATATGTGAGGGTTAAATCCATGGCTTTAATATGTGGATGCACTAAATACATGAAAGTGGTATTATACAAGACTTTAGATTTAACTAACTTAGACTATTTATAGACTACTAGTTTTTAGAGATAGAGGCTTATATTGACTTGTTTCCCCTTCCAAGGTTTCTTCAATAACTTCAATCTTAGGATATACAGAGGTTTGATCAAGGTCATAAGGAGGAAACTAAAAAATTCTTTCTATTTCCACTTTATTTACTACTTCAATTGTAGATGATGGTTGGGATATTTCAAATTCCATATTAGAATATGTTTATTATTTTGAAAACAAAGATGATTTAGTAAGGATTTAAAATGTAGAGAAATAAATCCATTTGACACAAATGATAAGATGGGAAAAGACTCGATGCAATAATAAACTAAAGAATGATCTCATAGTAGGAATAAATTAGATATACTTCAATAATCAGGAAGAATCTAAAAGTTGTCAGGAAGGGACATATTCTTATCTAGGATGAAGATATAAATCAAGGACTATGTCCCGCTAATCTACCACATATAATGATGAATCATCCTAGAGAAAAGAATTTGGAGTATTATACAAAGAACATGACTAATCTATATAAAGGAGGTAGATGACACCCTCACAAGGGTGTATATAAGTAATTAGAAGGTACCATTAGTTATTTATCTATATATTTTCAACTTACTGGTTCTAATCTAGAACCATCTAATATGTTTAAACAAATAAATTATATACCTAGGTACCATTCTCACTTTTCTAAATTTTTTGATGATCTTTGTAGAGATGTCTTGTATATAAGAAATTCTTTATGTAGATTGTCTATAATTGAAGATCATACTCAGCATCTAAGATAAACTTTTAATGAAATCTAGAAGTATACAGACTAAACATTGAATTATGTCAAACCTACCCATGATAAAGTCAATACCCTTCATCAGATGATCTCTATATTCAATGACCAACTTTCTACTATAGATACTAAATTATTTGAGTTATAAACTAGCTTAGACTAGCTAGTCATATAAGAAAATAAAAAAATAGTAAAAATGGAAGAAATCTCAAAAATCCCTACTATTCCACCTTATGGCACTACTCCCATTAATTTTGGTCTTAATTCTAGGCCTTGTAAGAAACCTAAAGTTCCAACTACAAGCCTAATATAAAGAACTCAACTTCTATTACAACCATGGTATCTGAATATAGATTCTATTCTAAATCTCCTAAATGAAATTAGTGCATGTTTTAACTTCATGAGGGTCATATAGAACCTCATATCTTGATCCACCTATAATGACTCTTTTTTCTATAAAATTTCTCTGGGTTATTACTCACAAATGGTGGAATTTAATAACCAAAGCAGAAAAAATTACTCGATTCCATAATTAGCAAGATCCTCTTTCTAATTTTTATCATATGTTGATAAATTAATTTTCCCCTCTAGTGGGAAATAGATAAATTGAATCATAAAAATGGTTGATGAAAATGCAATTGTATGATCTCAAACAGTTTGATCCATTTGTTATGTAGTTTAGAGAACTAGCTTATGAGGCTAAATGTTTTATCCATATGAAGACAAAAGTTAAATTTATTGAGGCTCTACCTTATAATCTCATTGATAAATTTGCTCAATACAGTTATGTTAAAGGCTTGAATTTATTTGCTATGTATCTTATAGATGTTATAGATTTTGCACGTCAACAAGCCATGTCACTTATTTATGAAACTAAACATGTTATGAGCTCATGATATTTATTCTCCTTAATTTGTTAGTTTAGTAGTTCCTATGGGCATATATGCTTTTTAAGTCATCCCATGAGCATTTTGTTTTATCCCAAATTTATGGGAAGTAGTACTTGTTTACATTAGAATTTGTATAGAAGTGTTGAGGCCACTTAAGGCATCCACTAATTTATTGTATTGAGCTTGCTCAAAAGAGATTACCCCATCGAAGTGGCCTATGATCATTTTAATATTTTAAATTGTTCTATTAAATTTAATTCATGATATTAATTACTATAATTTTGTGCATTTTTATTAATTCTTGTAGGAGGATCCTCTCATCTGGTATCAAAGCACTTTCCAAGGCTAAAATTTATTTGCCTTTAGAAAGTCTTCACTTTATTTTTCTACATAATAATTTTTTAGAAATAAGTATATTCTGTTGCATAATTTATTTAAGTATTTTACTATAACACAATAATCTATTTTAGATTAGGGTAAAAATCTAACCACATAACTATGGGAAGTGCTTGGGTAAAACCCCTAAAACTCATTATGAGGAGTACCATAAAAACCCTAAATTACTTGGCCCATTGAGAAGACCTACCATCAAAATGAGAAATATCCCCTTCTTGATTAATTAGTTCTCATCCATGAGGAAAACCAAGAGTTGTCACATAGAGCTAAATTCATGGCCAAAATTTTTTTGGAGAGCAGTACTAACTTAGATGGCATTGGTGGCCAGAGTGATATTTTTAAAACCCTTAGATAGCCATTAAAACTTGGGGCCCATTTCTATCAATTTCATAATATTTATATCAAACTCAAAATAATCAATCAATAAAGTATCCATAGATTATCAGAGGACTTGCAGGTAGATATTTGATAGAAACCAGAATCTACAAACCATCCATAAAGTATTAGTAGACTCTCAAAGGACTTATTGCTAGATAGAAAACATAAATGAGTATCCATACTCTCAAAGGAATCTCATTTTTTTTCAATATCTCTCCATTTTTATCCTCATTGATCCTCAAAATTTATCTAAACAACTAAAATTTGATTCCCTACATTTTCTTCCTTGAGCTCCCATATTCTAATTCCACTCCTAATTCCCACAAATCTCAAATTTCCCTTTTTTGGGTTTTGCCATAACTTTTATTTTTTTCCATTTGCCTCAAAAAATTTCCACTTTTTTCATCATATGATTCTACTCCTTTGTCCCTCTTTGACCAGTTTTTCCATTTTCACTACTAAAATTGTCCTCACCTTCATCAATCATACTCCCACTATGCAAAAGCATCATTAAAATCCCCTTTACCCCTTCTATTTTTGCCTACATTCAAATTTTTCTTTACTAAACATATCTTAACTCTAGTTCTCTTATCTATTACAAAAAAATATTATTCAGGTTATGGTAGTAACCCAAATAGGAGAAAAAAGCATGGAGGATGAAATTGCCACCCTCAAGACCCAAATCAAAGATATTTAATAAAAAATTCTTGGCCTCAGTCTTTAACATACCATCATGAACAAAAAATGACATCCAGAGTCTTCTTCAAACACTACATTTTCTTATTCTAGTAATTATCATGGGATGAAACTTAATTTTCTATGATTCAATGGTGCATATCCAACTAGATGGATCTATTACATAGAACAATATTTTAGTCTACATAATACTTTTGATGCCAATAAGGTCTAATTTTCATCTTTTCAATTATAACTTAAATCCCTTCAAAGGTATCATCGGTATACCAAGGCTCATGATGAACCCATATGGACTAATTTTTACACCCTCATTTTGTAACATTTTGGCCCTACTACTTTTGATGACTTCACTAGAGCACTAACTAAACTTTTACAAATAAAATTTGTGAGAGAATATAAAATAGAGTTTGAAAAACTAACCAATCACATAGAGGGATTGTCTGATTAATTCTTTAGGAGTTTCTTTGTCAGTGGAATAAAGGATGCAGCTCAATTTGAGGTCAAAATATCCCAACCCAACATGATGATGGAAGCCTTAGGGTTTGCTAAGTTGGTAGAGGACAAGATCATATCTCAGTAGTGATTCAAATCCAATTGTGTTCCCTTCAAAAATATAGCTCCATAATGATCTCAAACAATGTCATCTCCCATAACCACTCTTATCAAGCATTTTACTAAAGTAGAGATGAAATCCCATAGATAAAAAGGACTATTTTATAACTATGATGATAAATTCACTTGAAGACATCGATGTGTCAAGAAAAATCTCTACCTATTGGATGTGGACTCTCCACTTATAACTAAATATTGGGAAGATGTCGAAGATAAAATAGATGATCCAAAGGAAGCTTAGCCGATTGTGGAACCTACTTCTCAAGAAGGCCAACTAGAGATCTCTCTCCATGCCTTAGTAGGATTCACTACCCCACAAACCATGCAAGTAAGGGGTTAATTCAAGAAGCTCCCTCTCATAATACTCATTGATTCAAGTACCACTCATAACTTCATTAACCCTCAGATCACCAAATAGGTTTATTTTTTTATCCATACTTGCTCCAACTTTGAAGTCATGATTGTTAATAAAAGCATATTACCTTGAAAAATGAAGTGTCACAATGTGTGTATCTCTATTGGAGATTATAGCTTGCACTCCACCATGTTTGCCTTGCCCTTAGGTGGATGTGATGTTGTTTTGGGAGCCCAGTGGATATGCACACTTAGACCCATCTTATGAGATTTTTTTAAACTTTGGATGTGGTTTTTAGACAATGGGTAAAAATACACATTGAAAGGCTTACAACTAGGATCTTTGAACATCATCAGTTTGTATCACGTAGAAAATATTCTTAAGAATAATTTATATGACATCATTACCTAGCTCTATTCCATTAAAATACAACCATAAATAATCTCCACAACTCCTTTTGATCTAAAAACCATTCTATAGAGGTACTCATGTGTCTTTATCAAACTAGTGGGATTACCACCTTCACATATTGAGGACCACTGTATTCAACTCCTTCTTGGAAGCATTCCTCCTAACATCAATCCTTATCAATACCCATTTCAAGAAAAGATTGAGATTGAGATGCTCATTCAATACTTATTGAAGCAAGGTGTTATTCACCCTAGTACTAGCCCATATTCTTTCGTAGTTCTCCTTATTAAAAAAAAGATGGGTCATGCCATTTCTGCATTGATTTCTAAGCACTTAATCACCTCGTAATCAAGGATAAGTTACTAATACCTATTATTGATGAACTTCTTGATGAGATTCATGGTGCTCATTTTTTCTCCAAGTTGGATCTCCACTCTAGATATCACCAGATCTAGCTTCATGAGGATGATATCACTAAGACAATTTTTCCCACTCATGATGGCCATTATGGGTTTTTGGTCATGCCCTTTTGCCTCACTAATTTTCCTTCAACATTTTAGGCATTAATGAATAAAATATTTTGGCCCTACTAATAGAAATTCATTCTGCTCTTCTTTGATGATATCCTCATCTATAGTAAAACATGGTGTGAACATCTCCATCATCTGGAGCTCACACTACAAATTTTCCTTGACCATCATATTTTTGAAAAATAGTCCAAATGTACTTTTGTCCAAGATTAAGTGGAGTATCTCAATCATATTTTGTCATCCCAAAGGGTTTGGGTGGATCCTAAAACAATAGTTTCCATGACAAATTGGTTGTATCCTAAAACAATAGTTGTCATGACAAATTGGTTGTATCCTTAGACACTCAAGAGCCTCCATAGTTTCTTGGGGTTGACTAGATATTATCATGAGTTTCTCAAGGATTATGAGAAGATTTCATCTCCTCTAATAACTTTTTTTAAAAATGATGTTTTTACTTGGACATATGCTACTAAGTGTGGATTTGAAAATTTAAAACAAGCAATGTGTATTACACATGTTCTAGCTATGCCAAATTTTGTTAAGAGTTTCACTATTGAGAGTGATTTTTGTAGTAATGGATTTGGTGATGTTCTCTTCCAAGAAGGATGCCCCATTACATTCACCATCAAAGACCTTTTTGGAAATAATTTAGAGTTCTATACTTATGAGAAGATAATAATGTCCATTTTTCATGTAATATAGAAGTGGTAACCATACCTATTGAGAAATAAGTTTTGCATCAAAATTGATCACCAAAGTCTAAAATATTTCTTAGAATAATAGGTATCTACCCCATCACAATATAAATGGGTCAAAAAACTCATGGGTTATGACTATGTAATCACTTACAATAAGGATAAGGATAATATTGTGGTTAATGCTTTGTCTTGCACATTTATAGATCAAGCTTCCCTTTTAGCTATTTCCATGCCTATTCCAAATTGGTTAGACACTATAAAATAATCTTATGTCAATGAATCCTCATTATCTACAATAATTCAATAGTTGGAAACTAACCCCTCAACTATACTACATTATTCATGGGATGGTGATTCTCTATGATATAAAGGTCATATGGTGCTTCCCTAGAGAATAGATCTTTAAGAGGTTGTATTCTATGAAATCCATGCTTATCCATCCATAAGGTACTCAGGGTTTCTCAAAACTTATGATTGGGCATGATGCAACTTCTTTTTAAAGGGAATGAAAAATTCAATTAAATAGATAATGGCTAAGTGTGATACATACCAATGCAACAAGGGTGAAAAAACACTCATCCCTAGGTTGCTCAAACCCTTGCCCATCCCTACCAAGATTTGGATAGATATTTCTATGGATTTTATTGAGGGGTTACTAAAATATAGAGGAAAAATGATGAACTTTGTTGTGGTTGTTCACCTCTCCAAATATAGTCATTTTTGTGCCCTCATCCATCCCTATACTACCTCCATAGTTTCACAAATTTTCTTGAACCAGTTTTTTTATCTTCAGATCATCCTTTCATCCATTGTCTCAGATCATGATACAATATTTACTAGCCATTTTTGGATAGAACTATTTCAATGCATCGACACCCAATTGAAGATGAGTTCTAGGTATCATCTATAAATAGATGGCCAAACTAAAATTATCAACAAATGCTTAGAAAATTTCCTTCATTGCTTCACCTGAGAATAACAACATCAATGGGCAAGGTGGCTCCCTCTCACTTAATGGTGGTAAAATACCTCCTACCACACCTTATATTAAAATGACTCCATATGATGTAGTCTATGGTCAAGAACCATTGTTACTCCTTTCATACACCACCAATAATTCATTAGTTCAAGTGATCAACATGATTCTTCAAACCCATGATCAGATCATCAATACCTTGTGAGACAATCTTCATATGGCACAAAATTGAATGAAACAATAGGTAGATCAACACCATTCTATGCACATTTTTCAAGTGATATGATTTTTATTCACTTGGATCCATACAATAAATCCTCCCCAAAAATCTAAGGGCATTATAATCTATCTCCCAAGTTTTATGGGCCATATAAAGTTATTCAAAAGATATGGTCAGTCGCTTATAAATTAG
The DNA here is from genome assembly GCA_037957365.1 of Torreya grandis. Lineage (NCBI taxonomy): Eukaryota > Viridiplantae > Streptophyta > Pinopsida > Cupressales > Taxaceae > Torreya > Torreya grandis. The sequence continues at coordinate 723,092 of JARHVA010002673.1, forward strand.
AGCTTCCACCTTCTTCCCAAGTTCTCCTAGTATTTCATGTCTCTTGTCTAAACAAATATCTTGACACAAACATTAGAGTGTAGACTATTTTACCAAAAATTTATAATGAAGGATCCATTCTTCTTGATTTGGAGGCAATCCTAGACAAGCACACATACCAACTTTGCTACCACTCCATCATTGAGGTTTTAATTTAGTGGCACTGAATGTAACCAAAAGATGGAACATAGGATCCACTATTTTAGATTCAACACCAATTCCCATATTTAAATATTTGAAGATAAATCTTTTTTCTAAATGGAGGGGATGTTATGAACATGTGATATCTCTTCTCTTTATTTTGTTAGTTTAGTAGTTTTTATGGATGCATATGCTTTGTAAGTCATCCTGTGAGCCCTTTTTTTATTCCACATTCATGGGAAGTAGTAGTTACTTATATTAAAATCATATATAATTAAGTTTTGAGGCCAATAAAGGCATCCATGGATTTATTAAATTAATCTTGCTCAAAGGAGGTTTCCCCCTCAAAGTGGCTTGTGATTAATTCAATCTTTTCAAGTGTTCTATCAAATTTAATTGGTGTTGTTAATTCCTATTATTTTGTGTATTTTTATGAATTATTGTATGAGGATCCTCTCAAAATAGCTGCATAAGCTTAGCAAGTATCAATCCTCTCATCTTACTTTAGTCTTTCCAAAGATTGCTCCCTTTGGCTACCATCCTTTTGTCTATCCAAAATCCAAACAACTTAAGCAATGCCACCAACATCTTACCTTCAAGCATTGCTCTTTTCCTCATAAAAATTATTATGCACCTACCTAGTGTTTCCTTCACAAAAATTATAATCCTCATCCTACTAATCCCCAAATCATCTCCTATATTTATAAAAAGCATGATCACATTTCTCCCAACTGTCACTGTAAGAATCATGATGTCAAAGCTATCTATTTTTCCAATGAAGTAGCATGGTGGGATGTTATCGAAGAAGATAAAGAACCTTATTTTTAGGATGATATATATAAACCAATCTTAAAAGAAGATGATCTTTCAAGAGAAGAATTTGAATATTTTCAAGACCAAGCTAACCTTGAATCATTAGCTGATGAATTAGATAAGCCTCTTGCCAACATGCAAAGGCCATGGCCAATATCGTGTCTTCCTAGAGAATGCCCATAGTATGAAGCCTATGGTATTTGGTCCAGAGGATACCATGAACCAACATAATATGATGATAAAGATAGATTTCATAGAATTTCCAAATCTCATAGCAATGGTAAGCAACCACATATGTCAATAATGCCACCATCTATGAAAACGCCTAAACAACTACCTATGAAGTTTCCAAGCTCTTTCAATCCCAATTAATCATGGATCAAAAATAAATTTACAAGTACAAATTCACCTCTCAAATCTCACTCTCATATCATTGAAGAAATAATCCAACATTTGCAACCTTTCCATTAAAATGAAAGGTATGATGATGATCTTCAACAAAATATTGATAATGATGAATTATTCATTTTCCTAGAAGGGGAATGCAACAGAATTCCTAGAGAGGAATTCTAAGAAGAAGAAGAAGAAGAGCCAGAACCAATAATCTACCAGTCATTGAAAGAAAATAAAATCTCTTATCTAATTTTAGATCTATCAAAATGCAAATTGGTATGTACTATTATTCTTCCTCTTGAAGAACCAAAACTAGTTTATCTAACTTAGTTACTCAATGAACAATTTCCTCAATTCACAACTATTAAGATTAATGATAGATTAGTTTATGCCCAAGTTGATACTGGTGTATGTTGTCTTTTTCTAAATCACCTTTAATTACAAACTAGTAAAATCTCCCTGAATCACAATCATATAAAAGCCTAGATGTCCAAGGGAATAGTTTCACCTATGATATTTATAAACACCAACAACCCTTTAGGATCCAAGACCAAATATTTACCTGTGATTTTTTTTCCCATAAGAAAATGTTAGTAGATGTCTTATTAGGAGGAGCCTTTATTAATATATATTCTCCTTATGGTTCTAATCCTAAAGGTGTCATGTTTACCATAAATAATAACAAACTCAAGATTTTTTGTCTTATTTATGCCACTAAACACTTCCCAAGTACTATGAACCAATTACCAAAGAATCATATCCTTTAACATATTAAGAATATTAACACTAGCATTAAAGAAGAAATATGTTCTAAATTGATGCCCATAATAGAGATCAAACTCCAAGAAGGAAATCACATGAAGATAGGAAAGAAAAATCCTATCCTAGATAATGATTACTCAAATATGGAGAAACAAATTAAAGATTTAGATGATAATGTCTTCATATAAAAATCCACATCTCCTTTCTGTTGTTATGACTTTATGGTAAATAAACATTTAGAATAGAAAAGAGGTAGGAAAATAAAGGTTATAAATTATCAACCATTGAATGCCATTATTGAACCATATCCATATCCAATTCTTGATAAATCCTACTTGCTTGAGAAAGTTGAAAATTGTAAGTATTTCTCCTAATTTGACTACAAATCTAGATTTTACTATATCAAGGTGAAAGAATTTGACAAAGAAAAGATAGCATTTAGTTGTCCATTTGGCCATTTTCAATGGACTATCATACCATTTGATCTCATGAATGTGTCAGCTTATTACCAAGCTCACATGGATAATATCTTCAAATTTATGTCAAATTTCTTGTGTGTGTATATATAGATGGCATACTCATTTTTAGCAATAGCCTAGAGGATCATCTTATTCATCTACAAAAATTTTACCATATAGCCAAGGATACAAGAATTATGCTCTCAAAGATAAAGATTCAATTATGTAAAAATGAATGTAACTTTCTGAGCATGGTTTTAAAGATTTCAAATTTGTACGTACAACTACATATAAAGGAAAAGATTGCTGAATTTCCAAATCAAATAGATAATCCAAAGTTTCAAGAATTTTTGGGAATGCTAAATTACATTAACAAATTTTATCCAAATGCCAGAGAAGATGGGTATATTTTACAATAATTAATTTAAAAAAATAACTCTTATCATTGGACTTCTGAACATACTTAGACAGTTCATAATATTAAATCTAAAATCTCATCTTTTCCTAAATTATAATTACCAAAGTCTAATAAATTTATTATATATATTGATGCCTCTAACTATGCTTGGTATGGTATCCTAGTTTGTAAATTTTTAGATTTAGAATATGTCTATGAGTTTTCAAGTGAAGTCTTTAGTGAGGATGTTCTAAAATGGATTTCCTTAGATAAAGAAATCTATGCTATTAAAAAATGTTACGAAAATTTTGATTTAAAACTCATGCATCTTCCCCATTTTTTAATCTATATTGATTGCACCAGATTCTTTACATTTAAAGAAAAGGATCATGGTCACAAAGAAGGAAGAGGGAAATATATTAGATGGAAACATTATTTTAATTAGTTCAAATATACAGTCTAACATGTCCAAGGAATGAAAAATATTGTTACAAATTAGTTAAGTCATCAACCTACAACCATAATGATGCATCAAACTTATCCTGACTTCAATCTAACAAGAATTTTTAACCAATTATTTTCCTCTTTGAATATTTTAATCTAGGAATAGATCCTTAGAGAAGGATCATATCCCAAATACTATCAATTCTCCCATGCAACATAGACAGATCTACAAATGTCTAGAGCAGCCAATGTAGCAGCTAATCAACATAAAAACAAAGGGTTAATTACTATTCACTATATTAATAGTGAATTACTCGTCTAATAGTTTTATAATTTAATCAAAAAACTAAAATTGACATGACATACTAGAATTAGTACACCCCATCATGAACACCTTTATAGGTGGATTGCATACTTTGTCCCGCATCTTATCCATGAATAGGAATAACACAGTTAGGACACAGTGGTCCACACCATCATAAGGAGATAACTTGAGTGGGAATATTATTTATACATCATCTCAAAATATGAAGATAATGATGGAGATAGATATTGGAATACACATCATGTTTTCTAGATAAGATGCCTATTTCATCTAATTAGTGAAAATGACTTATTGATAGAAGTGGAACTATTATTGGACCCACAACCTTTAACATATTCTTCATCACATGGTTCATCTGATGGATTAAATAGCATCTCATTGTAACCCCTTTTGTGTTGTAAATCATGAAGATACTGACAATACCTTAGTAGATATTCTAGGCATGACCTCTCATTTTTACTATAACTAGAAGGTTAAGCCTTAGTATTAGATCATCAAAAAAATTGAGAGTGATAGTGTGTGTGTGTGTGTATGTGTAGACAAAGGTTATTCCTTTCTCTTTCCTAAAAATGATATTCAGATTCAAAACCTTTGTATATGAAAATAAAATTCTATAATTAGTGTGTTTTCTTTATGTTATTGAAGCCGTATCCATTTGACCCCTACTTACTACCATAGGTTTCTCTCATCTTTTTCCTTAGTATTTGTTTGAGGTGTTTCAAATTGAGTCTTAAAAAATTCTTGCATTTTTTCTTGGTCTAAGGATTATTCTAAAGTTTTAGGTGAAAATATTTGAACTTTGTATTGAAGGAGAGTTTTAAGATCAGTAACAAATAGTTTTAAAATAGTATCATTATTTATGTTATGGTCCACTTTGTGAGATAGATACTTCCATAAGTTGATGAAAGTGTGAGTAGATCCATTATGAATTTATTTTCCATTGATTAAATGGATAAGGTAATTTTTATGAAGTTCATCATGTTAGAATTACTTCACTAGAGGATTGACTAAATCTTCTAGTTGTGAGATGGAATGTCTATAAAATTTGTTGTAGCATTCAAGTGTATCACCAACAATGATTTTGTCTAAGAACTTGGTGGTATTAAAGGTGTTAGTTTGGACCCATTTATTATATAAATCACTAAAATACTTAATAAAATTATTAGGGTCCTTAGTCCCATCATATGTGCAAGTTGGAAAAATGTTTACAATATCTATGGATGCAATGAATGGATGTAAAGGTTCATTTTGAATATGTTTAAGATTTTTATTATGAAAATTAGGTTGAGGGAATATATTTTGGACAAAATTATGATTTAGTTGAGACATGATGACTTGAAGTTGTTGACAAGTCATGTGTAATAAATGTTGTTGCATTTCTATCATTTGGTAATGATTAATTGTTTGCATGATGTTCATTTGTTGAACTATTTGTGTCAGAATTTTATTTATGTGAATTTTTGCATTAGTGTTTGAATGTGGGGTATTATTGTTTTTAGGAGGAGGGGTATTGGGTGGAGGATTACCAACATTGGTATTTGGAGGAAGATTTCCAACATTGGTATTAGTAGGAAGATTCCCAATATTAGTGTTATTTGTCCTAAGTATGGTAGAAGAAGAAGGAAGCTTGGTAAATCCAATATTCTTATTATGAGTGTAAATTGTATTATCATCAAGGTTTTTAAATAATCAGGAATCATCTAGATCATAGATTGGATTGATTTCAACCATGTCACTTTGGGAACTGATAATGCTAGGTGCTCTTATTATGGGTGTAACAAAAGGATTCCCACCATTGGTTGTAAGATGAATACTAAGATGGAATTCAAATATATTACATTATGTGGTGATTGGTTTTGGATTAGAAAAGGATGAAGGAATAAATTGAATAGTTTCATCTGAAGTAATAAAAAAAGTGAGGTTATAATCTAAATCTTTAATTATGCAATGTTCTTGACTAATTATAGGGTGAAAAAATGACATAATTATGAAATAAGACTAGATAACCACACACAAAATAGTATTTTCCAAGGTGTATAGAGTAAACAAGGTCACCTATATATTATTTAGATAGATGGAAACAAAATTAAGATAGAATCAACCAAACATAGAATAAGGTGAGCCCAAAAGAACTAAGTCAACTGAGTTGACTTAGTAATACTTTGAAATAGGGTTTAGGATGAAGATAAATTCATCCTAAAAGGAATAATTTAATCCCATGTGTACTAAGTTGATTGGGTCAACTCATTACTATAGAGAGAAATTTTTGATTAAATAACAAGAATATAGAGTCAAACAAGTCAACTATGTATTGTAGGCAAAAAAGGTGAATCAGTCAATGAGAGAGTATGAAAACACAAATGATAGTGTTATAAAAATAGGAAATATTATTCATAATCATATTCAATCAAACATATAAGCAATCGAATCAATTTAGTTGGTCTATTTGGAGCACACAACATAAATATTGCACCAATGCTAGCTAGTGCAAGTTTTACAACATAAAATACAATGATTAGAGAGAAAGAAAAAAATTGAAATTAAAAGTTAAATAAGTGTTCGTTCTTAATTATTTTTAATTTATAATAAAGTTTATAATTAATGTGATAGAGGGTTGGATGTAAGAAGGAACTAAAAATCAATCTAACGTTGGTTTCAAGTAGTTTAGGCTAAAAGGGATCTATATTGGTAATGGTATTATTTTGGTATTGGGGCCTACCCTTTCACTTTATAATCCCATAATAATAAGGGTATCAGGATCTTTTCAAATATATACCATTAATCACATATTTATACTTCGCTAGAAAACCAAGTTGGCTTCCCCCCTGGTAATGAAATCCAAGTAGGTAGGCCTTGGGAAGACAAGTGTTTGAATGCATTTTAAATGTTATTTGATTTGGTGGTGTTTGAAAAAGAGTAAAATAGTGTAACAAGAAATAACTAGAAAAAACACCAATTTAGGATATGTAAATTACTCTAAGTATGTAAACAACTAGAAATGAAATGTGAATTAATTACTATCAAATAGTTGTTAATTCCTTGATTAAGAATAGTATAGAGTCCATTTAGGTGACACCGTATGTAAATAGTAAGGTCTATGCCACTATTATTCTATAGAAGCAAGGTCTTTAAGAACATAGTTAAACAAGTTGACAATGTCTTTCAAATAGAATAGAGACTATAGAACTAAGTCAAGCAAGTTAACCAAGTTAGTTGTAGGGTTATAGTTTAAAAGACTACTAACTTATGAAGAATAAAACTAAAGAAAGTACTAAAATGGTAGACAGAGGAAAAAGAGTAACCTTTTTGGGCTTGAAGATGGTTAATATTGTAAATTTTTATACTATGATGCTCAAATGTTGCTTTGAATATATACCAATTGGGTCAATTAGCTTGACATAGTTTGCATAACCTTGGATGCCAAAATAAAATACTACAAACTAAGTCAATTGGGTTGACTTAGTTTGTAAAACCTAACTTCCAAAAATAAATACTACAAAAAAATTTAATTAGGTTGACCTAGTTAGTAGAATATGCTTGAAGAAGAATATTATGTCAACTAGATCGATCTAGTTACCTATGTTCAATGAAGACCTGTACAAATAAAATAGAGTCACTTTGATACAACTATGTGTTAAACATGCACACAGACTATTAAAACCACACTAACAAGTTTTATATAGTACTAGAAATATGGAAAAATATAATAAGATGATAAAAATGATGTTTTCACAGAAAACTTACAAGGTTTAGACTCACGCCAAGTTCACCAAAATGTATGCAATGGGAAATGTAACATATCTATAAATCAATCCTAGCTTTGAGAAGATAATCCTACTTACACTTTTGATTATGGATATATTATATATTTGGTGTCATGAATAATATGGGTATGTTATACCTAGCCAATGGATTTGTTGCCATAATAATATCACTAGAGAGGGTTTCAAAGCCTCTAGTCAAGTAAAACTATGAAATAACCCTAAATAGTTCCTATGTTTTCATATTCATCTAATTAATAACAATTAAATAAAAATATAATATAGTGCTCACCAAAGAATGTGGCACAAAATTAGGGTAAAAAACATGAAAATTTAACATGCATAGAAGACATATACTCAGATCTATGTATACGGAATCTTAATGCATGGGAGAGAAGTATAAATGCATATTTATCTACTCTTATAAGTGAGGAAAAAATTTAGGAATGCTTAATTTTTAAGATGGACCCATCAAGCCTCAATCTCTCCCTTGTCCAAAGTGCTTCTCAAGAGGCCATTGTGGTATGTAAGGATGACAAGAATAAATCATATCTAGGATACACAACTTATCAATACATCCAAAAGACTTATCAACAAGACAAAATATGTATCTTCAAAGAAAGTATGCAACCCTAAGATATGCCCCTTCTGTATAATGGTGGATAAAAATATGTGAAAATATATCTCTTCTTCTTCTCTTCACTTCTTGTAAATGACATAAATAGATGTGTATATATAATGGAATATAATCATGAACCTTTCTAAATGTTTAGTTGTCAGAGTCAGCCCAATTGATTATAGATTTTTAATTGATGATAAAAAGTATCAAATAGAATACAAATTTGGCCCAGTTAACTCTATATTCTAAACTATCAAAAAGAGTTTTATGCTTAGAAAAGGCTAATGAAGGTAAAAAATGACTAGAGTAGGGTGCAAGAGAGGAGACAAGGCTTAGGGAAGTATATAGGAGAAGGTTGTGTTGATGTAAAGTGGTTATATAAATGGTAATAATGATACAAATCCACAATAATATTTTGAATCACTAATGGTATACCCACCCCTTTCTTAGTGCACCCTTTAAGGCATGTACTCAAAAAGATTGAAACTTGATAGGTTCCTACAAGATATCAAGTGTGAGTAAGTGGTAAAGTTAATTAAAATATTTTTTATATAGTGTCAAGACTACTGAGAAACAAATCCAATACTTTAAATAATCCATTACTAGAAGGTATATTCAATATGAAGTTGTGGCTTGTCACCTATTACCCCATTAATTGAATCAAACAACCTATTTTTGGTATCTTAGTCTACCAAAAGGGTGCATCACCAATTAGGCCATATTTGAAAAAAAATCAACCATTTTAGTGTGCCCATAGACCCCTATTTATTATTTTATCCATTTTCCATAGCATGAAAAAACCCTAATGATCTAATGGTTATGTTCAACCATATGTTCCAGCAATTATATAGGCAATTAAAATACCCCTTCTTAAAAATAAAGGATGCAAACATAACAATTTACCTCAATGCTCTATATCCTTTGATCAATATGTACATTGTAAGAAAACTAACTATCCTCACATATTTGGATTTAACCTATGAAGAGGCTTACATAATAGAGAAACAATTGATTCCCTATGGCTATAGTGTTCCACCTTCTTATCCGTTGGGAAAATTGGGGGTCTATCCCTAAATTACTCTAAGCTACATGCCTAAATATTATCCCATGATTCATCAAGTTCAATAAAATGTAATTCTTAAAGTCAATAGTTAGTATATTTTACCTAGTAACCAATTTTTTCTCTACAATCAGGTGTTGTCTCAACCTTCTAGGAAAGCCAATCTCCTAATGATGAATGAGAACCTGGCTGATTTTAATGCATATAATCATGTTAATTTATGTTATGATCATAAATATTTTTTCTTAATGTTTTTGATAATTTCATGTCATTTATTATATGAAATCCTCAACATCCAATTCATAATCAAAGCTATAACATAGGGATCCTAAATTCATATTTTGGATCATGCTAAGATGAAACCAAACACCTAGCTAAAATAGTCATGCTAACTGAGTTTATCCTATTTTATAATCCTTACCCATTCTTATAATAAGGTAGCATTTTTTATGATGATTTTAGTGAAGAAGAAGTGATTGATATAAAAAGTGACCCAGTGGATGAGAGGAAAATGGATAAGCAACTACCTATTTAAGAAGAATAATCTACATTATATTGCAGTTTGCTAAAGAAACTTCAGGAGCTAAACTAGTTGGATGAGGAAGTTGCATACTATGCATCGGTCAATGATAAATAACCACTTCAATTTATATTAAACCCAAAGGTAAATTTATTGGTCTCAGAATTAGCTTTTCCCATTCCCCATTTTTTATGTTTGTCTTTAAGATAAAAATAGATCACCTTTCATATATTCCCTATTAAGTGATGATGACTAGGAAACATTATAATAATGTATTATTCCAATCTATAAATATACCCATTTGATCATCTTGATGAACTTGTTTTTTGCCTTTGACTAATGAAGAAAACTCATGTTGTGCACATTTTCTTTGATCTCATTTTCTCCTCAATCTAGGTCTAATTTCATTTATTCTGCATCTTGATTTCTTTGTGCATGTTAATATTACTACTTATCTAAGTTCTCTTTGAAATTAACTCAAGAGGTATTCTTTGTAGGTTATTTTCAACTAACTTTGGGTTCATAATGCTCAAGTATATGCACTATAGTCACCCACTCTCAATCAAAAACAAGTTGTGACTTGCCTATCACTTATTCTTTTCCTTGGCCATAAAATTTTGGATATTTATTTTCTTATATGGACATTCACATGATTATCACTAAGGGGAACACTTACATGACTACTTTACTACCAATTGTCATCTTTTTGGCTCTTCATTTCTTCTTTATCACTAAATTTTAGGGTTTTTTCCACCAAGTCTAACTTTACCACTTGGCAACTTATCGACATTCTCAAGTATTACCCCATTTTTTACTTATATCATCACCATGGCCATGTTGCTTCTTCTTAGGTTCCTAGGATATTCATGCTTTGATAGGGAAATATTGATAATGCTCTGAGCTTATAATTTAATGTTTTCAATCCTTCATGCCTCTTAAGATTTTGGGATGGTTCTAAGTGTCACAATATCAAGGATTAAGACCATGAAACTTTACATAGTTGATTCACTCCTAGGTTAATGCCTTAATGCCCATAAGTTTATGAGGTTCTGGGGTTACAAGTTTATAAGGTTCTATGATCATGCAATGTGGCATGATTTTGTAGCCTTAGGGGTTTAAAATATATTCAACTTTTAAACAAATTTGACTATGCATCTCTCTAGGGTAGTGAGATTTCAACACATGGATGAATATCAATGTATCTAGGAGATCTATATGAATAAAAAAAAATAAAAAATAAACTTGAGAAATAATTAATAGGTTAGTCAAAAACCAAAATCCATCTAAGCATGAATAAAACTAGATGAAAATTCAAACTAGACTTGACTCGATCATGAAATCTGCCAAAATTAAAACCCGCGAAGGAAAATAGAACCATATTTCAATATAAACTTAACTAATGAAGCACCCATCTGAGTGAAATAAATCATTTTAATAACTGAATATATATTTAAAACAATGAAACAAAAGACATGTTTGTAGGCTAATCCAAAAAATGATAAAATGATCATGTAAAAATCCATATTTCACTTGACATTTGAAATTACATAACGAATATATCTTGGTGATGTATAAATAAACCATAACATGATAAATAGGTTCAGATCATGAGTTGGAGACCATAAATGGAACCAAATCTCTGATTTTTTGGTAGCATTCATAAATGAATTCTTACAAGTATGCAAGAACATGAAAATAAAAATAGTTATGTTAAAGCAATAGGGTCCTTATGTGAAAAATATGAGTTTAAGGCATGTTGGACCCCACACATTTGATGAAATTTCCACTTCATATATTGTGTTTCTTCAATATCTTGTCAAAATTTCATCTCATTATATATGTGTCTCTTTCAAAGATTTTAATGCTTATTGATTAAATGATATTGTATCATTTGGATTGTCCATGTGGAGAATATTTATTATATGTAGGTAAGTTACACTAATTTAGACAAGATGGATTATTATGTCAATTACCTAGATTAAATATATCTTTAATTGACAATGTGTTTACCATTAAATGTCAAACTTTGTTTTGTACTAAAGCTTTATTAATTTCATAATAAAACACATAGAGGAATTGTGTTATTTACCTACCACCCACTTCCATGTTGGAAGCCTTAGTAAGGAAGTATGGGGATGAATTTAATTTAATGAGTGTTATTTTGGATGGAAGTTGATAGGTGAATAACAAAATATCACTGTTAGACGTTAATAAAATTTATGCAATTTTAGTGACCTGCATATTATCTAAATAACATTATTTGTCTATGTATTGGTATAAAAAATATAAATTATGTTATTTAGATAATAATTAGGAATTAATAGACTATGAATTTATTAAATAAAATACATTCTCATGTGTTCTCCTTAAGTATTATTAAAATAACCCAATTTATTTTTGTGTATTATTATCAAATAAATAAATAAATATTAATTTCAAAGCATAAATTCTCATTTAATGGAAAAGACATTGTAAGCTACGAAAAAGACATATGTGAAAGCATGTTATTTAATAAAATGACACCTTTTTAATAGTATTTTTTAAGTCATAACATGTTAACAAGAAAATGTTATTCTTAATTTATTATTATTTTGTAGTAGGAAATTCTTGTCAAATACTTATCATATATTTATTCTTAGTTTACAATATGTTTTCCATTACACGACAAAATTAATTTAGTACTAAATATTTATAAGGAAGGTATAATATTTCATAAATTCATATATTTTTAATAGGATTGTGTTATTCATAGTTTTCTAATACAACCATTATATTCACAGTTTATCTTTAAATTATAATTGGAAATTATTATTAAAAAAATGTTTACAATTATCCTTACCTTTTGTAGGAGCATTTCATGTTTTTTCCCTTCTCCACTTCTATTTTTCATATGTTTTATTTTTTACTTTTATTCCTCTATTATATTATATATGATTTTATCTATAATGTAAAATTTTCCCATCAAGCAAGTTGATGAATCATGAATTAACCATCCATTGGGTACATAGTTTTTGTAGTGTAGGGGATGTTGTTTGTCAACAACATTCCCCACTAACTCTGAATCTCCCATTAAATGACAGTGTTTTTTTCACTAAAATTTTATTTATTTGAAAATATTATAAACTTGGATAATGGGGTATTTATACAATACATATGTGAATCTACTCTAAATAAAAATAGGTATAAGATGGTGGATAGGAATATATTGATGTAATTCCTATATCACTATAAATAACACCCCCATGTAGTCACAGATACCTTGCTAAGTTTATTTGTATCCTTGAGTTATATATGTGTTCCATTTAACCTCATGATGATTTTATAGATAGTGGTATCAACTCATGAATGAGATGGGTAGAACCAGAAAGTGCCACCATGATTAGGATCATATATATCACTACCCTTGAACCTTATAGTGTAACTTGGAAGCCTTATAGTTGATTAAAAGCCTCACAACCATTTTTATATGTCAAGCATTGAAGTGGAATGAACATAGGTCATATTTCCATCTCAAGTAATGACAAACTTCACGGCCCTTTTTTCATGTTAGGTATTGAAGTGGAACATACATAGGTCACATTTCTATATTACATAATGAAATGTATTGTACCTAAGTATTATCTAAATGCAAAAAAATTTATATGTGTTTTTTTTTCAAATAAATATAGCCTTACTAAAAAACACACTTTGTCATATAATGGAAAACATATTGTAAGCTAATGATAAATTTAAGATAGTTCCCCATAGTTAACCAGAATAATTGCCACCCACTTCCACATTGGTGGACTAAATCAACAAAAACTTGGATGACATTACTTTAGTGAATGTTATTTTTTATTCTATTTTCAGGGGGCACAACTAAATTGGTTATCAAACTTAACTTATGTGGTTGTTAATTCTTGATTTGACTTACATCTAGAGTGGTATATGTAATATGACATGTATAAGTTAGTCCATGTAATTTTTTCTTAACTTATTAATTTAACTTATACCACATTATCTTAATAGTTTCATTTCTAATTTTTTTAATTCCAAATGAGCACTCCACATGAAGTTTTTGGTTCTTTAAGTGGACATTGAAAACCATATAAGAATTAAGGCTCCATAGATACTAAATGGCTAGTAACAACTAACCAAATTCTTAGGAGGGATAATAAGTTCAAAATAAAAAAATCAAATACACCCTAAGGCTATGGCTAACACATCTAAAATTAAAAAATATGTTTTGATATGGGAACTAGAAATAATCGAAGAAGAGACAAAGGGGATGTCTTTGATTGACTTGAGGTGTCATTCATATAAATATGAATGTGCCTCTCATTATGGCACAATTAATAAAGAGAGAAATGAAGTAGTTGAATGTGTCAATAATACTATCATGAGTGATAAAAAGAAGGGAAAAGTGTTAAAGTAAATGATTCTGTGGATGAATTAATTATAGATTACAATGAATGGTTAGACACTGAACATGAATGCCAAAGGAGGTTTATAAATCTAGAGTATGAGTTTCATTCATTGTATAAAAATTGGGAGAGGAAGTGATCATGATAGTGGTATGAATAGATAACTCCATATGAAATTGAAACAAAACATGCTTACTCATCCAACTCTACATCCTTTTGATTGGTGCTAAATTTTGTTGATTGTTTTATATAACATTAGCTACATTTTGAAACAAAATAATTTAATGTTGGTATAATTTGATTTTAAATATGTTTTTTATAAAATTTAATAACACATTATGAATAAAATAATTTAAATATATCTAATTTTAATTTTTAGGTAAATATAATGTTATTTTGGTAGTATGTACTGCGAATGAATTATATGGGTGCAAGAACAAGTACAGAAGATTGGGTGGTGCAAAATTAATTTAAGGATTATACCAATGAAAATTATATGCCCATATATATGTCCAAGATTAATTATAGTCATATCACACCTTCCTTTCACCTTAGCTTGTGTTTTCATGTTGTATTGCTTCATTATTTCCATATTAGAGTTATTAAAAAAAGAATTGTTTTGAGCAGTGACCTAGTATGTTTGGTAAGTTTGAATTTAGTTGATTTGTATCCTTGAGTTTTATTTATGTTAAATTTTATCTCATGAAAATGATATCTATATTTGTATGAACCTATGGATGTGGTGGGTATGGCCATGGAAGTGTCACCATGGTTTGGAACATATTACCCACTACCCTCCAACTTTGCAATGGAACTAAAAAGTCTTTAGTCCAAACATGATAGTGAAGATCATTGAGTTCGAAATGGACTATATGGTTTTTATCACTTCATGTTTTCCTTGGTATATGGGAGACAAATTATTATGTAATTTATTTCTGGTTAAAGTTATCTTGTTAAAATTATTTTTTTTGTTTATCTACTTCAAGTTAACTTGAGTGCTAATGAGTTAAGTTGAAGATCACAACATAGGAATGTTGGAGAATGGAATTTCATCATGTTTTGTTAAATATATGTGTTGTAAAATTAATATTCTTTTTTTTATAATATATCTATGTAATTTTTCACCAATTTATTTAATATTGAGTCATAATAGAGAATTGGTATTTCAGAATAAGCTACCCAAAAGGATAAAATTTTATGAGCTCACCTTACTTAGATGAATATTTATCATTTATAATTAAAATATTTTAATTTATTCATTAGAACAACCCATGTCCAAATCCATCTTTTCATGGATTTTTATCTAGCTAGTCGATTGGATAACATGTTATCTAAGAATGTGTCTCTTAAAAACACATTGTGCTTTTCAACACAGTCAGTAATTAGTAATGTCCCTATACATTTATGATTTTTAGTTTGTCTAAAAATTTAAATTAGATATGATATTTTTTTCCTTCACATTTATTATAGTCATTAATGTTGAAATTACATGCCACAACTAACCCCTATTCATATTGGACAATAAGTTAACAAAAGAGGGGAAAAATGCTAAAATTACCACTAAATTAATCATGTTTATTGGATGTTAAATTTTATTATCAAGTGACATTGAATAACATACTATTAATTATTTAAATAACATGTTTTGAATCACTTTTAAAACATAATTTTAATTAACTAATATTATCATTATACATTATTTTTTAAATTTAGTTAAATACGATAATATTTTGATAACATGTATTTCTAATGACTAATGTGGGTGAAAGAATAGGTATATGATGGTGGGTTGTGAAATATTTATGTAAGTATTATATCTCTATAGATATTACCTTCACATAGTCAAATATAACGTAGTGAGTGTAATGTGATGTTGTCTTTAGCTCACATGTCTAATTTCATGTTCAGTAAAGTTACAGAGGGATTGACATGGAAAGGGTATGATATGGATGGTCCATGCTTGAATATGTTATGTATTTCAATGATCATTTTTATAGGTGGTCAAAGATGGTCAAATAGGTAACATTGTAACAAATATCACAAAAAAAAACAACTGGATTTGTTGTCTTGAGTTTCATAACTTATCCTTCCTTGTTTATAGTTTTGAGTTATTTTAAAGTTTGTCATTTAGAGTAGTGACCTAGTGTGTTTTTTAAGTTTGATCTGAGTCTCTTTATATCTTTGATTTGTTCATATGTTCCATTTGAACTCATGATAATGATATATTATTGGTATGAACCTATGGATAGGGTAGGTAGGGCCAAGTAATTGCCACCATGATTGATATCATATTTCCCATTACCCTCCTATTGGAAATATTGTCATTGATGTCAAAGGTTTAGCATTATTGGTGATAAAATCCCCATTGCATTTAATGTTGTTTGTAATAAATATATCTTGGCTAATATGAGTTAATATTTATTTAATATTAATGAATATATTTTTGGTTGCATATGAGACAAAAGAAGGGCCCATGGAGAAGTCAAAGAGCCACGGGGTAAAGACAAAAGAAGGATGGGATGCATTTTCCCATGAAGAGTCATCTTGGAGAATACCAAGAGTCACCAAGTGAAGACAAAAGAGTAAGGGTGAAATTTCTCATGAAGGGACACTTTAAGGAATACGGAAAGTCACCAAGATGAGGACAAAAGATGAATAGACATTTTTGGTCATGAAGGGTCACCACATGACTTTTCAAAGGCTTGAATATGAAGGGTCATCCAAGATTGGTGCCATTTTCCATGAGGATTGAAGGGTCACAAAGGGAGAAGACCAAAGGTCATTTGGAAATCTATAAATAAAATCTTGAGAAGCCATGTGTAATATGAGAGATAGAGGTTGATTTGATATTGTAATATCTAGCTTAGAAGAGCAATTGTGAAAGATGCATATGATTTGTTATATCTAGCTTAAAAGAGAAAAGGTGAGAGAGAGAGAGAGAGAGGAAAGAGATGTTGTGTTGATCTATCATTTGTTGAGATATAAACATTGAGAGATAGGTGTGTGGTATACACAAAGGGGTTGGTGCTCCTGTGGGTTGGTGCTCACGAATTGTTGCTAGGTTGGTGCTCAGAAAAGGGGTTGGTGCTCTTGTGGGTTGGTTCTCATGAATTTTTGTTGGGTTGGTGCTCAACAAAGGGGTGTGGTGCTCCTGTGGGTTGGTGCTCATGAATAGTAGCTGGGGTGGTGCTTGGGAAAGGGGTATGGTGCTCCTACAAGCTTGGCTTGTGAATATTGTTTAGCTTTGTGCTCATTCATATACTTTAGATGTTCTCTATGGTTTTTCCCACATTGGGTTTCCACATTATATTTGGTGTCTCTCTCTATCTTGTGTGGTGTTTAATGTTTGAGTTTTATTACATATCTTGAATGTTTGATTAAGTGAAATTTGGTTAAAGGAAAGTTTTATAAGATATATGATATACTGATTCACCACCCCTCTCAGTATATCCTATGCTTAACAATTGGTATCAGAGTAGTTTCCTTGAGAAAGGGTTTAACAGCTTGAAGGTAGATCAAAGAAAAGCATAAGATGGCCAAGCAGCTAAAGAAGGAGAATCAACAGTTGAAATTTGTGGTTGAGGCTCTTAAGGAAAAGGTGTGTATCTTGGATTCTATGTTGGCTATAAAA
Source organism: Torreya grandis (assembly GCA_037957365.1). Classification (NCBI taxonomy): domain Eukaryota; kingdom Viridiplantae; phylum Streptophyta; class Pinopsida; order Cupressales; family Taxaceae; genus Torreya; species Torreya grandis. Next base: position 740,858 of record JARHVA010002673.1, read on the forward strand.
GTAAAAGAAAATAAAATATTTATTCAGGATCTTAAGAATCAGTTAGAGGTTTCAAATTCAATTTTAACATCAAAAGAAGAAGAATGTAATCATTTAAAGGATGAGTTAGGTTCTTTAAAGGATAATCATGAGAACCTTATAATCAAGGTTAAGAAAGATCATGAAATATTGGTCCAAGGAAAGAAGGATGCAGGTTTTGAAGGCAAATCAAAGAAGTTGATCAGGCAGCCCAATGCTTTTATGTTTTTAAATTCTTTTCATGGCCATTGTTTTGTTTGTCATCATGTTGGTCATAGGGCAAGAGACTATATGAGGTGAAGCAATCAGTCAAAGGGAGATCTCAGTCACATTCAAGAAAAAGGTATGAGAAATATTGTTTGCTTTTGTTGTCATAAGGTTGGCCATATTGCTAAATTATGTCCAAAACAAGTAAAGAAATCTTCAAAGTATGTCAAAGGTTACAAATCCCCTAAAAGAAATGAGAAGAGTCAAATTAAGGTTTGGAGACCTAAAATAGTAAAGGTTGATCAAGTTGAGTTTAAAAATGAAAATGAATTACTTGCTATAGTAGAAAAAGAATCAGATAAGAAGGATTGTGTAGAATCTCTTGTTACATTCAATCATGAGCTTTGTCAAGATAAGATAGTTGCAAAAGTTGAGAAAAAGAAAAACATCATAAATGATAAGGTTAGTAAGTCAAAAAGGTTAGACATGCTTAAATGGATTCTAAAAGAAAAACACAAGAAGATCAAGGAATAAATAGAGGAGATGTGGAAATCTCCTAAGATTTATTTCCAGAACCCTATTGTGTGGGGTGTCTCTTCTAGGCTTCAAGGAGAAACTTTTAAGAAAAATTGAAGCATGGTGGATGTTATTGGGTCTTGGATATGTTGCATGACAAGAAGGTGAGTTGACAAATTAATTTATATATCTTTTGAGGGAATAGATTGTTGAAGAAAATTTTGCATCAGTATTATGGTTTGAGGCTATTAGAATGATTCTCACATATGCAGTGTTTCAAATGATTATGGTCATAATAAATTAGAATGTTGAAAAAGATCTAACATTTTTAGAAAGAAGGAAAAGAATACTCATGCAAATTCAATGAAGAAGGATCAGAGTTTCAAAGCTCCATTCATTACGGAGAAGTTTCAGACATGTTCATGGCAGAAGAAACAACATGAAAATTCTATGATGGGTCAGAAAATCTTGCATGTAAGAAATAAAGATCAGCCATGGTACGTTGATAGTGGATGTTTGAGGCATATGACATGAGATAAGAGTAAAGAAGATCAATGGTGGCATAGTGAAATTTGAAGATAAAACCACTGCCAAGATAGCCGAAAAAGGTATTTTAAGTTTGGATATTAGTAGAACCAAAGCTATGATTGTTTTGTAAGCATAATATTTTAAGTGTAAGTCAAATATGTGATCAAGGATACACCTTAAAGTTTCATTCAGAAGGTTGTGAGATTAAAAGAAAATATTTAAATGAGTTGATTGTAGATTCTTAAAAGGACAGGCAATGTTTTGATATCTTATCAAAGACACACAAGAGGAGTTGGGAGTAATTTTTTTACTTCCTACCATTGATGTTCAACATCAAGTGAGGGGGAGCTAAGTGTCAGCTCTAAGTAGGCCCTTTGCCATTGATGTCAAAGGGGGAGAATAATAGGTACAGGTATAGGTGCAAAAAATAGGTACAAGGAATAGGTATAGGTTGCTACAGTAAGGGGGAGTTACTGTATGTTTTTAGATGACAATATGTGTAGGTGACAGGATGTGGTAGTTCCAGGATTGAGGTTGCCATCAATGACAAAGGGGGAGATTGTTGGAAATATTTTCATTGATGTCAAAGGTTTAGCATTATTGGTGATAAAGGCCACACTGCATTTAATGTTATTTGTAATAAATATATCTTGGCTAATATGAGTTAATATTTGTTTAATATTAATGAATATATTTTTGGTTGCATATGAGAAAAAAGAAGGGCCCATGGAGAAGTCAAAGAGCCACAGGGTAAAGACAAAAGAAGGATGGGATGCATTTTCCCATGAAGAGTCATCTTGGGGAATACCAAGAGTCACCAAGTGAAAACAAAAGAGTAAGGACACAATTTCTCATGAAGGGACACTTTAAGGAATACAAAAAGTCACCAAGATGAGGACAAAATATGAAAGGATGTTTTTGGTCATGAAGGGTCACCACATGACTTTTCAAAGGATTGAATATGAAGGGTCATCCAAGATTGGCACCATTTTCCATGAGGATTGAAGGGTCACAAAGGGGGAAGGCCAAAGGTCATTTGAAAAGCTATAAATAAAGGCTTGAGAAGCCATTTGTAATATGAGAGATAGAGGTTGATTTGATATTGTAATATCTAGCTTAGAAGAGCAATTGTGAAAGATGAATATGATTTGTTATATCTAGCTTAGAAGAGCAAAGGTGAGAGAGAGGAAAGAGATGTTGTATTGATCTATCATTTGTTGAGATAGCAACATTGAGAGATAAGTGTGTGGTATACACAAAGGGGTTGGTGTTCATGTGGGTTGGTGCTCATGAATTGTTGTTGGGTTGGTACTCGGCAAAGGGGTTGGTGCTCCTGTGGGTTGGTGCTCATGAATTTTTGTTGGGTTGGTGCTCGGCAAAGGGGTGTGGTGCTCTTGTGGGTTGGTGCTCATGAATATTAGCTAGGCTGGTGCTCGACAAAGGGGTATGGTGCTCTTGCAAGCTTGGCTTGCGAATATTGTTTGGGTTTGTGCTCATTCATATACTTGAGATTGTTCTCCATGATTTTTCCCACATTGGGTTTCCACGTTATATCTAGTGTCTCTCTCTATCTTGTGTGGTGTTTATTGTTTGAGTTTTATTGCATATCTTGAATGTTTGATTAAGTGAAATTTGGTTAAAGGAAAGTTTTATAAGATATATGATATACTGATTCACCCCCTCCTCTCAGTATATGCCATGCTTAACACCTCCAACTTTGAAATGGAAATAAGAAATTTTAATTCTATGCATGACACTTGAAGATCATTGAGTTATATTATTTCCATTTTTTTGTGCTTGTTTACTTTATATTTTCCTATTAAAAATGGCTTAGTTTCACTTTGGAGGGAGAAATTAGTTATTAGCCTCTATAACAATATCTCCATATAGTGTTAGTATATTAAGTGATTATCCATCTACTCTAGGTATCTTACCATGTGACAGTATCTATGACCATGAATGAAAACATGACTTTAGGAAATGTTATATTGGAGGATATGCTAATTTAATTTTTGGATATGATCTATCGATGTATGAGGTATATTGACCTTATTTATATAAAGTTTAACAAGTTTATAAAATAATTTGATACAGGTTTTTATTTACTTATGCATTGTATTATTATTATTATTATTATTATTATTATTATTATTATTATTATTATTATTATTATTATTATTATTATTATTATTATTATTATTATTACAGTGGTTTCATCTACATGTAATATGAACTAGCATTATGATATTCCAAAACAGATTAAATAATATTCTTCCTTCACCAAATTATTTTATGATTTTTTGGTTGCATTGGAAAAATCATACACATATATTCAAGACAAATTGAACAAATGTATGCAAAATGGTCAACTTATAAAATGCTTCCATGTTATTGCAAATGTATTTATGCCATTATGAGTGATAGTCAATTTTATGTGCATGCATCAATTTCAAGTTATGTGATTACCCAAGTATCCATTAAGAAGTAAAAGCCTTGGGTATTTATATTTGAATCCAAGCATAAATAATAATAAATGACATTAGAAGTTATAAGAACAAATATATCATCATTAAAGATAATATATTCCTCTAAGATTAATCTATAGGTATATAAATTAATTAGTGGATGAATCCAAGGGTCATAATAGTACTCATGAATAGGGGTGATATTTTGTGTTATTCATTCCTTCTATTTTTTTAATAAGTTCCTATGCGTCGAAGGATAACTATAGATTTTTGTTTGCTCAAATAGCAAGACCTTTTCAACCAATCATAAATGTAGATTTCTTCATAATAATAATGTTTGTAATATTTGGATGCCAACTTAATATTACATGAAATGTAAAAGTAATTAAAAATAGTTTATTTGCTTTTTCATTGGTCATTGAGCATTGAACTGACAAATTTGGAACATTTTTTGTGAATTTTTGGGTTAAATATTTAAAGTTTAGTTGTGTGTAAAGGCATTCACGAGTAATCTAACTATCCAGGTAGATAATTTAATCTATATATTCTAATTAATGTAAATTTACTCATGATTAATCTAATTATTCTTATTAATCTAAGGAATTTAGATTGGTGTCCCTATTTATTTCCAATATGTTAAGTTCAACTTCCAATTTATGAGTGGATTTTAAAATTTAAAAGAATTAATTAAATTTCCTTATAAAATTCATGCATAGACCTGATTCAAGTTATGTTTTACCAATGGATTTAAGGCATGCTATTTACTAATATTTGTATGGTACTACCTAGGTGAACATAGTGGGTGGGACTCAAACACTTGATGTTTTACGAAAGTATAATTAAATCACTATTGTCCCATATTCAATATTGGAAGGGATAACTAAGTGTTCAATAATAATTTTGTGATACGTTAATATGGAATAATTTACACAATTAAGTAATGAAATGCAATAATGGAGAGGGTATATATATTATACAAGAATTTTTTAGTATTTTAAAGTGGATTGATGGAGTCTTCAAACATATAATGGCCCACTAGTAAAAAGGTATAATTATTTCAAAAGTGATACACATTTTAAACATTTTTTATCCCAAAAAAAATTCACATTGTGTTATGTAATAACTTCATAATTTTTTATTTAATAATAAATAAAGTATTATTGTAATGTCCCCTTCTTTTGCCTAGGCAACTTTGTCAACTATTAGCCTATTGAATAGGTTCATATAGGCTAATTAGGTCATTAAGTCAATGCCACAATTTTTGGAGGGGTCTTAGCTCTTGTGCTTATTGTGAGAGTGAGGTCATTATTCACATGTACTATTCACTATCACTATTCATGGTGATGTGGTAGGTGATGAAGCTGATTATGTAGTAGATGAGGTAGTTGTAGATGATATGGCATGGCCCATGAGGGATCTCACATGTGCTAAAGTTGATGTGAGAGAAAGTGGGACACAATTCTAAGAGGTAATCTTGAATTGGCATGTGAAGTTATTTAGAATGAGTCACATGTGTGAGATATGAGATGAATTTGTGGGTGTATCTATGGTCTTCTTATCTTCTAATTAATCAAAAGTGATTGAAGACTTGTCTTTGAATCTCATGTGTACAAGGGGAAGAAGACAAGAGGTCTACAATTCTATATTTGCTCTCACATGTGTGAGTAAAGTGTCCTTTTTGGTGTCATGTGTGAGATTCACATTTCAAACATTTACATTTGAAGATAAGAATCACACTATTATTCCTATGTGTGAAGATGGGGTGCCAAAGTTTGAGTCACATGAGGTGACTAACCTTTTTGCTATCCTTTTTTGACTAACTTGCATAATAATGCAACTCTTCACATGAGTTACTATGCTTGACATGAAATGTTGTGAAATTTTCCTCTCTCCTTGAATATTCTCCTTGATTTCTCTCTTTCATAGATTTTCTATAAATAAAGAGCTCTCTCCTTTGTAATATCATCTTTTGTATAACCCCATTTTATAAGTTTGAACTTGTGTTCATTCTTCATCTTACTTGGATGAAAATTTGTTAAAGATTTAGATCATTGGATGAAACCCCATTTATCTCTTGAATCATAGGATGAAACCCTTTTGATTCAGTATGACAATCTCACTCAGATGTTGTGAATGTGCTTTAATGTTGTAGATCCAAAATTCTAGTTTGCAGAGTGTGTGTTGTGCAGAGTTTCCACTATAGTTTTGGATAATTAGTGAGTGTTTTAATGTTGTAAGTGTTTGCTCTATATCTAATCATTTTAATCACATATGTAAGATTTATTTTTTATGGTCTTTGTCTCTAGCCATAATTTATGTAATTAGTTATTTATAGTGTTGTTGGTTCCTATGAAAGTATTGTAATAGAACTATATTGTGTTGCTCATGGGAGATTCCCATTTATGATTTTTATGTAGTTTGAGTGATGTTAGTTTCAAATCAGAGTGTTATTATGGAGTGAGTGAATTTTAGATTTGAGTCTATTAGTATAAGAGTGGTGTTATTTTTAGATTTGAATATAAGTGAGTAATGTTTAATTTCAGATTTGCAGAATAAGACTTGAGTTATTTATGTTGAGTGTGTATTAGTTTAGTTTGAGTCTAGATTAGTATAGTGTGAGAGTATCTGTGAGAAAATATCCCACTTAGTATATTTCAGTGGTATTAGAGTTGTGTATCGTACCAGCTTATGTAGGTTTATGTTGTAGAATTGTCTATTGATGTTAAATAAAAGGAACATGGAGTGGTAAGAGCTACCCAAATTCTTATCAATGATTTTGACTCAATCAAAGTAACAAAAGTTTTAGATGTTTGGACACATAATGTGTAAGTCATACCTCCCTCCTTTTAATGGTCCCAACAAGTGTAGTGCATGTTTTTTGGTACAAAAACTAGACATAATTTGTAATCTTAACCCCATGTTAGAGATATAAGCCATGGAATTTGATAACCTACGTTTAGATATGGAGGCTCATAAGTGGTTGTACCATAGTTTGGTGACTTTGGGCCATGCTTAGATCAAATATTATGTGATTTCATAGAAAATTTGATTGAAATATTTGATAAAAAGGATCTAGAAGGTCACTTCTAAGGGTTAGTTAAACTTAATCAAGAGAGTAAGGTGGACATATATATTGATGATTTTTAGAGATTAGCAGTGATTGTACCATATGTGATAGAAATAAGGAAATAATAAATTATCTTGTCCCTAAAATTTATTTCATCATCTGATGGTGAGCAAAAAATGGCAACTAGGGATAAAATCACTACCACCAATGCTCAAGACTAGTCTCAAGGGCAAGATCAAATTATATCCTTTGAAATGTTTCCTTTGTCTTTGGATGATGTGAATCTAATTATATTAGAAGATGACGATTTTATTGGGATAATTATCATAGTAATAGATTGTTTTCCATCTTGAAATAATGATCGTAGAGAGGTAAGATCAAATTTGGAAACTTATGATCCTCAACATGGCACTGAAAAAATATAAGAGATAGGAAGCCTTCATGATCAAGAGTATGATGTTGAAACTTTATCAATGGAATAAAATAATAAAATTATTTATAAAATTGATGCAAGTAAACTACTGATGAACCAAGTATGTGAGCATGAAGAAAATCATATTTTTGAAGGTATAGATTGTTTTTCATTGAGCTCATTTCAAAAATAAATCAATTTTAAGATGTAAGGTTTTAGTGATAAAGTTGATTATCATACTCCATTTTTAAGTCATAAATTATTTCTTGATGCTATAAAAGGTGAACACTTTAATTAAATCCCAAGGTATGGTCATATTTTAGATTTTTTTCTTCATACTATGCCATTATAAGATTATTGTCATCATAAGAAGCATTCCAAAAATGGTGATAGGATCAAAGATATAGCTTACAACATAGGGCATATAGATTCTTTGATTCAAGTTCAAAAAATTTTATGGGATCCAAGTGATCTTGTAAGATACAAGAAGGGTAAAGGTTGTGATGAGATCAATATTACTATTTCTAGTGAATTATGCATCCCATGTATTTGGATAGAAAAAAAGGCTCCAGATATATTTAAGGCATATGGACTTGGAGCTTATATCAACAGAAGAATTTTTAGTTTTAGATGGTTAGGCTCCTACTCTTGGCGTATAGTATTAGTCCATAGATATAAATTTTATGTTCTCTCTTTTACACATCATTTTGGGATTCAATTTTTGTAGGGTCACACACCATTCAAAAATCTTGTGAATTGATTTGGAAAAGAGATGGTCCTTATTGTAGGAAAGGTTGAACCAACAAATTTGATGTCTAAAAATGGTTTTAGGAAGGTTATTTCTATGGATGAGTACTCATCTTGGGAAAATCATATTTCATCCCACAATGAGGAACTCATTTCATAATTGAAAGGTCATAACATTCTTCAAGCATAATTTGTCAACAAGTCATTGATGACATCAATATTCCAAATCTTAAAGTCCAAAATAGAGATACAAAAGTTATAGCAAAAGCAAAAATAAGCTACCCAGATACAGGCATAGATGTAAGCACAACAAATTCCACAACTTAAATGAATTAATGAGGTTATTGGGAATAATATTATTGAATTAGTCATCAAAAGGACTGGTATATCCATCTCTAAACTTCAGTGGTCTGAGAAATAAAAGCTTATGTAATTGGATGTGGAATTACATAAGTGTGTTATTGGTCAAGATCTAGTTAACAAGGTAGTTGTAGATTCCATCTAATGAAATCAGTTGGATCCTCACCACCCCATTGCCAGTTTCATGTTCATGGTTCCAACTAGAGTTAAAAAGATAGAATTAGCCAATTCCCTTATTTCTTATTTGTTTAATACTGAGGAAGCTCTTGTGAGAATTAACATGAGTGAATACATGGTAAAATATGTTGTCTCATGACTTAATGGAGTTCTTCCTAGTTATGTTGGTTATGAAGAAGGAGTTAAACTAATAGAGTTTATTCATAACAGGCTTTATGCAAAAATATTGTTTGATGAGATTGAGAGGGTACATTCTTTTGTGACTTTTTATGAGCACATCTACAAGGTCGATACCCCAATTTTGAATCAAGAGAGTATTTACAAGATTGACCTTGCTTTGGAAGTTTTTTATACATGCATCCATAATGATAGATCTATAAGGCCAAAAGACACAATGAAGGATCTTTCTACACTAATGAATACCAAAGTTGCCTCTAGTTATGATGTTTATGATCAAGATGAGGAATGGGGTTTTGGGACTAAGAAAGTGGACTTGACTTAGGAAATAGATAAATTAACCTATTAGCTAATGGAGATGCTTGAACATGAAATCTATGCTTATACAAAATAGAGATATTGTTATAAGATTGAGCAGCTTGAGGCTTAGCTAAAGGACAAAAGATAATAAACATTTAGAGCATTATAC